>JAOTQR010000100.1:16232754-16243460 GCA_025774065.1 Solanum ossicruentum
AGTTTGGGTGGTATCTTTTTGTCACATAATACTCCGGAAGCCAGCCTCCATTTAGTCCATGCTGCCCCAATACGTTGTGTGACATCATCATCTATCTCGCCACTACTATGGATGATGGACCCCAGATACTTAAACTTATCAATCTTAGGGATAGGTTGGGTGGCAAGCCTCACCTCAGAGTTTTCTTCCTCCTTCTCTACGCTGAATCTGCACTCCATGTATTCAGTTTTGGTCCTGCTCAATTTAAAACCTTTGGACTCCAAAGCGTGTCTCCAGGCCTCCAACCTTGCACTGACTTTTGTCCGAGACTCGTCAATTAATACTATGTCATCCGCAAATAGCATACACCAAGGTACCGCTTCCTGTAATGGTCGCGTCAGCTTGTCTAATACCAAAGCAAACAAGAAAGGACTCAAGGCAGAACCTGATGGAGTCCCATCTCCACGGGAAAATACCCGGAGTCTCCTCCCACCGTTCGTACCCGAGTTTCCGCTCCATCGTACATATCTTTGACCAGCCTGATATAGGCCCCAGGGACACATTTCGCCTCTAAGCACCTCCATAATACCTCCCTTGGGACCTTGTCATACGCCTTCTCGAGATCAATGAACACCATATGCAGATCCTTCTTGTACTCTCTATATTTTTCCACTAACCTCCGAACTAAATGGATTGCTTCCGTCGTCGACCGTCCCGGCATGAAACCAAATTGGTTCTCCGAGACAGATACTACTCTGCGCACCCTCTTCTCCACAACTTTCTCCCAGACCTTCATAGTATGGCTTAACAACTTGATACCCCTATAGTTGTTGCAGTTTTGAATGTCACCCTTATTTTTGTACAATGGCACCATTGTACTCCTCCTCCACTCCTCAGGCATCTTAGCAGTCTTCCTAATAGCATTGAACACCTTAGTTATTAGCTGCTACATGTTTTGAAATTTTAAATAGGTTTATGGTATTTGTTTCAACAACAACAACAACAACATACCCAGTGATATCCCACAAGTGGGGTCTGGGGAGGGTAAATTGTACGCAGACTTTGTTTCATATTCACAAAAATATCAGAATTTGTATATTTCGCTTTCTGAGAATTGTTTCCTCATAAAGTTAGTCCAGGAGTATCTGTTGTTAGTAAGTAACATAACTTAATCGATATCGCAATAAGAAAATACTGATATGCACAGTGTGTGATAAAAAAGACACGTATCCTGAAGCTTCTTTATAGTTGCTATATTACGTAGGTACTTGAAACAGATAATCAACAATGTGTCTTTCAGTTTGTCCAAAAAACTAGTAAGTAGCAGGTACAAATGTACAAAATTGTGTTTATGTGTTGTCCCTACTGAGCTCTCAAAACATCTTTCATTCTTTCACTTATATTACATAGGATGCAGGTAGGCATAGTGATGTATTTGGGCAGGAGTGCTTTTGCCCACTTTCCTACCCATCAGCTGCTTATAGCCTCCTTTTACTTGTATGAATTTTAGCACAAGAATATCCGGTTCCCCCCTTTCCCTGAGAAGTATATAGCAAATTTCTCCAGATCAGTGCGTATCAATGATACTAAATTTGAATCTGGTGATCTGCATAAATGGAAAAGGATTAATTTAATGGAAAAGTCACTAAAGCAGGAAGAACGTCAGAAATGTTCTATGTGTGGTAGATGGCTATTTATTGGGCATCTATTTAAAATTTTATTTGCATTAGTTGTTGACTTCTATGTCCTCGTGCAATCCTAGGTTCTGATTTTCATTTTATACATTTTTAGATGTGGTGGAGTTTGATCAATTTCAGTTCAACTTTTTTGTCTTATATATTGTTAACCACATAAATCCTTTTTCCTTGCAGGATGAAACCCTACGCAAAGCTGTCCAACGCTTTAAGGGGAAAAACTGGAAAAAGATAGGTAAAACCACTGCATCATCCTGTTATTTATTAACCTTACATGCTTGACATTTGTGGAGCATACTGCTGATCTTTCACCTTTAACACAAGATGCTGGTGGCAATGTTTTCTCGCCACTTTGACAGGAGTATCTCCGCAGTTTGACTAATGAAAAAATGTTAATACTAAGTAGATCACACTTAAAGAGACAGTAAAGCTAATTTGATGTTTATACAATAACTTGAGTTTTTTCTGGATGAAGTGGTCACTGATTATTTTATGGACACTGAAGTAGAAGTTCTGTCAATGTCTGTAAAATGCCAGTTTTTCTTTATGCTTTGGTCTTATGAACTGAACTGTTTCTCTAATAAGCTTCCACTCAAACCCTTTCAATGATGTGTGCACTAGTGCTTCCATTTGTTTTGACTTTCTATAATGTGCTAAGCTATAGTTTCAGGACAAAAGACCTGATTTACTTTTATGCTTAGAGTCAACATATACTTTGAAAGAAAAAGTCAATCTTAGTTCAAGAAATAAAGGTCCAAACTAGAACAGCTGTTCAACGTGTAGGATACAATTAGTGGTTGTTTCAAGATGGATATAGAAGTCTCTGAAAATTGGCCCAAAAGCATCTTCTTATCTCAACTTTGGTCAAGCCCATGAAAATCAACCATTTACTTTAGTTGAAAGTTGGTCAGTGCTCAAGAATAAGACCCAGAGGTCCTCATAGGGTGTCAGTTCTGTTTTAGGAATTAGGATATGTGTGTCTTTATAATTGTCGAATTCTTTGAGACTCACCCTAGAAATGTGCTCGAGGGAGCTCTTAAAGAGAATAAGGGCTTCATATTCCATGTGTGGGACTTCTATTTTGATTTTATTCACCTTCATTGCTCACTTTTCCTTGCTTTGCTCATACTTTTAGTCACAGATCCACATTTGATTCGAGGATGCAGCTGGTAGTTATATATAAGCTTACATCACCATAAATTGTTTGCATTGGATTAGAGATGTTCTAGTTAAATGAGTTGGCCTTCCCAGTTTGTTTAACCTTTCTCCACCATTGTTTTCCTTATATTTATTTGCTGGATTAAGATTTTCGAGGCATCATTCTTATCTTGTTATGATATGTATTCTGCGTTTGAATTGGTTAACCTACAACTGCATTTGAAGTTCTATGACACACAGTCATTATAGCAGAAAATATTTGACATAATATCAGCTTACTGCTACAGCATTGGGGAATGTACTGATTTGATAAATTTACTCTGTGCAGCGGAATGTTTTAAGGACCGGACTGATGTGCAATGCTTGCACAGGTGGCAGAAGGTTCTTAATCCTGAACTTGTCAAAGGTCCATGGTCTAAAGAGGTAAATTCAGATGCTTGAACAATACATGGTTATGCTGGAACATTCAGCATCCATGTATTTTATATTGCAACTAACTATTTTACTTCTTGACTTCCAGGAGGATGAAGTAATAGCTGATTTAGTGAAGAAATATGGTCCTAAAAAGTGGTCCACCATTGCTCAACATTTGCCAGGACGTATTGGAAAACAATGTAGGGAAAGGTACAAGTTGATCCTATTGTTTTCCTAAATGCTATGCTTGTACTGCTTCTTTTTTGCTTAGATATAGTTACAGTTTTTTCCATATTTCTTTTGTGATTAAAGTTTCGAGAGCTTGTGGGTTTTCAACTTCCTAATTTTTATCACTCAGTTTAAATGAGAACACTACATTCCAGATGAGGATTAATATTTTTAACCTACTTAATTGCTGTGTTCCATCTAAACCCTTTCCACTAAGTGCTAAATGCTGTTCATCAACTAATGTTTGGACAAGTCTGTAAAATTTAAGAAAAGTATATCAATGGAATGATAATGCAGAGGCATCTATTCCTTGTCAGTGGGGTAATAGGAGTTTTGTGGTGTCATTTGTGTTTAATTTTCTTTTATTTACCATAATTGAAATTGCAAGTGACAACTTCTCCACGAATGCAAAGCTCATTTTTCCACTTTTATTTGTGAATATGTTATAAGGATTTTTAAGAGTGATCTTTTCAGGTGGCACAATCATCTAAATCCTGGAATAAACAAGGAAGCTTGGACCCAAGAGGAGGAGTTGACGCTCGTGCATGCCCATCGAATTTATGGGAACAAGTGGGCAGAGTTGACAAAATTTTTGCCCGGAAGGTACTTTGAAGCTGTCGGCCACTGTCTTTTATAGAACGAGCATTTGTTTTGGTTTATATTTCCCTTTGAGTTGTTACACTGATACACTATTTTATATGACATGTAAAGATTTTTCTATGATTTTCAGGACAGATAATGCAATTAAAAATCATTGGAATAGTTCTGTCAAAAAGAAATTGGCACAGTTCCCTGCTCTGCCTAATGTCAACCTACAGAACCAATCAGTCCGTTCTTCAATAAAGTTGCAACAGAGTAGTGAAGATGATAGTGTTCGTAAAGAAGGAACAGAAATGGAGGAAGTTTCAGAATGCAGTCAAGGTTCAAATCTTGCTGGCTGTTCCCAATCTACAAGTGACATGGGCAACACATTTGCACATACAAGAGAGGGGGGTAAATTGCTGGATGATTCAAATTGTAGGAAGGACCCAAGCTCCAGTTCAGCACCGTGTTCTGAATACTATACCCCAGCCTTTGAAGATATTACTTTTTCAATGGAAGAAGTGCCCAGTGAACTTGCTGAATCAAAGCTCCTGGAGCATAACTTCTCACATGATTGGGCAACATCAATGGGAAAGGATTGGCAATTTAATCCAGATGACATACCTAATATTTCTCCTCTGGAGTTGATGCAGGATTCTTCAGGTCTCTTCATGCAGTGTCTAACTGGTACTGGGAATCATGACATGGTAACCTTACCACAGCAAAATGGAATGAAGTTTGAAACGACTAATGATGGGAACATGGTTGTGGGGTTACATCAGCCGAATGAAATGTTTACTTGTGTGGACGGTTACAGGATGACATACCCTGAGGCAGAAATTCCTCAATGCTTTCTCTCTGAAACTGGTATGAATGGTTTAGATGAAACTGCAGGTTCTTTGACTTATCAGATCTCAGAAGGTGGAAATATGTCTGTAGAAAAGTGCAATCCTCTCTGTTCAGATGTCATGGGAACTTCATCCTGTCAACTATGTTCTGTTGCTTCGCAGTTTTCTTCAGAACAAAGCTCACTCATGTTTGGTACTGCCTCAAATCAGTTTCATAATCCTTCGCATCCAGCTCATGAGTCCCAGACAAGTAAATGTGATGGTTTTCCATATCCCATTGAATCTGAAAGTCCTGGTGACAACATAATGGATGATCCCCTCCTGAAAGACCAGCTGGATCAAACAAAAGATTCTGTACAGCTAGCTTCTGTGAATGATTTTGGCCCAACTGCTTCAAACACTGTTCAAACATGTCCATTGGTGAATGGAAATTCAACTGTAAAAGAGGTGCAGAAGGATGGGGGAGCCTTATGCTATGAGCCGCCTCGTTTTCCAAGCTTGGACATTCCGTTTTTCAGTTGTGATCTTATACAATCTGGTACAGATACACAGCAAGAGTACAGCCCTCTTGGCATCCGCCAGTTGATGATGACTTCTGTGAACTGTCTTACTCCATTTAGGTTGTGGGATTCACCAACAAGAGATGGTAGTCCAGATGCCGTTTTGAGAAGTGCTGCCATAACTTTCACAAGTACACCTTCTATATTGAAGAAGCGACACCGTGATTTGGTGTCACCTTTGTCAGAAAAGAGATGTGGAAAGAAGCTTGAAAGTGATCTCTGTCAAGAATCATTTTCGAATCTGACTAAGGATTTTTCTCGACTGGATGTTATGTTTGACGACTCTGCAAATGAAAAAACAATGTCTTCCCTACCTAAGGATCAAGCTCGGGAAATTCAAGCTTCATCTGAAGATAAAGAAAACATAGATCCAACTAAAGATGGACAAAAGGAGGATAATAAGGGATGCAGTGGACATTCGAGCTGTGGAACTTCTGGGAGTCAGTTATATGGAGGTGAAGTTCATTATGGAACAAGGGAGGGCAAAAGTCTTGGAGCCAATGATACAATCGGAAAGGTGAATCGAGTCATCTTGTTTTCTTTTGGAACCATTTTGTGTTTTCTGAGAGTAGTGTTGGTGTCATATTAGCAGTACCATTTATTATCAATTATGTGGAAAAAAAAAGTCAATGCAAACTTTTCACAATCAAAAGACTGCAGCTTGATATTATGAGATCCTTTGCGTTCAAGATCTTGACTACTTGTATTTCCTTTGTCCCTATTATTCTTCATGTGCTGGTGCTCTACAGTCTTATAGTCTTGTTGCATGCTACTGTAATATCTTTTCTTGTCAATCTAATTTTGGGTTGATGTTCAAATTCTTCCACGGTTTAAATATGGTTATGATAACTGCCTATGCCGATTTACATATGCTTGCAAGACCCATTCAACAGAGAATCCTTTAATTGGAAATAACTTTTATGCTCTGTTTGTTTCAGATAAAACAGCCTTCCGGAGTTCTAGTTGAACTGAGCGCAACTGATCTGTTCTTTTCTCCTGATCGCTTTGGAGCCAAGTCTGACAGAGCTACAAATCTAAGCAATAAAGCTCTGGGAAACCAGTATGCCAAACGACTCGAAGCTGCATCAAATAATGGTTCTGTTTCATCTTCATTTGAGACTTCATGTTTCTCTGTTATTTGCTCTCCTCGTATACGTGGAAAGGATGGAAGTAGTTTTGTCATCACTACATCGACGCAATCTGCTCCAACTTCAACTGCCTTGGAGAACTCAGCTGAGACTTCAGGAAATGGAGTTGGAGCTGAGACTACTGTAAATATGTAAGATAATAGCTGTTCTTTACCCCCCTTTTTTTTTGGTTCATACCCTTTCCACAGTATTACTATCCTGCAAAATTAACGGCCCATTGACCCCATTCGTCGCAGCTCTGGAGAAACACCTTATAAAAGGAGTATTGAATCTCCTTCAGCTTGGAAATCTCCATGGATCTTCACCCCTTTCCTGTCAAGCCCGAGATTTGATAATGAACTTACTTTTGAGGTAAATGGGATTTTGGAATTACATTTATGCATTCTACGATGAGACAAATATCTTTATGTTTTCTCTTTTATTCTGTTTAAATTCCAGTTCTTATTTAAGTAGTTTGAAACTTTGTAGGATCTTGCACTGTTCATGAGCCCAGTTGACAGAAGCTATGATGCTATTGGATTGATGAAGCAATTGAGTGAGCAGACGGCAGGAGCATTTGCAGATGCCCAGGAGGTCTTGGGAAGTGATACTCCACAGTCAATCCTACGTGGGAGGAACTCCAAAATCCAGAAAGCAAATGAAAATCATTCTCTTTTGTCAGCAAATACCATGGTATGTTTGATCCCACTGTCAAGATGATTGCAAAATAATCTTGTCCCCAGTTGTGATTTTTCTTTTAATATCCTATCCTAATTTATGGATTTGTTTTCACATGTCATCACAATGCAGTTTCATTAATGTGTGTTTCAGATATACTACCATGCAGTTTTTCAGAAATTTTAACGTCTTTGCCTGTTATCTTTTTTATTTTCCTTTAGGAAAACTGAACTTAGAGGAAATACTGTCGTGTTCTTCCGTTTTAGTTTGTTCCAGAAAGAGTGACACCTATATTTGTCATTTTCTTTAACTTTGAATTTCCCATGACATTTACATCCATAAGAATGTCATGTTATGATTATGACCACATGAGGATCAGTTTGGTACGAGGCTTGATTCTTGACCCGGAAACAGCCTCTTTATCTTTATAAGGTAGTGGTAAGGTCTGCGTATATTTTTTACCCTCATTTGTGGGATTCCATTGGATATGTTGTTGTTGTTGAGGATAAGTTTGATGTGTCCCAAAACTCTAGCTTTTCCTTTGTCAAATTCTGTTTCCAGTCACACATCAACATGTAAATCAGAGCTGAGACTTTTGGACCAGATTAATATCTTTCTTGTAGTAAATCTCTCGAGGCATGAAAAATTAGGAATCTGATCATCTGTTAATTACTAGTCAGTCATGGGAGTTCAATTGTTAATTTTCCTATCATGTGTGCTGATTTGCAGAGTGAGAGGCGTACGCTCGACTTCAGTGAATGTGGATCACCTTCAAAAGGAAAAGAAGCTGAAAAATGTTGCACAAGCAACAGCAATTTTTCAAGTCCTTCTTCCTACCTCTTGAAAGGCTGTAGGTAGTCCTTTCAGGGTGGATGGAAATTCTTGCTGTAACATATATAAGATTTGATATACCTGTGTGTATTTTTTATTTTTTGCCTTATACAAACATACTTGCCCAATTGTTTGTCAAAAGATTTGGATTAGATATTATTAAACATTATTCTACTAAATCCCATTTGCTAAATAAGAAATCCACTTTTTACTTCCAATGATAATGCACCGAGGGACAAATTGCTTTTACATTTTAGTCAAGTTTTTTTTTTGTCTTTTACATTGGAGTGCGCGATCAATTTGGATTTGTGCTATATAAGACCCTATTTGGGGGGAAGTGCATTCTACTTTCCATACCTAGGATTCAAATCTAAGACCTTTGATCAAGAGCGGAGCAACTCTATCTACTGTATCATATATTTTGGTTGTGCTTTAGTACAAGTTTTTACAAATAATTGGTTTGATCATTTTGTATTAAGCTATATATATAACTTGTCCTATCGCACAAAAAAGGCTAATTATCTTTGATAAATACTTGGCTAATCAAGTGGCACATGAATTAGCAAAATATGCTTCAACACTGTAAAAGAGGCACAAACCCTGTTTATCTGGAATCAGTTACTAAAATTAGCTTTTTAATATTTATGATTTAGGCGTGTAAAAGAGAAAGTGGACAACTTATATGGAATGAAGGGAATAGTAGTCGTAAAATAAACCTATTATTGGTGCTTCCCTTTAAGAGATGTGTCAGATTAACAAGGACCAAGTAATATTAAATGGAAACAATAATTAGATAAATCTCTCATTAGCCAAAGATGGGAATTTGGGGACAGTAGAATTGGCCATAAGTGTCTCGAATATGCATATACTAGACATGTGGTGCCCGTGCGACTTTATTCGTAAAACAAATGTTATCCGATTTGACACTATGGACATACAGTGAGACTAATATTAGTAAGATGTATAGTATGTAGTCGAAAAAACTTGCCAAAGAAACCACAAGTTTGTTTTTGGGAATTTCTAATGAAGGGACAGTTTTGGATAAAAACTTTGTATACATGTTAAAATACTTATTAGCAGCCACCAATGTGTAGGTTTCCTACATGAGTTGGCCCTTTCTCATACCTTGCGCACCATCTTTCTCAGTCTGCAACTAAGCATTTCTTGATGTGAAAATCGGAAATATCCAAATGTCCTCCTCACCTCAAACAAGTAGTGTTTTGTTTCTTGGAATGGAGCAATGCCATGAAATACACACAAAACTCAATATGAAAATAAGCATGTAAGATTAAACAATAACATTACCTCATTGCCTAAAACATTCATGAAGAAATTTAAGACTTCCTTTTCCTTCCTCTGCTGGTTTTCCTTCAAGTTTTGGTTCTATGGAGAAATCATAATAAACTTTTTCTTTAGGAAAACTGAAGTAGCTGAACCTAAAAACATGAATAAGCAACAGTTAAGTGTTGTTATTGGGGAAACAAGACAAAAATGGTATGACAAAGGCTTCCCATAAACAACCTGTTAACAGAATCAGTTTCTACATTAGCTTTATCTGGGTTATAGTACAATGCAATTATTAAGAGCTTTAATACAGACAGTTAGGCGCGACCAAAGTAAGAAGAACCTTCATGTAACTAAAGTACAAATTGTTCCCTACTACAAGATGCTTTGAGGAGTTTGTATTAATCACCATCTCATATTATGATCCTAAAAAGAATCCCATTCGTGTTGATCTACTCGAATCAGTAAAACAAAATTGCACGACACATCCTTGTTAACATTCGCCACCAACAGAAGCTGGAAATGTGGTTTTGCATACTTCTCCCATAACAACAGGGAGATTATTTTGTTCTCTGGTGGAAAGTACTTTGCTAAAGGAAGAAACAAGATTTACCAGAGACGTAGCAGTAGCTGTGCACCAGCAATAACTCGCGCACCCCATTCGTAGTGGTCTCACAGTCGCTAAGAAAATTTTAGTTTCAATTTATTGCACAGAATTATCTTTTATTGAAGCACGTTGTTTGAAATCACTTTTAAATTCAACTACGAGCTGTAGCAACAATTTCAAAATCAACCTACGACTTACAAGCAGTAGCAACAATTTCAAAGTCAAGTTGCGGCAACGAAATTCAGCCAACAAGCCACAACAATATGAAGTAAGAGGAAGAGAGTTGCACCTTCGCCCCAAGTCGTGGGAATAAATTTAAACCCTTAGCGACAAACCCAAAATGCAACATTTTGAATTGAAGATAGAAAGGGAAAGGAGGAAGCACCTGGATGCTCTCTTTGAAGACCCATAATTTTCCCTCACACTGTAGAGTTAAATATATCGCCTGAAAGGTCGGCCTTTAAGGAAGCCCACGACGAGGACACAATGCAAAGGGCAAAGCAAAGAAATAAGATAAAGAGAAAGTCTTGTCTTGGAGTGTAAAGGGTAAAACAATAAAAAAGGATTAATTGGTTGAGTGTAAAGGGTAAGGCAATGGCATAATACACAAACATGACCCTGAACTTGGCATACTTTTTAAAATTGGATCTTAAACTTTGATAGTGCACAAATATGACCCTCAACTTGGCAATTTCTGAACAAATAGGCACTTGGTG
>JAOTQR010000100.1:16249403-16265008 GCA_025774065.1 Solanum ossicruentum
TGCGTACATCCGACCCCCCCTCACCCCGCAATGAGCGGGAGCCTTTTGAGGCACTGGGGTATGTTGTTGTTGTTATACTATTGCCTTTTCCAGTGACTATTCCAATGGCACCAGTTCTCTTTACTGTGACTACTGTCACAACATCACAGTTATACTATTGCCTTTTCCAGTGACTATTCCAATGGCACCACTCTTTACCGTGGCTACTGTCACAACATCAAGCCTCTTTCCCATGACTGTTTCAAGACCTATGCAGCACCATGCTTCATTTCAATAATTGTTCTGGTAACACAGGCTCTTTTGGATAGTTTCCTGGCCTCTACTGTCTGGCCTTTCAGCAGCTCCGCCTCCTTTTGACCAGCACTATTTCTATTCTTCCTCCTATGTTCTGACCACTGCAGGCTTGCGCCGGCGAAAATCTTTCAACTTTCCAACAACTACTTTTTTTTGTTTACAAGATCCAATGATTGTTGATCCAACTGGGTAATTTTCTATGTTTTTAGCATAGAAGTCGAATTGTTTAGATGTGTGTTGTGTTCCATTATTATCAAGTTACATATTTATCTCTCTTCCCTTTTTTTCTCACGAGAAAATACTTATAACGAAAAACCATAGACGATGATGGCTTTACAAATTACTAGACACATTTAAATTGTGTTTTTACTATTTATGCAACCAAATAAGTGAAACAGATTGAACCTCAATTTGATTAAGATTTGGGATAATTTGCGATCAAATACCAGAATAAGACTGAAAAGAACATCCATATTTCCAGATGAGATCAATAACAAACTGAATAGCCATATATATATATATATTTACTCGAACAATATCCCATTACATCACATTCTTGTAGGAAGAAGTTTTTACCTTGAAAATGGAGTCCACGGGTTGCTGGATCATAGTAGCGGTAACTCTTAACTGACAACCCAGCTAAAGTAAAAACTTTTGGGTGGTTTCCCCATGTTGGTTGGGGAATATAAATAGTACGCTGCAGAGAGAATTACATCAAGGTTAATTCGACTTCGAAGACTGTATTCATCAAGCAAAGAATTGAAGGAAACAAACATGGAAGTTAAGAAATCAAAGCAGTTTTACTTGATGATAATGTTGAGCCAAAAATTCTCCTCCAACCCTCAATGAGCCTGTGCCAGACAAGCACTGGACAGTTGTTACTCTGTTCTCTTGAATAGCAGGGCTGTTCCAAGAAAGGAAGTAAAGATCATAAATTAAAGGCCACTGGTATAAGATGAATAAAAAATTTGAAGCATATTAACAACTGTCTTTTAACCCTATGAAGCAAGTCTAAAGTTTCAGCCGTCCTAAACTTAAGAACATCTGAAAGAGCTTGCTGGACATAAGATAAACCTGTCTGACAACTCTAGACTTACACTTCATCACATGCATCAAAATTTTCCTATTTAGATGCTAATGCTCTAACCAAATTTTGAAACCACATTTTCAAATAGTTATCGCTTAAATTAGATTACAGAATGAAACCACACGGGAAAGTTGGGAGTACATCTGATAGCACCAATAAGATAGAAAATATATAGAAGTGAGTGGCAAGTTCCTAGAACAACTGACTCATGGAATGACATAAAAAGGACGGGAGGTTGGCTGAAAAATGAAATGTGGGCAGATGTTAATACATGCTTCGCAAACATTTACCCAGCAATCAACCAAACACTTGGTAATGAAGCCTTAACATTTCAAGGTACTATCTTATGCAAAAAACACACACTATTTATCTACCTGCATATATATCTGCAATACTAAGCAGAGAATGGTAACTCTTGTACCTGTCAGCACCAAGTATTAGCTTAGCACTCAATTTATTGAAGTCTGCCAGCCCAGTAATTGGAAGGTACTCTTTAATGCGAGACCTGAAGAGACCTTGAAGGTTAATCATGTAGGTTTAAGAAAAAATATGAGTTCAAGTTTCTTGAAAGGGAATAAGTACCTATCATTTACTAGTAGCTGTTCTGCTTGTCTAACAACATTCAAAACAAGAGGTTTTCCTTCCTGATACAGCCGTACAAAGGGAAAAAAAAGAAGCACATTAGTATTTTTAGCTGATATATTGGATATAGCAGCACACACCAAGGATCCCCGGATTCTATAGTCAGCCAGAAAAACTAAAGAGATTCTTCAGAATCTCAGAAAGGGGTTACTAAGCATCCACAAGTTCCTTGTCAATAAATCTCCTTCCCAACTATTCCTTCAACGAAAAGATATTAAGAAACTTAAATCCAACTAGGAACTTTAACATCTCACTTTACTCATGCAGGCAAATAAAAGAACTAGTTTTAGTCTGTGAACGAAAAATCAACATGTCCAGTTGGGAGATTCGTTATTTGAGTAATGCTCGAAGAAAGGTTGGAGCAATTCAAACCCCAAGAAAGAAAGACCTCCATGAAAAATTTGTTGGACTCTATTTCATAACAATAATACAAAGCAATATACAAATTGGTTCCGACAAGAGTCTGATCCAACTAGCCTACCAAAAAAGGCAATATTCTCTGTGATCTTTAGAACAAAGACATTTGATCCAAGAAGTATCTTTACTATTAGGTATGACAGGTAGAAATCACAAAGCACAACTTAGTAGATATATCTAAGATTTCTGGCAATTATATAACAGGAAATTGGAAGCAATTTGAGATTTATCACCAACTATGACAATCTAAAGGTCGTCTTTTCTATATCAATTCCTAGTTATGTAATCACAGAACAGCCAAGTACGCTATATTAAATTTTATCAGTTATAGCAACCCGTAATCTTTAAAAATCATTTCTTAGCAAAGCATCAGTGAAACACTCCAGCATTGGATGAACTATTTTAAACCAAAATAACACCACAAGCATCAAGACAATCATAATTTAAGAAACTAAAAAGCAGATCCATTTTCAATAGCGTTTTTGGATTTCAACAATTGAAATATCTGAATCATGATTTCTTAGCTACCAAAAATAGTACTGCATCGATGACAAAAATGTAAAAAATTAATCAAGCAAATGGATGATCACCTCTGTCCTATATGCACCAACTCCCAAGTTCAACTTCACGGGGCTGGTATCTTTGTTGTATGCAACAGTAACCTATTAACCAAAACACAACACCAAGATATGGCATCAGGACTTCAGTCAATCTATATTTAAGATCTCAAAAAAGGCAAAGATCATAACAAAAACAAAACTAAAGTAGACCTCTACAACTAACACAATTTTGAAAGATATTAATAACCGGCTTTCCATTTGTCCGCTCACTTTATATGTAAAACGGAATCAGAAAACTTGATCAATGAATTTCATCTCTTCCTCACCAAAAAAAAAAAAATAGAAATTGGAAAATCCAGTCATTTTCATTTCTATGAATCGGAGAAAACTCGGATGAGTGTGCTCCAACACAAAAATTCAAGTGATCGCAATTACAAAAGATAAATCATCAATTACCTATTAAAAAAAGACAAATGGAGTCTTACGATTTAAAATAGCTCAAAATTCCTTCAAATTCAGCTCATAATAAGAAAATAAACACAGAACACACAGATATACATCTACTTAGAGAGATATTTACGCCGAGAATAGGATCTTCGGGAGCACGAACGATGTGAGCGAAAACAGACTGGTTTCCATGATATCCTGAGGTAGGAGCAGCGACAATGGAGTAGTTGTCGACGGCGGCGGAGTACGACGGTTCAAGGTGCCTGGCCAGAACACTCAACCTCCGGCCGGCGGATGGTGCCGGTGATCGCTGTGTGTCCATGTTAGTAAATATGAAACTTCTCCTTGCTAGAGTACGCTTTCCTATTTAGAGTGATTTTACTTTGACTATGATCCGTGAAATCCTTTATATAGTAGTAGTAGGGGAAGGAGGAAAAGCTAGGGTGACGGAGCGGGTGATGGGAATGGGTGTTATCTGATGACATGGTAGTTGCGGGACCCATATGGCCAACTGTCTATTTATGGGTATTATTAGATGGCGATAAGCATTCTAGATGAGTTTCTTTGTGGCACGTTGTTCAAGAGTGAAGATTTTGTTGATTACGTAACAATTTAGTCTTCTTTTTGCTTTCAAGAAAAGGTGTTTATATATTGAAAGTTTATTTATTTATTAAAAAATATTATGAATTTGTATTTAGAGTTATCAAATTGAACCGAGCCAATTTGTGTTTTTAAGAGAGAAATGAGACTGATTAACCGAGGAGTATATGTAACACCCACATCTTACAATACTAGTACTATGCAAATGAAACATGATATGACTTTTCAAATTACTGTCAATTTTTAAAAGTGTTTGAATCTCAAATTAGAGGGCGATATGTATGTCTACGTTGAAGAGGGTTGAGTGTAAATAAGTTTTATGTCAAATTCAGGAGATCATGACCCTACAAAAAGTGAGAGAATTGAGGTGCTCGTAGGACTTAGGAAGCTAGCAGGTGAGTCACCTACTTGCTTAGTTTAAATTTGCTAGCTAAGACAAGTCGTGCCTGCAGTTGTCCATGCACATCTTAAGAAGCTCCCATGCTTCATTTGGTAGGGCATGCCAACGAGATCTCATGAGAGCTTTTCAAGGTATCCAGTTAGACCCCCGGGTAAAAGAGATCTATCCATTTTAGCCACCCTTTCCATTACTGATCTAGTTGCTCTTGCTATCTAACCCGCCACTTTATTATATGATCTTTTATTGACTTCAAAAAGTCAACTTTTCCTTTTTCTCGGGACGACTTCATACATTCTTTTACTTATAGAAATAGTCATGACAACGAGACTCGACGTCGAATTTGTCCAATTTCGATTATGAATAAAGTTCGTGTTAAGGGTGTAACTTTAGCCCGTGTTTTACCATCGTAAATGGACAATACTTACAACATAAGATGAATAATAAAAGGGCCCAAGTACATCACAACCCACTTGGCTAATTGGGCCCAAACTAAGTGATGAGGAATTTGGAAAATGGGCAGCCAAGGCCCATCAACTTTGGAACCCAATTAGGCCCAAGTGAAAGGGCCAAGCTGCTGCATCACCACCTTGATAATATGAGGCTTTCACCACATAACAAAGTCGGCCAAAAACTCCTTTAAAAAGGCTTACAAGTAGCACCTTTAAGTCATTGTTAACTTGGAAAAAAATCAGCTTTCACAAAGCTTTCTCTCTACACTTTTTTTAACCTTGCAAAGCAACCACAAGGAGGCTTTTAGGGTTCTTGGAGAATCCCTACACCTTGAAGGTAATGGTAAGTAAGTTTACTTATGTGTTTAGTATGGTTTTCTTATGGAAAACAAGAGACTATGTTGGTTAGATATATGCTAAAACTTTTGGATAGCATGTGTTCCAAAAGTTGTACGTTTTTCTTGTTTATTTGGAAGCTTTTCTCTTTTTGATTGGATTGATTATGAAGGGAGACTACTGTTCTTAATGAATATTAGTTCTTTAATGATGTAAAAGGCAGCTTCACCACTTTTACAGTTCGTAAAAGTGAGTTCTTATAGGATATTGCAATTGTGTTCTTAGTACGAACTTGTGGGCTGATGGATGGAAGGCTATTGCCTCACGTCCTTCATGACTGCTTTGGTACTGTTATAAGACTGTTTTAAGGCTATTTTTATGTATATATGTGTTGAGGACAGTTTGGGTAAAGTTGAAACAGGTTTGGGATTGTCGACGTCAAAATGTAGCGAAGGGGTGTAACGTTATGTCGCCTATTTGTATATTGCATAGAATTGTTGTGTGTTGTGCTTTGTGGGCTGTTGTAAGACTGTTATAGCACTAAAACAAGCTGCACATGGAAGGTATATGAGAATATGTATTAGGAAATACGATTAGGGGAGGAAAGGTTGAAAGCATACGCTCGGGTTTACAATTACACGCTTGCTGCCCTTATGTTGTTTTTTTATGAGATTGGGCTGCCAAGAGGTATCTATTGGCTGCTAATGCTAGTTTTATCACCTACTATATTGTAGATAAATATTTGGAGGAAGGAAAAGTTATCTCAAGGTAATAGTGAGGTCGTACAGCGAGGTATGTAAGGCTACTCGATTTCGTATTACTTGGCATGAAATCTAGATTCCTCCTTGGAATTTAAAGGCACTTACCAACTCTGACATAACTATTAACCGTGTCTCCACTCTTTCACATGTTCATATGTTCCCATACATAGTCACCTTTAAATCTGCATACATACTTGGATACCAAGACCCACAAATTCGTTCAACTAAATATAGTTCATGTGTTGTTCTACCTCTATGCATTTCATTATTTGTGTAACTTACTCCTTTCATTATGGTGTTGTCTTTTGTGATTATTTACATGTCATATGTTGTATCTACAGTCCTACAACTCCAATATTACAACCACCAAAAGAATCATCTCAAAGGTAATTGAAAGATAAAGTAAAGTATATTGCTTGTTGATGGGTGGTAACCCGAGGGGTGGAAGAATCACCTAGCCAGGATCGATCCTATCCCGGGGGGTAGCCCAAGGGGTTAAAGGAAAATCCTAGCCAAGGCTGATCCAGATATAGATTTACCACTGATCAGCTAGTCATTTATATTACATGTTGTGCACAATTATATAGTAAAGGTAAAGTAATAAAAAGAACATAAAGTACATGATCCGACAGTATAACTAAAGGTGGTATCTTATCCTACTCCAGTGCATAGTTTCATTTGAGTTATTACTTCATATACAATATTTTATGTCTTACATATTTAGTACTTTTTCTCGTACTGACGTCCCTTACGAGGGACCTGCATTTCATGATGAAGGTAGAGGTGCTAGTAGATCTCTCTAATAGGAGTATAGGATATCCAACTGCTGTTGCCAAGCTCCAGGTTTCTGTGGAGCTTTGTGTGTCTAGAGCTTTTATTTTTTTATTGTATAGATAGCTGAGGCGGGGCCTGTCTCGATCTTTATTAGATACTTTTCCTTATCTAGAGGCTTTATAGACTATATAAATTAAAGTGTGGTCATGTCTCGTACTTTAGACACCGTGGCCCAACGACCTAGCCATATGCATTTTCTTTTTGCTTGTTATTATTGTTTACTTTCTTAAAGGCTTGTTGAATGTAGAAATCCCTTATAATATGTATAGAAAGTGCATAATTGACAGGATTTGGTTGATGTGTTCCCGTCTAATCAACCAGACCTAACCAATGGGAGGTTGACTGGAACAATAGGTAACGGTTAGTTGGCACGCCATTGTAGCTGACCAAGTGCCATGGTGAAATCCGATCTTCACCTTCACAAGAGGGCTGGAAGAACCTAAGTTACCGTCCTGCATGCAATCACTAATCACAATTATGTTATCTCGGGTAATTAAGTCAACAAACTATGGGGAACACAAT
Source organism: Solanum ossicruentum (assembly GCA_025774065.1). NCBI lineage: Eukaryota > Viridiplantae > Streptophyta > Magnoliopsida > Solanales > Solanaceae > Solanum > Solanum ossicruentum. The sequence continues at coordinate 16,256,753 of JAOTQR010000100.1, forward strand.
TCCCAAGTTGTTCCTAAAATTGAGTATTTTTCCCAATATCTAGTTAGCATTTATTTTATGTTGTTTTTAAATCACAACCCCACCTTTTATAGAGATTATAGTTATAGATACTAGGAATGATTAGTAGTGAAATCCTATAGTAAAACCCTATATACCCTGTGAAGTCAACCCTAACCTCAGTTAGGTTAATTACTGATAGCGACCACTTTCTTATTAGAGCATGACCATCATCAGCTATGCCAAGAACCATGGGCTAACACCCATAGAAAACTACTGAAATCGCATGCTTCCTATTTTGTGGCCCATAAAATCCTACTAGGTGCCCCCGCCGCCGTCGGGCCACTTATCCGGCTCGTTGGTGACCCACTCGTATAATTTTTTGATAATGTTGCAATGGACCCCCTGCAGCGCCAAGAACCATGGGCTAACACCCACAAACAACTGTCGAAATCATTTGTTTCTTGTTTTGTGGCCCATAAAATCCTACCAGGCACTCCCCTGCCGTTGTCGGGCCACTTAGGCCTCTTATTGGGGTAGTTGCGAACCTACTCATATGATTTTTCCATAATGTTGTACTGGAACCCCCTGTAGCACCAAGAACTGTGGGCTAACACCCACATAAAACTGTTGGAATCGCATATTTCATGTTCTGTGGCCCATAAAATCCTACCAGGCGCCCCCTGCCACCGCAAGGCAACTTGGGCCTCTTGTTGGTCCCGTTACGGACCTACTAGTATGATTTTTCAAGACTTTTGCACTTAACCCCCTGCAGCGCTAGGAGTCGTGGGTTAAAACCAATAAAAAACTGCTAAAATCACTTATTTCCTGTTCCGTGGCCCATAAAATCCTACTAGGCGCCCCCTGCCGTCGTTGGGTCACCTAGGCCTTTTGCCTGACTCGTTGCGGACTCATCCTTATGATGTTTTGGTAATGTTACACTGGTCCCTCTCCAGCGCTAGGAACTGTGTGCTAACACCCATAGAAAACTGCTGGAATCGCATGTTTCTATTCCATGGCCCATAAAATCCTACAGGCACCACTTGCCGCCATCGGGCCACCTGGGCCTCTTTCCGGGCTCTTTGGCAACCCACCTGTATGATTTTTCGAGAATGTTGTGTCAAACCCTCCCACAGCTTAAGGAATCGTGGGCTAACACCCACAGAAAACTACTGAAATTAGTTGTTTCTTATTCCGTGGCCATAAAATCCTATCAGGTGCCCCCGCCACTGTCGGACCACCTGGGCCTTTTGCCAGGCTCATCGGACCCACTCGTATGATATGTTGGGAATGTTTTGCCGGACCCCCTGTAGCGCCAAGAACCATGGGCTAACACCCATAGAAAAGTGCCAAAATCACTTGTTTCTCGTTCCGTGAATCATAAAATCCTACCAGGTGCCCCATGCAGCCGTCGGGCCACCGGGCCTCTTGCCAGACTCATTATGGACCCGCACGTATGATTTTTCTTGAATGTTGTACCGAACCCCCTGTAGTGCTAGGAACCGTGGGCTAACACCCACAGAAAACTATCGAAATCGCCTTTTTCCTGTTTCGTAGCCCATAAAATCCTACCAAGCTTCCCCCGCCACCGCCACCGCCAGGACACCTGGCCCTTTGTCGAGCTCGTTACGGACTAACTCGTATGATTTTTTGGGAATATTTACTGGATCCCCCTGAAGTGCCAGGAACCGTGAGCTAACAACCATAGAAAACTATCGAAATCTCCTATTTCCTGTTCTATGGCCCATAAAATCCTACCAGGCACCCCCTCCGCTACCGGGCCACTTGGGCCTCTTGCAGATCTTATTGCGGAAGCCACTATTATGAAATTTTGGGAATGTTGTGGTGAACCTCCTGCAGCGCTAGGAACTATGGGCTAACACATATAGAAAACTGCCAAAATCAACGGATTCCTGTTCCGTGGCTCATAAAATCCTACCAAGCGCCCCCCACTGTTGCCTGGCCACCTAGGCCTTTTGCCAGGCTTGTTGCAGACCCACTCTATGATTTTTTTGGAATGTTATGCGGGACCCCCTGCAGCGCAAAGGACCATGGGCTAATACCCACATAAAGCTGCCGAAATCGCCTATTTCCTCTTTCGTGGGCCATAAAATCCTACCAGGTGCCTTCCGTCACTGCTGGGCCACCTGGCCTCTTGCCGGGCTCGTTGTGGACCCATTTTTATGATATTTCAAGAATGTCACTGGATCCCCTGCAGCGCCAGAAACCGTGGTCTAACACCCACAGAAAACTATTGTAATCGCATGTTTCCTATTCCAAGGCATATAACATCTTATCAGGCACCGCACGTCATCGCCTGGCCACCTAGGCCTCTTGTTGGGCTCGTTACAACCCACTCTTATGATTTTTAGAGAATGTTGTGGTGGACCCCCTACAGCACCAAGAACAGAGGGCTAACACCCACAGAAAACTGCTAAAGTCGTTTGTTTCCTATCTTGTAGCCCATAAAAACCTACCAGGCGCCCCCCGCCACCTCAGGGCCACCTGGTCCTCTTGTTGGGCTCGTTGCGAACGCACTCGTATGATATTTCAGGAGTGTTGAGATAGAGCCGCCAGCAATGCCAGGAACTTTGGGATAACACCCACAGAAAACTGCTGAAATCACCTGTTTCCTGTTTTGGCCAATAAAATCCTACCAGGTGCCCCCCGCCATCGCTGGGCCATCTGGGCCTCTTGCTGAGTTTGTTACTGACACACTCGTATGATTTTTTGGGAATATCGTGTCAAACCCCGCTGTAGTGCCAGGAACAGTGGGCTAACACCCACAACAAACTGCCGAAATCATTTGTTTCATGTTCTGTGGCCCATAAAATCCTACCAGGCGCCCCTTGCCGCCGCCGGGCCACCTAGGCCTCTTGTCAAGCTCGTTGCAGACCGACTCATATGACTTTTCGAAAATGTTGCACCGGACACCCTACAACGCTAGGAACCGTGGACTAACACCCATAGAAATCTAGCGAAATCGCTTGTTTCCTATTCTGTGGCCCATAAAATCCTACTAGGCGCCCTCTCCCCCCTCCCCCCTCCCCCGGTCGGGCCACCTAGGCCTCTTGCCGAGTTCGTCATGGACCCACTCGAATAATATTTTGAGAATATTTTGCCAGACCCCTTTGGAACACCAGGAACCTTGGGCTAACACCTATAGAAAACTGTTAAATCGCTTGTTTCCCATTCCGTTGAGCATAAAATCCTACCGGGCGCCCCCCAATGTTGTTGGGCCACCTGGGCCTCTTGCTGGTCTCGTAACGAACCCACGTGTAGGATTTTTTGTGAATATTGTGCCAGACCCCCTATAGCGCCAGGAACCGTAGGCTAATACCCATAGAAAACTACCAAAATCACATTTTATGGGTGTTTCCCGATAGCATTTTACAGGCTCTAGAACAAGAATCAGCTGATTGTCGGAGCTTTTCATGGGGGTTCGCCCACAAAATGAGGCATCGATGGTGCTCTAGCTTGATTCAATCCCGAAAAATTCAACCAACCCTTCCCCGAAAAGCATGGCAAGAGGTCATGTGTGGTCAGCGATGATGGACGTTGCTCAGTAGCATTTTAGGGCTCCAGAGCAGGAATATGGCAATTTTTGAAAGTTTTTCATCGGCATTGGCACAAAGAATGGGGCGTCGATGGAGCTCTGGCCTGACTCAATCCCAGAAAACTCCACCAACCCATCCTCAACGAGCACGGCAAGAGGTGGGTTACAACGGTGATGGATGTTGCCCAGTAGCATTTTCCTTGCTTAGGAACTGGAATCAGATGATTTTCGATGATTTTCATGGGGGTTCGCCTATAGAATAGGGCACCAAGCCGATTCGACCCTAGAAAACTCCACCACCCCATCCGCAATGAGCATGGAAAGAGGTCAAGTGAGGCTAATGGTGACGGATATTGGTCGGTAGCATTTTATTGGTTTAGAGCAGGAATCAGGTGATTTTCAGACGTTTCTCATAGGGATTTGCCCGCAGAATGGGCTGACGGCCGGGATCCAGGCCGATTTAATCTCGAAAAACTCCGCCAACCCATCCCTAATGAGTATGGCAAAAGGTCAAGTGGGACTGATGATGACAGATATTGTCTGATAGTATTTACGGGTTCTAGAGCAGGAATCAGGCAATTTTTGGACGTTTCTCATAGGGGTTTGCCCACAGAATGGGCTGCTGGTGCGCATATGGGCCGATTCAATCTTGAAAAGTTCCACCAACCCATCCACAATGAGCATTGCAAGAGGTCGAGTGCGAGTGGCAGTTTCTGTGGGTGTTAGCCCATGGTTCCTGTCACTACAGGGGGGGTCCAGTGCAATATTACTAAAAAATAAGACGAGTGGGTCTGCAACAAGCCTGGCAAGAGGCTCAAGTTTTCTGACAGTGGCCAGGGGCGCCTGGTAGTATTGTATTTGCCACGGAACCAAAAACAGGCGATTTCAACATTTTTCTGTGGAGGTTAGCCTATGGTTCCTGGCGCTGCAGGGGGGTCCAGTGCAATATTCTTGAAAAATCATATGGGTGGGACCACAATGAGCTCGAGAAAAGTCCTAGGTGGCACAGTGGCGGCGAGAAGCGCCTGGTAGGATTTTATGGACCACGAAACAGGAAATAGGCGATTTCGATAGTTTTCTATGGATGTTAGCCCATGGTTCTTGGTGCTGGAGGGGGTCTGATGTATCATTCTTGAAAAATCATACGAGTGGGTCCACAACAAGCCCGGCAAGAGGTACAGGAGGCTCGGCAGCAGTGGGGCGCACTTGGTACGATTTTATAGTCCATGAAATAGGACACAGGTGATTTCGACAGTTTTCTATGGGTATTACCCACGGTTCTTAGCGCTGCAGGGCGGTTCAACGCAACATTATCAAAAAATCATATGAGTAGGTTAGAAACAAGCTCGGTAAGTAGCCCAGGTATCCCGACGATAGCGCGGGGCACCTGGTAGGATTTTATGGGCCACAAAATAGGAAACAAGCGATTTCAGTAGTTATCTGTGGGTTTTAGCCCACGATTCCTGGTACTGCAGAGGGATCCAGCGTAACGTTCCTAAAGAATCATATGAGTGGGACTACAACGAGCCCAGCAAGAGGCCCAAGTGGCCTGGCGGCTGTAGGGGTGCCTGGTCGAATTTATAGGCAATGAAATAGGAAATAGGTGATTTAGACAGTTTTCTATGAGTGTTAACCCAGGTTTCTAAAGAGGGGTCCAGTGTAACATTCTCGAAAAATCATATGAATGGGTCCGCAACAAGCTCGGCAAGAGGGCTAGGTAGCGCGGTGGTGCGGGGAGTGCTTGGTAGGATTTTATGTGCTACAGAACAGTAAATAGGCGATTTTGGATGTTTTCTGTAGGTGTTAGCCTAGGGTTCCTGGCGCAAAAGGGGGTTCGAAACAACTTTTCAAAAATATCGTACAAGTGGGTCCGCAATGAGCCCGGCAAGAGACCTAGGTGGCCAGGCGGTGGCGGGGGGCGCCTGGTAGGATTTTATAGGTGATGAAATACGAAACATGCAATTTCAATAGGAAACACGCAACGGCAAGGATGCGTGGTAGGATTTTTTGGGCCACAGAACAGGAAGTAGATGATTTCGACAGTTTTCTATAGGTGTTAGCCCACGGTTCCTGGCGTTAAAAGAGGGTCCAATGAAACATTCCCAAAAAGTCATATGAGTGGGTCTGCAACGAGTCCGACAAGAGGCCTAAGTGGCCTGGCGGTGGGGGGCTTCTAGTAGAATTTTATCCGCCACAAACAAGAAACATGTGATTTCAACAGTTCTTTATGGGTGTTAGCCTACGGTTTTGGGCGCTGCAGGGAGGTCCAGAGCAAAATTCTCGAATAATCATACAATTGGGTCCACAATGAGCTCAATAAATAGTACAAGTGGCCTGGTGGTGACGCGGGGCACCACGTAGGATTTTATAGGCCACGAAACAGGAAATAGACAATTTTGGCAAATTTTTGTGGGTGTTAGCGCACAATTCTTGGCGCTATAGGGGTCTGGCACAACATTCCTGAAAAATCATATAAGAGGATCCACAATGAGCCTGGCAAGAGGCCCAGGTGGCCCAACATCAAAGGGGGGTTCCTGGTATAATTTTTTAGGCAACAGAACAGGAAACAGGCGATTCGGTAGTTTTTTGTGAGTGTTAGCCCACTGTTCTTAGCATTGTAAGGGTCTGGTGCAACATTCCTAAAAAATCATACGAGTGGGTTCGCAACGAGGCCTAGGTGGCCCGATGGCACCACGGGAGCCTGGCAGGATTTTATGGGCCACGGAATAGGAAATAAGAGATTCCGGCAGATTGCTGTGGGTGTTAGCCCACGATTCCCTAGCGTTGAAGGGGGGTCCAGCGCAATATTCCTAAAAAATCATACGAATGGGTCCGCAACGAGCCCGTCAAGTGGCTCAGGTGGCTCGGCGGCAACAGTGAGCGCCTGGTAGGATTTTCTAGGCCACAAAGCAGGAAATAGGCGATTTTGACAGTTTTCTGTGGTGTAAGCCCATGGTTCCTGGCACTGAAAAGGGGTCTAGTGCAATATTCCCAAAAACTCATACGAGTGGGTCTACAACGAGCCCAGAAATAGGCCCAGGTAGCCGACGGTATTGGGGAGCTCATGGGAGGATTTTATGGGCTACGAAATAAGATAGGCAATTTCGATAGTTTTCTATAGGTATTAGCCTACGATTCCTGGTGCTACAGGGGGGACCGGTGCAACATTCTCGAATAATCATTCGACTGGTCTATAACAATTCCGGCAAGAGGCTCAAGTGGCCCAGCGACGGTAGGTGGCGCCTAGTAGGATTTATAGGCTATGAAAAAGGAAATAGGCAATTTTGGCAGATTTCTCTGTGTGTTAGCCCACTGTTCCTAGCGCTACGGAGTTTGGCACAATATTCTCGAAAATTCATACGAGTGGGTCTGGACTAGTGTTGACACCTAATTTTTACCCTCCACGGTGTCAAATTAGTCATCGAATTTTATTTATATTTTTTAATAATTTCGGACAATTCTTATTTTTAATTTTAAAAAAAGAAAATTTTTAGGACGGGCGCATGCACCTCACGTGCCCCCTTTATCTCCCTCACCCATCCCTTTCTTCTCCATTTTCCCCATTCATTTGAAACCCCAAACCCTAACCCCGACCAGCGCCGCACACTGTCCCCTTCCCCATACTGTCGTTTACCCTTTCCCAAATCCCTTATCCCGTTCTCATCATCCTTTTCCCCATTTATTTCGCTTTTCGTCTCCCAAAAAATCGATCCCTTCCCCAGAAACGGCGTTCCCCTTTCCCTAAATCCTTTCTTCATTTTTCCAGAAAAATTAATGCCCTTGTCCCCTCCATCACGCGTATTCGTTGCATTAATGGGGAAGAGGCTATTAGAAGCTGATCTTGGAGGATTTAAGGAGGGGGATACAGAGAGAAAAAAAAACAGAGACAGACAAAAAGGAGAAAAGAAAAAAAAAACGAAGATAGAGATCATCTTGAAAACCCAAGCAATCCGTTCTCAAGAACACAAAAACTCCTGCATTGATACTTAAGCTAATTTTCGGAAAAACCATACAATTTCGAAGTGGAATTTGCCAGTGTTAAAAACGAAAAGGTTCATCGATTTGAAAGTCAAAACCAAGGTATCTGGTTTTCGAGTCGAAGAATTCAGAGAAGAAAAAACTTCGTGGTGGCATCAAAGCTTCGTCGAGCTCGTTGTCCCAGTTCGCTACCCCAAATAAGGTATAAATACAACCTCGTTTTTTTTTGTTCAAGTATAGTGTGTTGTGATTGAAGGTGTTTGCTGGGGTTGCTCCTACTTGCATGTGACTTATTATGATTAAAAATGCTCTGTCATGATGAAATTAATACTGATTGTTGTTTGGTTGTGAAGCTGGTTTGTGGTATTGTTGTTGTTTAATCATGAAATTGACCGGAGATGTTCTGTTATGCCGGGTCAACACTAGTTCTGTTAAAAATTGTGGTTAAAAGATTCCTAATTTTGTCGAGCCCAAAACGGGTACTGATTGAGGCTGTTTTGGCGTGGAGGTTAATTGATCAAGTTTTGTTATACTCATTAGTGTAGTCAAGTAATGAACTAGATAATGGTGTTGCGCTAAAGTGTTCCTGGTTTTTTCTGAGTATTTGAGTCATTTAACTGTTGCATCATCGTGAAGTATTTCATACATATTTGACTAAGTCTGTTTCTATTCTATTGGTAATTGTCTGAGTCCTGATTCCTATTGTGTTAGCTTTGGTCGCTTGA
>JAOTQR010000100.1:16283132-16307497 GCA_025774065.1 Solanum ossicruentum
GGTTCTAACGGGGAAAAATGAATGAGGAAGACAGGGGAATAGGGAATGGGATCAAGGTTTATTTGGGAATTGGGGGCACGTGTATCACACGCGCCCGGATTAAACTCTTTTTTTTTTTTTTGGAAATAATTGTTTAAAAAAAAATTGTTTTAGAAGATAAAAATAAAATAACTAAATAAATAAAATAAAACTCGATAATTAATTTGACACCGTGAAGGATAAAAATTGGGTGTCAACAAACTTTATACAAAATTCTTATTCAATGTATTAGTGAAGGAATTAAATCAGAAAAAAGAGGAACGAGTAAAAAATTCTTGTAACTTTTATAAGGTTCAAATTGTAAAGTATCTACAGAATTATAGTAGTTAATTAATACTATGTGCACCTGTTATATGTATTGTACCATTAGATCATATATCATATTTATTTATCGTTATTTAAACTTTATTCTACCATATCATTCAAATTTATTATTAAATAACGATAACAATAAAAAATTTATTTCGTATAATTATCAATTTGTGTGATTACATTATCACTTTAATATTTTTTTCTTATTTTATCTTTACTTATTATTAAATAATTTTTTTTTCTTTTCTATCTTACCTTACATTTTTATAATAATCCTACCTCATACTTTATCTTTTATGTATGTTTGACATTCAACGGGTTGATGTATGAAATTATCCAATAATGAAAAATAAAATAAACTATTTAAATATTATCTTTATTAAAATAATGTTTATAAAAAATAGAGCATAATATAATAAGATATATTTTATAAAATAAATGTAAAATTCTATTATTGTAAAAATCGTTGTCTGTATAATGCATGGTGACGCAATCACTTTTAGTAAAGAATCTTTTATCAAACAATCTCCACCATTCTTTAATAAAAATGTCGGCCAAATTTATTTACGACCATCAACGTAATAGACAATTCCATGACATAGGCTCTTCCTCCCATTCGTCCTCTTCCATTCCTTTTATTTGGCAATAGTCTCTTCCAATTTTGTAGTCAACTTATAACTTTTTTCCTATATATATTTTTTTTTTGGTAAAATGATTTATTTTACACATAAAAAATTTTTACACACATTTTCTTTAGTTTGTTAATATTTTCTTTTCATCCTATTTTAGTGACACCGAAAGCAACATAATTTTACGTGGTGGGTTTAAAAATTGTAGTTTTATTCCTTCATATGATACCACATAGATGTTAGAGAATATTGAAAACCATGGAAAAATTCATAGTTTGAGGCATGTCTATTAGTATTGTTTTTAAGGATATTTCATCTAGTATTAAATGGAATATAACCTAAGAAAAATATGATTCGAGAGACCTTCTCAAAGCATACTAGTGACAACATTTGGCGAGTTCTCCTAATCCAGGCAGTTAGTTATAAGTTTGTACTCTCGCTTGTACTTAAAGTAGCACATCTCTGGTTACCTCAGACTGATAGTGCTACCGATGAAGATTGGACCTTGTTGTTTCACATCAGACACTCTCTCTGAAAATTGTCCATCTGTGATCTGTCCATGCTTGTCGTGACCATTGGCGCCCTCTCTACACTTCCTTAAGTGAAGTTTACCATATTTACCACAAGGTGGAATCCCCTTCTAATCTTGAGCCATATTTTCTTGTGAAACACTTGTTTTATAATACCCAAATACTTCTAAAACTCAAAAAGTGTTTAGAAGTGAAAAAGAAAGAGTTAATCCAAGCACCCATCAAGTAACATAACTTTAGCAAATTAACCTACATCTTTAAATATTTTACAATAATTTTTGGAAAAAAAAAACATAGTAATATAAAGTTGATTAAATTTGTTATAAATAAGATATTCCAATATATTCATCAAAGATTACCAAGTGCACAAGAACTAATAAACACATAATTCACAAAAGCTAAGAAAAGAAAAGATGAGAATTAATAGTAAAATTTTGTAGTATAGTAATATTATTATTTTAAGATCTACTAATATTTTTCTAATAACTTGAACAAAAGTTCCTTGTTTACTAAACGAGCAATAACGATACACATTCATGATATCTAGTAGCTAATATAAGCAGAGATCATATTTAAAAAATAAAATATTAATATCTTAGAGCAAATTAAATAAATAAACTTATAATTCCTCATATTTTATGTTTTCGACACCAAAAATTTATTCCAAAGCACCACAACAACTCCTAATTAATTACGCTATTAATATTAAATACTCCAAAATAAAATCATCTCTTAATGTCAATAAATAGAAATAATAATCACAATAAAAAGAGAAGATTACAGCCTTTAGAATGGATCAAAATTGAACAATAGGCAACTGCCAAATTTGTCTGAAAGGCTATTTAATTTGCATCAATTGTTTGCTAAGTTGTAAATGCAAATATAAGGAAGTTAATGATATTTTTTCTGATAGTAAAAATAGTTATTTTTTCCGGCATAGATGAACAAGAAATTAAAGAAAGAACTTTCAACCTAAAGATAATGTTAGAATTTTGAATTTAGAAGTTTTGAATTATATAAAAGGTTAGTTTAATGAATTCTAAATACATTATATCAAGATATATGAAATAAGTTTTACATATAAATATAAAAGTTGAGTCAACACTATTAGATTTTGGATATATCTATACATGCTTGTAATTTTAGCAAAAAATTATACAAAATGCTCATCAAATGTAGTGATTTTGATTTTTTGCCCTCCGTAAAAAAAACTTACAAAAATACCTTTTTTCTACTTTAAGTTGAATCAAAATACATTTGACCCTCTACACCTTAAATATTTTAAAAGAAACTCTCTAATCTCTATATTCAATTGCCTCCCAGTTTTTCTATTTTTCTCTTCCTTTATTTTTCTTTTATTTGTTATTTTTCTCTTTTTTTCTTTTTTTTTCTTTTTTTTTGAACTTCTATTTTTTTCTCTTTCTTTAGTTTTTTATTTTTTCTTAACTTGTATTTTTTTCTCTTTCTTTTTTATTTATTATTTTCTCTCTTCACTTTTTTTTGTCTATTTCTATATTTTTTAATTCTATTAAATCGCCAAGTTAAATTTTGTTACTGAGACAAAAGTTATTATGTTTCTCAAAAATTAGACTCAGTGAAAATTGAGAAAATTATTGTCATGAGATGCAACTTGTTATTTGAAAGTATTTGGAGGCTAAATCTTGTTTCGAAGGCAAAATAATATAGTATATCATAAATCAAGATGCAATGTGATAGTATCAATTTCTATCGATAGAGAGTAACTTGTCATTTTAAGTTTTGGGTCTAAGTCTTGCCTCTAAAACAAGAGTTATAAAATATCTCATAAGTTATACATAGTGAAATAGTGTAAACATTAATCATGAGGCATGTGTTATTCTTTTAGCCTCTGAGCTATGTTTTGCCTTTAATCCAAAAGTTATTGCGTTTTCCATAAGTTATTAATAAAAATGATGTAAATATTGCTTTTGAGCGCAACTTGTTCTTTGAAGCCCTTGGACTAAGACTTGCCTCTAAGGCAAGAGTTATAGAACATCTAATAAATCAATACATAATGTGGCGATGTCAAGTCTTGCCTATAGGACTTAGCTTGTTGTTTGGAATCCCTTGGACTAACAAGTCTTACATTTAAAGCGGCAATAGTTATAAAGTATCTCATAAATCAAAATAAAAAGTGACATTGTTAAGTCTTTTCCATGGGGCTTAACTTGTTGTTTTCAAGTCTTTGGACTAAGAGGAGAAAGTTATATATATGATAAATGAAGACATAATGTAAAAATGTCAAGTCTCGCCCAAGGATGAAGTTCTTAGTCTAAGCCTTGCCTCTAATGGTGGAGTTATAGAGCATCTCACAAATCAATATATAATATGATAGTGTCAAGTCTTATCCATGAGCTTAAGTTGTTGTTTGGAATTTCTTGGACTAACAATTCTTACCTTTATGACAACAGTTATAGAGTATCTCATAAAATAAAACACAATATTATATTGTCAAGTCTTGCCCATGGAGCTTGACTTGTTATTTCAAAGTCCTTGAGTTAAGAGACACGAGTTACACATATGAAAAATCAATACTCAATGTAGTAGTGTCAAGTCTCGCCATGAGGTGTGACTTTTGAAGTTCTTGGTTTATGTCTTGCCACTAAGGCAAGAGTTATAGAGAATCTCTTAAATCAAGACACATTATTGCAGTGTTAAGTCCTGCCTGTGGGGCTTAAATTGTTTGAAAATCTTGTGACTAACAAATCTTACCTTTAGGCTCGTTATAGAGTATTTTATAAATTAAAACACTATGTGATATCATCAAGTCTTGGCTATGAGGGTTAACGTGTTGTTTTGAGGTCTTTGGGCTAAGAGGCAAGAGTTATAGAACGTATGATAAATCAAGATACAATTCAGTAATATCAAGTCTTGCCTGTGGGGCGTAACTTGTGAAGTTCTTGGTCTATATCTTGTTTTTAAGGCAAGAATTATAAAACATCTCATAAATCAATACGTAATGTGGACTAACAAGTCTTACCACTAAGGCAATAATTATAAAGTATCTCATAAATCAAAATAAAAAGTGATATTGTTAAGTCTTTTTTCATGGGGTTTAGCTTGTTATTTTTAAGTCTTTGAGCTAAGAGGAAAGAGTTATATATATGGTAAATGTCTGTAAAAGTGTCAAGTCTTGCCCAAGAATGAAGTTTTTGGTCTGCCTCTAAGACATGAGTGATAGAGTATCTCATAAATTAAAATATAAAAAAATTATGTCTACTACACAAATATATAAGAATAATTTTAGACTATAATTTTAAAATATCTTCCTCGTTTTCTTAAATACCGTATCAAATTAAAAAGTGTCATGCAAAATGAGACTAAAGAAGTATAACTTTTTAGTTCCACTTAATTATCAAAACATAAAATTTCTTTATTTTGTTAGATATGGAGGATAATTTATCCAACAAATTTTCATTAAATGAATGAAGGGAATACTTTTATAAAATATTTCTTATGAGGGATAAAATATCAAGACTACCGTTATAGGAGATATTTTTGAAATTATCCCTAACTCTTGACCCCATCCAATATATATGTTATTTGTATTATTTTATTATCTATTTACAGCCCTTTTTTGACTCGAGTAAATCTAGGGATGACTTTGTGTGATCCCTACAATAAATTTATTGCTCACATTTTTATTAATTTAATGTATATACTTTTTGTTAATGTAAATATCAGTAACTCTATTTCATCAAATTGATCTTTTCTAGAAATGGATAAAAAAAGAAGCCCAATTGAATTAAGACGGAGGTACTAAAATATTCGTGGATAAAAAATTAAGCTAAGAAGAAGAAAAAAAAAAAGTGCATCGCAGAGAAGAGAGAGAAAGAGCGCCGTGTGATTCTAGAAAACTGTTTGATTCGTAAGTTCAGGGATTCTCGCGCAGACTGAAATTCTCGCCGGCGAATCTTTCTTTCGATATCGCCGGGGAGTTGACCGGTGGTTTTGATCGGATAAATTTGGAGATTCTCTGTCGGAGGTGAACACAAGTAAAGGATACAAGGATGGTGAATTCAATGGTGGAAAGAGCAACGAGCGATATGCTCATAGGTCCTGATTGGGCTATGAATCTCGAGATCTGTGATATTTGCAACCACGATCCTGCGTATGCTTCTCTTTCCTTGCTCTTTTTTTATTCAATGGTTTTGTGTATATTAAACTTCTGCGATTTTTTCTCTTTTACTTTTTGGTTTAGGTGACTTGAGATTCATCGACTGTTAGCGAGTTGGCAGTAAGTGTTTCAGTGATTTAAACTGAGTTTAGAACTGAATTTCGAAGTTAGATGTAGCACTTCAGTAGTAGCTCGTTGAGTTGTTGTTTACTTACGAAACTTTAGTTGAATGTATAATATAGTGGCTCGTTGAGGAGTTGATGACTTACGAAATGAATGTATAATATAGTGACTCTTGTACCACTCTTGAGAATTTTTTGAAAGAACAGTTAATTCGATGAGGTGACTGATTAGAGTAAATCCTGTTTGGTTAGGAAGTCAAGGGAGTACAAGTGGCATTATGCAAAAAAGGAATTGAGTGATTCTGTTGTTAGCTCCTGCAAGATATGGAATTATTTTTGCACTGCATACCATTGAGCGTTGGTGTCAAGCTTGATAATTCGATGGGTCTCTTTGGGTGGTCGGAGTCTAGTTTAGTGTTTGTATTTCATTTTATGTGGGTAAAATATCCTTGTGAGTTATTAGCTGTTGTCATGATGAGCGAAATACCGAAATGACCATTCTTAGTCCTAAATTCATTTTACTTTGTATCTTGTGCTATCTAATGCTTTGCTTTTCTTAAAAACTCTGATGAGCTCCTCTTTGGAATATCAATGAAAAATCTTGACTCTATGGCTGTTCTTTGTCGATTGAGTTTGAAAGTAGTGTTCTATAATCTGCTATTTATATGTATTGTGTAGCATGAAATTAATCCTCTCCTTGTGCTAACGATGTATGAAGGAGATATAGTTGATCCATAAACTGAACAGTTGGCTTACCAGCCCATTGAATTCTTATGATTATTGCCTTGTGTCAAATGGTACTCCCAATATCCTAAAAGTTCAATCATTTTTTACTCATCAAACCCCCAAAAGTTTTTTTTCCTTGCTTTTTCTGATTGTGTGGTCAAAGGTGGTGTTTGAGGTCCAAATGTAGCCAACTCCAAGGTGAAGCTTCAGAGAAACTGCCAATGCGGTGTGCATCATAGCAAAAGCAAGACCCCTATCAATTTTGAAGTTACATGAGTTCTGACTTGGAAAAAAGATGGCAGTGGATAACAGATTGTATTAGTCCTTAAGAAATGCCAGACCAATAAGTCTGCCAAGTCCATGATTTTTGCTGATGCTAAACTTAACCTCTGTTTTTTTTCCTGAGAAATGAATGTTAAGCTTACTTTTATTTGTACCTTACTTGTTTATAGACATTTTTTCTATGAGGAATTAATATATGATATTGCTCTGAGGATTTAAGACCAATTGCGTTTGGCATCTCCACATTTGTCCATTTTGTCTTAGGTCCAAAACTTCATGTCTTCATCAACCACACGATTGGTACCGTGGATTGGATCAACATGTTGTTCCTGTGTGATTCCTTTCAATCACGTAGACTTTTGCCCTTCTGCTCATTTTTCAATTCTCTGATTTTCAACGTTTTGCTCTGAACTTGGTCTTCCTTCAAATCTTTTTGATACAATTGTTAGTCTTTTGTTCGTTGAGTTCATAGACCCAAAACCAACAAAATAAGTTAGTAATGCTGTTAAAACCTTTACATAAAAAAGCTACATGTCAAGTAAAAGACATTAGTTCCCAACTTGTCAACTTCCTCAAACTTAACTTATGCTTATCCTCAAACAAAACAAAATAACAAGAACATTTCACATATTAAGTACCCAAGTTTCTTATGACTTCGGTTGGTATCTACATTTTACTTCAAATCACTTGCATTATCAATTAGTCTTTTTTTATACCTTGCCTAAATTAGTGGGTCAATCCTTTAGCTGTATCTTTACACATTTTCCATGTTTGGGTGGATGGACATAGCTTTGAAGATTGACAGGTTCATTAAATGACAGAAGGAAAAGGTGAAAATACTAGTACAAGCATGGGTGTACATTACCCATATGCTAGCTATTCAAGATAGTAAATGGCAATCTATGAATATGCGCAACGTAGAGATCACAAGCAAGAGGGTTATGGTTAGAGATCGTAGATAAAATAGTGCGTAGGAAGGTGATCTGTAACTAGATGCTTAGTTGGGTACTGTAGTGAGAATTCCAAGGAGAGACCAACTTTAGCAGATATAAGAAGATGTCCTCAATTGAATAGAAGAAAGCCTTTGGAGTTAACATCTACGAGCTGAATTACGAGATATTTTCTGTTTGAATTCCAAAATAGAAACATGGAAGAACATATTGTTCATGGCCAGTGGAGGTGGAAGATTTGCAGCATTCATCTTGAATAGTGGAAACCAACAACAGGCTGGATATCAAGTCTCCAGCTTTTAAAGAAACATGGATCGGAGCAGTGAGGATTCCCGTATGCCTATGGTCAAAGTCTTCCAAGAAATAGGCGAGATCTGCGGAGGCTATGTGGCTATGGAGGAGGAAATAAAGTTGAAAAATCATATGCAATGGGTGAGGATCCTGGTAGTGAAATTCCAAAAGATGTGGTTGTGTTGCAAAACGGCATAAAGTTTAACTTTCAAATTTGGCCAGAATGCTTGCCAAGAGTTTAAATTGTGACAAAAAATGATAAGAGGGAAGATGACACCTGCTACTCAATCTAGAGTGTTACATAAAAGATTTAGGGAAGAGGTTCTGCGATGCTGTAAGTGAATCCTGTCAACTCAGGGATTCTCCACCCTCTTAGCACGTGGCGCCAATAGAGAGTCACATGAGTCACAACTGAAATTTTGAAAGCGGGCCACTTGTCTGGGCCAATTACTAAATTATCACAGACTTGGTTTAAAGGCTCAGATGTGGCGGGCCAAGTAATTGCTAATAATTTTCTAGGGGAAATAAGAGGCATGTCATCAACCTAGGTCTTTTTTGATTTGCGGAAGACATAACATCTCAAATGGCCATGCATGAAGATTCTCAAGTCTTTGAGAGTTGACTTCCGTACGCGAGGATGGTTGGAAATTCAACTAAGATAAGGGAAAAAAGGAGTATCCAATAGTGGGTGAAGAGCTTGATAAACAGTTGGAAAGCAATTTAGTCACTTGTGGTGACAATCAAGCTAACAATGGGGTAATATTACAAAATCCTAATATAGCTAAATGGGAAATATGTAGAGCCTCTAATGATGCAACAATAATTTATAACACAGGTGAAAGAGAAAGAAACTTCGAATTGGGTGCAACTGAACCTAATTAAATTGGGGAAAATCTTTGAGATTGACTTTTAAGGACATGAGGAGGAATCCATAGAACCACTGCTGCAAATAGACAGCCATAGACAAACAAAAAGACAGGAACAGAGTAGTGAAATCAAGAATGAGTACAAGAATTAAAAAAATTTGGTATGCTTTGATGTCAAGTTTAAATGCACAGGAACAGAGGAAAGGGAAGGGCCACAAGTACTAGTTTTTGATGAAGCTCAAGCTAATCTCTTGGAATGTTAGGGGACTAAATAATAGAGAGAAGAGGATGATGATGAGTAATGTGATATGGGCGTGGAAGGCAATCATCATATGCCTTAAAGCAACAAAATTGCAAGGTTATGTTACAGAGTTAGCCAAATAGGTTTTGGGAGGCAGATGGATCAGAAAAGCATATTTGGAATTTAGTGGGACAAGTGGAGGCATCTTATTAATATGAGATGAGAGAGCTTGGGAGGGGAAAATTCTGAAATTGGAGCATTCTCCATCACAGGTAAATTTGAATCTCAAGCATAAAACATCAAATGCCACATTACAGGAGTGTATGCTCCCAATTGTTACAAGGAAAGAAGTCTAGTGTGGGAAGAGGTAGCTTCTGTAAGAGGGTGGTGGAAGGGCCAGGAGTCATTTGTGGGGATTTCAATGTGGCAAAATACATATCTGAGAAGAAGAATTGTACAAGCAGAATTAAGGGCATGAAGGAACTCTAAGACTTCATTGAAGAAATGAAATTTGTTGATTTGCAACTAGAAAATACTACATATACCTAGTTCAAAGGGGTATTAGCATGAAGCAACTTCCAGGCTTGGTAGGATCCTAATTTTTGAGAAATGGGATGACAATTTTCAAAATTTGAAACAGATTTTTCTTCCAAGGTTGAACTATCATCATAACCCCTATAGCTTTACTCAGGGATCCTGGTTAAGGAACAAGAGCTATTCTCAATTCGATAATTGGTGGTTGAAATCTGAGAGTTTCATTGACAGAATTATGGTTTGGTGGTGCTTCTTCAACTTTAGAAGGAAACCTGACTATAGATTAGACTTGAAATTAAAAGCATTGAAGATTAAACTCAAATATGGAGGAATGGGGAAGAAGGAAATTTGGGTATACAGAGGAAGGGAACAAATGGCTGACCTAGTTGCTGACAGGGAAGTTTGCAATAAACCTAAAGATGTTGAAATATTGCTGACAGGGAAGTTTGCAATAAAATCTAAAGTTGTTGAAGTATAAGTTGATCAAGGAGGAGGAAATCTTCTAGAGGCAGAAATCAAGGGCTCCATGGCTGAAGAAGGTGATAAGAATACTAAATGCTTTCACAAGACTACAAATGCCCACAGAAGATACAGCAACATTAACCAGATTATGAGATATAGGGAGAATTGACTCAAGAGCCAAACATAATTAAATGAAAAATTATTGATTAGTATAATCCTACATAAGGTTGTTTAGAAAATTACTAAGAGGAGATTTATTGCCAAAATGTAAAATGCCCTCTCCTAACGGAAGAAGAAAGTCAGGCTCTCCAAAGTAACTTTGAGGAGAAAAAGTCCTGAGGTGCTTAAAGCTGTGTGCAATTGATAAAGTAGCAGGTCCAATGGTTTTACTATGGGTTTTTCATTACATGCTGGGCTGTGTTAAAGCAAGACATTATGGATGCTCTCCGATATTTCTATGAGCAAGAAGGGTTTGAGAAGAGCTTAATGCAACCTTCATAGCCTTTATACCCAAAACAAAAGGTGCCAAGGACTTTAGGATTGAGGAATTTAGGCCAATTAGCCTAATTGGCGGCATATAGAAATTGATTTTCAGAGTCCTGACTGAGAGGCTGAAAGGGGTGGTTGACATGTTGATGTACTCGCAACAAATGACTTTTATTAAAGGGATAGAAATAATGGATGCAGTTCTGATTGCAAATGAAGCTGTTGACTCAAGAAACAAGCAAAAAAAACCTGGTGTCCTCTGAGTTGGACATAGAAAAAGCTTATGATCATGTTAACCGGAAGTACCTGGTGAAGATGCTGGAACTAATGGGTTTTGGGCAGAAGTGATTGAGTTGAGTAAAACTCTGTATCTCAACTGTTAGCTTCTCAGTCTTTATCAATGGAATCCTGCAAGTTTCTTTATAACTCAGAGTGGACTCAGACGAGGTGATTCCCTGTCTCCTTTCACCATGGAGGGCTTAAATACCATGATTAAGACAGCTAACCTTGAGAGGGTGGTTAAGGGGATTTGGTTTGGTCAGAAAAGGTGCTGAGAGACTAGAAGTGACACACTTGCAGTATGCAGATGACACCGTGGTATTTTGTGATGCTGAGGAGAAACAACTTAAGTATCTAAGGGTGATTCTATTCCTATTTGAAAGTATATGTGTTTACATATTAATTGGAGGAAGAATGTGACCGTATACTATTTATAAGGTGACAAGATGAGCTGGTTAGCATCAATTCTGGGTGCTGAAATAGGAGCTCTACCAACTACATACTTGGAATGCCTTTGGGAGCTAAATCAAAGTCCGTAGACATATGGAATAGTGTGTGATTGAGAAGAAATTGGCCAAGTGGAAGACTCTGTACTTATATGGAGAGTAGACTAACTTTTATCAACTCAATACTTGATGCTTTGCTAACTTATATGATGTCTCTATTTTTTATCCCAACAGGGGAGGTTGAGGAGGAAATTCTTGTGGCAGGGAACAAAGAGAAGAAAAGCTCTCCACTTTATGATGACTGGCAAGAAGAATGGAGGGACGGGGGATAAAGAATTTGAAACTTCAAAGCAAGGCTCTCTGTATGAAGTGGGTATGGAAGTATACAAACAAGAAGTAGAGGCTATGGGGGAAAGTGATTTGAGCCAAATATGCCAAGGAAAACAACTGGAAAACTAAAGAAATGACTACTCCATATGGGGTTAGCCTCTGGAGATCCCTTAGAAGCCGTGGAATGAAGTTAAAAGCAACTCAAAATCACTATGGTGCTTTGTTGAAACATGACCATATGGAGAATTCTCCCCAGTGCTATATGGTGGGTTATTTGGAAAGAGAGGAATTCAAGATGTTTTGAGAGCACATTGAACAATGTGGAGAAAGTTAAGCTGAACTGCATTCTACTTTTAATTTTTTTGGTGTAATCAGTTTTACTCACACGACACTGTCTCTATCATTGATTTTCTAGACTTAATTTAGTCCTAGAAAAGTGAAGTTTAGGAGGACACTTATATATAAGGTTTCAATTCAAAGTTATCAAGTTCCAAAAAAAAAAAAAGAAAAAGTAAATAGAAATCCAATGAACTAGATTGCAATTGCACCATGTAGTAGTGCTCACTGAAGTTTTTCCCTCTCCTTTTCTCTTTCTCTTTAAATTTTTTCTCTCGTGTTATTGGCTTGTCAATACGGGTGTGTGCTTTACCTTTCGTGGAAGATTGTTTAAACTAGTTATTGATGTATGTTCTTTTTGGGTTTACCAGGCAAGCCAAAGATGTCGTGAAGGGAATAAAGAAACGTCTTGGTAGTAAGAATCCCAAAGTCCAACTTCTTGCTCTGACTGTAAGCTTCTAAAGCTATCAAAATAGATGTTTTAATACTTCACTAATTTGGGCTGTTAACTCTCCCACTTTTGTGTTACTTTGTCATTTTTCCCTTTTCTGTTGTAGAAGTTCAGGTGTTAAATTTATGCTACCTCTTTTTCTTAACTGTTTCATATTCATTGTTGTTTTCTCTCTATTATTAACCACAGATATGGTTATGTATGCTATATGATCAATACTTTTTGATAAACCACATATACATTATCATGGAGTATCCTTGTGGATGTGGAATGGTGAAATATGACTCTGCATCTCAAGCAATCTCTAATCAGCTATTGTCGTGTAGCTTATCAAAAAGCTAATGAATCAGCTATAGTGTGATGTCTACTCTTTCTGGTGACACATGAGGTCGCATCTTCCAAAACTGCTTTTCCCTATACTTGCCTGAGGCTTAGTGCTTTCTTAATTTTGCAGTTGATTAGATATTCGGTTTGAAGATATGGATGTTTAATAAATGGTTCTCACATCCAAAGATGTTGCCTAGTGGCCAATAAAATGGAAAACCATGAGGTCTTGGTTCAAATTCACTGGAGGCAAAAAGCACCGGATGATTTCTTTTCATCCGCCTAAGCTTTAGTGGACAGAGATCCTTGGTACTTGTGCCCGTGAAATTAGTTGAGTGTACACAAGCTGCTCCGAACGCTACAGTAGTGAAAAAAGACGTTTGAATAGTTTTTGTAAAGAAGTTACAACAAGAATGTTTAAATTGGCAATTATGGATTCTCATCTACAATTAGAATGGTTAAAGATATTACTTATATTGTTGTATATTTTAGCTCTAGAGTACTCTAATACTAAGGGCTTTCCTTGTCCTTGAGAATTCTCTTGCTTTATTTGTTGGCTGTTACATTATAGATGTAACTTTAATATGTACCTAGCTGAACTTGCAATGACCTTATGGCAGTTGAGAATGCTACAGTGTCCCTCTTAGGTAGTGTTAGGGTTGCCACCTTCCAAAAAGGTTTATAATGATCCTAAGTTACTTCACCTTTTGCTTTAAGGTTTTGAATTGAATATTTAGATTCTTTTGCCTGGTAACAGAATGAAACTTTGCACAATTTTTTTTCTTTATGTTTGATAAGTCTAGGCTTTTACTTCCCTCAACTCTGCTCATGGAGCTTCTCAGGGTTTATACGTCTCTCAGTTTAGTCTATCTATCCACTACATAACTACAGGTCCACTTGTTACCTATTGGTCCTAATCTATCTCCCTCGATTTGAGCCTGCTACTGTGGAAGAATGCTGCACTTGTATCTCGGTTGTGTAAGTGTTTGTGCAAGGGTTTCCAATTTGATCTCGAGCTACTTGACCCATCTCCTTGAAGCTTTGGGTTGGATGACTAAATTCTTTCAAAAGAAGTCAAATTATAGTAAAAACTGTTCATTCCGTGGGGATTGGCTTATTTACTAAACAAAATAGTTCTGAAACCACTGTATGAGAAATAGATTTAAGTTGGTCATTTTCTACAGCTTGACGAAATTTCCTAAGTTAATATAATACTTGGAAAGAAAAGCTTTAGGCTGGGATCTTGGTTTCACTTGATGTTTGAAACTAAGGTCATTCTCCACACTTTATCTTTCTCACTTGGATATGTATACCCCTCTCAATCACATTGAGCTATTACAAGTTATCTAATTATATGCACTCATTGCTGTGATACATCTAGTTGAGCTCTTGTCATGCATTAAAACAAAGATTTACCATTTGGTTGGGTTTCTAGAACTGTGCAGGGCTCCTTTCAGTTACCTTTAGTAGCACAATTATATTCATAAACATTTTCCCTTTTCTGTTAAGATCTGGTGGGCAAGAAAATTATGATTTAGTAGATTCATATGGAAAGTCTTAGAAGTTCATTTCGCATCAACTCCTACAAGAGTTGGATGCAATAATGAATATTCATACAAAAACTGTTTATCTCAAAGTAGGCATATCTTGGCATTCAAAGTAGATTCACATTTTTCACTCTATCAACCTGTACCCTCTTAAGTGTCTTTAGTTGCCTCCTGATTTAAAAAAAGAAAAAGAAAAAAAAACAAGTCTTTAGTTGCCTAAGTGCCGCCTCATTAGCAGCGAGACCTTATTAAAGATACTGAATTTTTTGATGTTATCTTTTGAGATTCTAAAATTTATGGGGGAATACCTAAATTGATTCACTAATGTCTTAACACTTTTTTTTTAACTCAGAACTGTAGCCTATCAAATCAATTAGTTGATTTGACATTATAAATCGTGTTTCCATTTTTCAGCTGTTGGAAACAATTGTGAAGAATTGTGGGGATATTGTTCATATGCATGTTGCTGAGAAAGATCTCCTTCATGAGATGGTGAAAATTGTAAAAAAGAAGGTGACTTTTTGCTGACTCTCAAACTCCCTTTTGTCTTCTTTAAACCTTTTTCCTTAATCTAAGTTAAGGCATCTGTACGTACTGTTTTGCAACAGCAACCTGACTTGCATGTCAAGGAAAAAGTATTAATTTTGATAGACACGTGGCAAGAAGCATTTGGAGGACCAAGGGCAAGATATCCACAGTTTTATGGCGCGTATCAGGAGTTGCTGGTAAGTCTTTCTACCTGGTTTAGTTTGTGTATGTGCATGTGATTGTTATTCATGTCTTTACTAATCAAACAACTAAGAAAGAAACTGGGTCAATCAGTGATTGTTCAGTTTTCTAACAATCATCAATCAACTACTAATTAATATAGGGTCCAGTTGCAATATGGCAGTTGTTGGAGGAGTGAATATCACCAAACATTTCAATGGTTGCTTAAATTCCAATTAAGACGCTTATTGAACCAAACTTCCAGCTTCCACCACATGTATTTGTTCATTCACAGTTGTCATGTCGTGTCATTCCTTTAGCATTTTGTTACTTCTCAAAATGGAGTTTTTAACATACTTCTTGATTTCAGCGCATTGGAGCTGTATTCCCTCAGAGATCGGAGAAATTGGCCCCCGTGTTCACTCCCCCCCAAACACATCCGCTGGCTTCATACCCACAGAATCTCCGGAATCCTGAACCTGGTCAGGAAGCAGCTGCATCTTCTGCAGAGTCTGAATATCCAACCTTGAGGTGAATCTTATATTTCTAACTCTTGAAAGAAGTTAGACTTTTTAAGTCATTTACTATGATTTCTTTCACTCTTTTTTCTTTTCCTGTTGCCGAGCTGGCAGCAGGTGCAGTTAGCATAATTGATGTTCAAAAGCGATGGAGAGCCTGTCTAGGAGAACACCACTTCTACTTGTCCCCACACAACTTTTTCGATGAGTAGTTTCTTAGTGCGTGCCTCGACATATTTTGATGGTCGAGCTCAATGCCCTAACCAAATGTAAATTTGGGCAGGTGTACAAATACATGTGTTATGTAAAACCATCACTTTGATGATAGTACAACAAATAATCAAAGAGAACTTAGGATTAACTTCCTCCATGGCTCCATCAGCAGTGATACTCTCTTATTGCCCAAAATCTAACTGTGAACAGCCTTAGGATTGGTTTCTGGTATATATCTTCCATTTTGTGCAATATCTGCTTGAACTACCAAGGGTCTTCATCTAAGTTTATTCAGCTGATCCAAACCTCTGGTAGAATTGAGAAATGGTAGGATCATTGCAGGTACACTGTAGGATCACTAATGGATTTTTAGAATCAGGAGTCTCCTACTACTTCACAAATTATACTAGTTTTCTTCATTTTGATGTATTTTATGAGTTGTGACATCCAGATTTAGATTACTCAATCCAAGATTAATCTTCTCAGTAGTAATAATATATATATGAATATCCATTCTCATGTCTTCTTTTTATATCAGCTTATCTTTGATATATTATATGTCTGATTTGTGTTGATATCTCTTTTCCGAGATACATTATCATATCTAGACTTGATGTTACTTGTTTAGACTAATTTGAACTCATTTATGTTGTCCTTCTAGTGTTAATATATTGTAATTGTTATAACCTGTTTCTGGTGATATTGTATGAGTCTACCATCCAATTTTACAATATGGTCCTGAGATTGTTGAAGTGATACCCATGGAGGACTCCAAGTAGAAAAAATAAATTATTTAGACCTGTCGTTAATTACTTTGGATTTAGTATAAGGTTGACTCTACTGCTAAACTTCTGAATCTGCATTCAATACGCCAATCTCTCCCCCCCGCATATGATATCATTATGGTGGATGATATTTCTGTTTGGTAAAGGGAAGCAAGATGAATAATTTGCCATTGCTGGTGAATGGCATTTAATACATGTACCTTTTTTTCCCGGCTGCTATGCTTACTGTGGTTGTTAATGCTCATGTTCTTGTTTTGCGGTTGCTAGCTTGACAGAGATCCAGAACGCACGTGGTATCATGGATGTCCTTGCTGAAATGCTTAGTGCATTGGATCCTGAAAACAAAGAGGTAGAGTCTTGCCCATAGCATCTATTGAGGGTATTATTCAACATTAAGATATTCTTACTCTAATGCAAATTGGGCAGGCTAAAAATGTCAGTGTATTGTAGTAAACCCTCATAGTTACACCTCAGTGAAATGTTTACCTCTCAGCTGTAGATGGATATTTGGTGTTGAAATTTCCTAATTTTTTCCTTTTGTGTTGAAGTCTTATCTGGTATTTGCTAAGTTGACTCTCTTTGTTCTTGTTGGCTTACAGGGGCTGAAACAAGAGGTGATTGTTGATTTGGTGGAACAATGTCGTACTTACAAGCAAAGAGTAGTACACCTTGTAAACTCGACTACGTAAGACCTTGTTTTACTCAAGACTACTTCTTGTTAAATGTTTTGCTCTAAAATCTTGATAGATTTATCAAAAATTTATTTTTTCTTGGTACTATATCCATATTGATGACGTTGAACTGATGGGGAAATTAGGGTCCCGTTCGGACATATTAGAACTTTTCCTTTTTCTCTTTTCAAAAAATATTTTTTAATCAATGCTTGGCTAACAAATTGCTGGTCCTACAATTTTCCAACTCCAACTAGAAGTGGGTTTTCAAGTTTAGCAGTGTTGCAAACCAGCTTTTCAAATTTCGTTCTTTTCACTGTCAAAACTTCAATATTTCTTCAAATGAAATACGTGTCCAAATGCAACCTCAACTTTCAAAAACCCTTTTGCAACTTAACTTCAAGTGCAACTTATTTTTTTTCAAACGGAGAAGGGTCAGATATACCCTTGTACTATTAGAAATAGTTTAAATATGCCCTTCGTCATACTTTCGGTTCAAATATACTCCTCCAGTTATAGTTTTGGATCAAATATACCCCTATCATTATATTTTGGCACAAATTTACCCTTAATTTTAATGGTTGGTTAAAAAAAATCATATGTAAAGATAAAAAAGTTGATTAAACTAACCCTTTTCTATGACTTTTTCATCTTATAAAAACTTTTATTGTGACTAAAATTTTACTTTTTTATTCTTAATTTTCTTTAAAAATTATTTCAAACTATCTTTTTAAAAAACAAAACAACTAACTTCCATTTCACATTTTATTTGTTGTTTCTCCTTTTTTTTCTTTTTTACATAAATACCTTTAAATTGATATTTTTTTTTCTACAGAAAAATTCATAATATTATAGTCATGAATTTTAAAAACAACTTATGTATTTATTTTTTAACCAAACTCATCAATACATAAGTGTTTATTATCCATTTTCATCGTATGAAGTACTATAATCCACAATCTACAATTTAAACTCATCAATATTTAAGTAACATTAAAAGAGAAAATAACATATCCAAAAGAAGAAGAAAAGAGTCTATCATTTGACCATTTGTTAAAATTAAGGGTAAATTTATGCTAAAGTATAATAGGAGGGGTGTATTTGGCCCTAAAGTGTAACGGGAGGGTATGTTTGTATAGAAAGTATAACGAAGGGTATATTTAAGAAATAGTATAGGGGCATATTTGACCCTCTTCCATTTTTCAAATATGACCCAATTCATGTCCAAATGCCTACCTTATACTGTGGGCTTAACAGAAGCTCCAAAAAAAACTAAACCTTCATAAACAAATCTGGGGAATTGTGTTAACTGTACCACATAAAGCAAAACACTTGGTTAGGTCAGGATGACCGTTTAGATGTTTTTGAAGCAGAGAAGCCCCTATTTCATGTTGACTTGTGATTATATCTCCCTTACCACTAGTCTACAACATCCTCTTAGTAAGGAAATGACCTCCCTAACAGGGTGTTCAACTTTAAAG
This sequence comes from Solanum ossicruentum, assembly GCA_025774065.1. NCBI lineage: Eukaryota > Viridiplantae > Streptophyta > Magnoliopsida > Solanales > Solanaceae > Solanum > Solanum ossicruentum. The sequence goes on from JAOTQR010000100.1 coordinate 16,301,827, forward strand.
TTTAACACACCTGCTAGGACATAGATGTTAATATGATATTAATTTGACATGCATGGTGTAGATAGTTTTTGGGTTCTTGATTTGACAGTCACGTCACCATGAATCTAACAGATGGGTCGGGGAGTGGTGCAACAGGTTTTGTATTAATTATTTCATGGCCTTTAATAAATTGAGTGGTGTGGATTGTCAAAGGAACAAGTATAGAAAATGTCCCAAGGCCTGATGTGACTTATAGTACAAATAACGATCAAAGCATGAGGGTCTGTGATGAAAGGTGCTAATGAAGAAAACAATATATATGCATATACATATATACATACATATGCATACATACACATACATACATACATATGCATACATGCACATACATACACATACATACATACATACATACATACGTACATACATATACACACACATATATGTAATGCAAGAAAATGTAACTCTAAACTTGAACAGTAATTTTTGGATGAAGATTTGAAAAGCTATAACTAAGTGAAACCTCTGAAGCGAAAATCATGTCAATCAGATTCATAACCATTTTAAGTATTTGCTTAGATAATAAGATGATGTTTTAAGTTTTCAGTGACTCAACCTTTCCTTTACCAAATTTCTAATTGCTTAGAGCTTGTTAATAAGATAGATTCTTAGCACTTTTGAAATATTGGATCTAAACTGAAAAAGGATGCAGTTACATGTTTAGTTGGACGTGTTAAATTTGAAAATAAGCCGTTGGATGTGTTTGGTAAATATGTTCTAACAAACACTATTTTTATTAAAAGTACTAATTGTCCTTGAAGCTATTAACACCAAAATCTGCTTGCGTTATGGTGTGAGATTATGTTGTTGTCAGTGATCGACCTTTTCCTGTTAAATTTGTCAATGATTGTACTTGTGCTTAATGGTTTTGAATGTTTCGTCATCCCGAGGTAGTTGCACTCTTCTAGTAATAACAACAGCATAGGTGTTCCACTGATGATCTAGGATACATTATTCTGTAGTGATGCTGCCTTACTAAATGGTAAGATAGAGAACCTTTATTCTTTTATCTGGCCTTGTAAGTGAAAGTTGGTAAATGGTGTCTCTTCTGAAGCTAGGAGTGGAAGCAGTTGCAGTCTCTTTAATAGTGTTTGAATATGAATAATGTCCAGCAGAAGGAGCAGAAGATGGAAGTATGTAATCTACTTATCTTCAAAACGGAGAAATTTTTCTAAACCAGGGCAGGAGATTAGAAGCTTCTCAGGACGACAACCTTCTGGATCTTTTAATCTGCTATCAACATTTCATATTTGTGTTAAAAAGTGTAGTTTTGTTGACAATCCTCTCAATTGTTCTTTAATAAACAATTTTTGTATTTATTGGATGGTTCTGACTGTAACCTGGATGGTTTTAGCTATTGTTTCAGTAAGTGAGTGGCATTCACATTAACACTCTGTATCATGACGCTCTTAAGGAAGTGTAGAAACGCCTGAGCCCTGTTGACATGGACACTCCTAGTAGTCGAAGTTTGTTGTGGTGGTAGCTTGCTTTAGATGGTCTGAGATAATTCTAATTTTTAGCAGTAAGACTTTAGGTTATGAATTAGTTAATAGAGCCTTGTCCCCTGTTTGCATTTGCAGTTTGGCAGGCCCCATCAGGAAACTGAGAGCAGGAGGGGGTAGAGCTTGCTATTTTTTTCTTCAGAATTTATTGATTAGCATCTTTTCTCTCTTTTCATGCTGAAGTAATAGATTTCTTTTTATTTATTTTTGAGTTTCATAGGTAAGGATTCCTTTTTCTAGTGAAAGAGGAAATTAGTTGAAGCTTCTGACTTATATCATATGCATAAGTTATTTGTGGAAGAGAAGTAAAGACCAACCATTTTTAATGCCATCTCCTTATTTTTGCAGTAGAAGCTCTTATAATTTAGTCAGGGTAACAATATTTATCAAGCATTACAAATATGCTGGACTGGCCATGATATTAGAACTTCAATTGAATCGCTTATTCTTATTTCGACTCTTTACTATATTTTCTATCTGCCATCTTTATTACACCATTTGGTTGTGATTCCTGTGGGATCCTTATATTTACCTGATGCAGGGATGAATCATTGCTCTGCCAAGGGCTAGCGCTGAATGATGAGTTGCAGCGTGTATTGGCCAAGCATGAAGCTATTGGTTCCGGAACTTCTGTTAAAGTTGAAAAACCAAAATCTGAACCACCTCAACCTCTTGTAAATGTTGAAGCTCCACTTATTGATACCGGAGACAGCAAACAAACAGAGCATGGGTAAATAACTATAATCTGTGTCAGATTAATCCTCTTCCACCATCACCACCCCCCCAAAAAAAGAGTAGTTCATTTCTTAGTCTTTTTCCCTGAGCGAGCTCATAATTTAAATAGTATTGGTGGATTTTCTAGATTGAAATGTTAAATTTTTAATTTCCTAAATGAGTGACCTTAGATTTTAATATTTTAGTCTAGGATTTTATCAAGGTTCAAAAGTCCTCTGCTATTATAATATTGATGGAAATATTGGATCTGTTTTCTTTGCAATGTAGAAATTTACTATTCAGTGCTAGGTGATTGTACTTCAAATAAGCTATCCCTTCCCCTTCCCCCAAAAGAAAAGGGGCAGTATGATAGAAATCATGGATATTCATTTAGTTTTTGAGTTGTAGTTGGATGTGACACGATCTTTTTCATCTTTGTCCTTGGTGTGTTTCCAGATCTACATCAAATGCTAGCCTAGGGACGCAGTTGCCTCTTCCTGCTCCTCCATTAGCTAGCAGTCCATCAGCAACAACAAAAGTTGACCCAAAAATTGATCTTCTAAGTGGAGATGCCTTCAGCTCACCTACAACTGAGAACGTCCTGGCCCTTGTTCCTGTTGGTGGAGAACCTCAGCCTGCAAGTCCTGTTTCACAGCAGAATGCCCTTGCTCTTGTTGACATGTTTTCATCACCCCGCAACTCACAATCTCCATATTCAGCTGGGCAGACACATCCTTCGTCTCCTCAATTTCGACAACAGAGTTTCAATTCTTCCCAGCCAGGTCTGTACCCAAATGGAAGTGTCCCTGGAACAACATATGCACAAGGCTCCAATGGAGCCTGGAATGAACAGATATCACAGCAACATCAGTCACCTTCTCCAGTTTACGGTATGTTTCTTAGTCATTCTGCATGCATTCTGTTTTATCTTCAAATAAATAAATAATCTGCATGCGTTCTGTTCGAGTGTAAAGTGAAATACAAATGTGTACTCTGTTAGCTATTGGTCAAATTTGTTATCAGTATTATTCTCTATTACCTAAGAAGACCTGGAAACCGTTAGATGAATTAGTGTAGAATTTAACAGGGATATACTGAAGTATAGTGTGCATTTGGTGTTGGTGTAACTCATGTATAAAACCCAATTTCCGTACAGGCTTATGTATTCCCTGCATTATACGACCTCTATGCTCATTGAGTTTCTGAATTATCACTCACATAGTGCTCGTCTAATTTCTGTTAGGTGGTCAAAGTAGTTCTCTTCCACCACCTCCATGGGAAGCTGAGGCAGCAGAGAACGGCCAAATAGTGGGGAATCCTCATGCTCAACCGATGCAACCTAATCAGTTGTTGCCAGGTAGTCCACATGCTCTACCAATGCACTACAATCAAATAATGGCTGGTAGTCCAAATGCTTTATCAACTCAAAATAACCAGCTGATGGCAGCTAACAGCCAGCAATTGGCTGGTGGTTCACATGTCCATGGTGTGTATGCACAACCAATCACTGGTGGACAGCCTGCTATGATGAACCAAGCTATGCAAAACAATCAGATGGTAGGCTCGCTTCCTCAACCAATCCAAGGTGGACAATCAATGGGTATGTTTCCACAACAAATGCCACCTGGGCACATGGCATATATGTATGCACAACAAATGTATGGCAACCAAATGGCTGGTTATGGCTATGGTTATGCCCAACCACAGAACACGCAATTTCTGAATCAGAGAATGTCTGGGCTCTCCATGCGGGATGATGGTGTCCTAAACAATTCTTCCTATCCAGTTTCAACTCCTTCGTACATACCATCTGGAAAACCTTCAAAGCCGGAGGATAAATTATTTGGAGACCTTGTTGACATTTCAAAGTTTAAATCATCCAAAACTACTGCTGGCAGAGCTGGGAGCATGTGACAGTGACTGGTTTCTGCACCTTCCTTTTTTCTTCAATATAATTCTCACATCTATTTAGTAATTAAGCCTTCCATTGTTTGTTCTGATCTTTTTCTGAACACTTAATTTTTGCACATTGTTCCTTCTAGTCCATGCTCATTTGATGGTTCTTCGTGAGTTTGTGTACATTTCTTGTAGAGAGTAAAACCAGGATCACAAAGGAAGTCGACAAACCTCCTTATTTGCCAGCTTGAGTATGTATAGAATGTATCATTTATGTTCTTTGTGCAGTGGGTGCTGTTATGACTTGTCATGCAGTTATTTGTGCTTTTACCTGGAAGTTTTTTCACAAGCGATGTGAACTCCTGTACCGTTAAGAGCTTATTGGCTCACTAGGGAAATGTTGTTTCAATGCCTTGCCTGAAAGAATTGTAATTGTAAGATAATCCATTATTCTCCAATCTTAGCTGGCTACAACTGGGAAATTTTAAAGTTTTACAGTGAGTTCACTGTATTATGTCGGTATTTGTTTCTTTATACTTTTTCCTTTGCTTTAAATGGAAGATGAAGATAACTGGTTGGTTGACTCATGCTTGTAAATTAAATATCAGCAGGTGCCTCTTTAGCTATTTATACTGCCCTTGAGGTGCAATAAGACATTTCAAGGGAGTATATCTTCTGGTTTGTAGGACTTGGTTAACTCATTTGTGGAAAATTTACCAGCATGATGTGGATGATGAAGATAATGGTTTGCTGCTGCAAAGATGTGCCCCAGGTTTTATCGTGCCTGGAGAATTTTATGAGTCGAGACCGCAATTTCCTCCTTTCGTACATCAAATTAATCCCTTGAAATGATGGAAAAATACAAAATTGGTCAATACATATTTTGATGTTATATTATTACTGTTATGGGGAAAAGAATAGGAGTAATCCGTTACTGAATAATTAAGGAATAAACTGAATACATGTATAGAAATCGACCGTGTAGTCAATTGTACTAACAAAAACATTGGACATTTCATATTACTTTGTCTTTATTACTACTGATGTAACGGATGAGAACTTGAGTGCAAAGTGAGAATACATGTGGTGAACTTTGAAGTTTCAAACTGTGTGCCGTACTGCTGCTATTGCAACCTCTCTTGCTGCACTCCCCACTCGCCAGTCTTTTTAAGTATGTGATTTTCATTATATTGATACAAGGAAACATTGTAATTTGTAATACTTTTCATATAGTTTTTGAGTATTTGAATTTCAAAATATTGAGTTAATTTAATTTGATTTAATTTTGAAAATTAATCAAATTAATATTTGAGAAGTAAAATGTAACAGTAGTTTTAATGTGTTCAAGGAGGAAGTGTAATTTTTGAAATGATTTACCGAGACTTCCTTTTTTTAATAAATTAAATTAAAAAAAATTCCGTTGCCGGGACTTGAACCCGGGTCCTCTCGGGTGAGAGCCGAGTATCCTAACCAACTAGACTACAACGGATTATGCCTATGGGTTGGATATTGAATTGATA
>JAOTQR010000100.1:16355872-16366359 GCA_025774065.1 Solanum ossicruentum
TCTCGTCAGAAATTTGGAGCATCAAAAACATTAGAGCGGATTTTCTTTTATTATGAGTTTGGTGTACATTTATCTATAGTAAAAATTGCATGAATCTCTTAGTGTTAAGAAGACGTAATGACATCATATTTCTATTCTTTTTCAATTACAGAAATCTCTTAAAATTTTAAGGATTTCCAATGCACCATGTGCTATATATTACCTTTTTAGTTCTGCTAAAAAGGGGGGAAAATCGATTTATAATCTCATAAAACTTGCTTTCAGGTTTTATGACTGCTAATCACTCCCCTACTAAGCGTAACAACTCCAAAAACATTCAAAATTCAAAATTGATCAAGCAGATTGTCCAATATACTTCCAACTTTGATTCAATTTTTTGCAAATTAGAGAAGATACATTATGAATCTGAGAATCTAAAGTAAGGTATAAATGATTTTTTTTTTTTAAAAAGAAAAAGTAATGAAATTATTGTTGGAGAAAATATTTTGTTTGTGAATTTGAAATCAACCATTGCAATTGAATTGGAGATGACATACTTTCAAGTACCGTGCATTGAAACACATGAAAAAAAAAAACTTAAAGATTCCATGTACACAATCAACTAGACAATTTGACTAGTTATGTATCACGTATATAATTATGAATATGAGACACATTGATATAGTTATAAACAGTAGGATTTATGTATTAGCAATAAAATTTAGTAACGTCTATAGATACATAGCTTTTTAAGTTGAATAAGAATGCGTATATGTATCTAATGTAACTTATACTGAAATTTGTAATAGTTATGTCTCAAATAAATAACTATGAACATGATACGTACTAATTTTTACTTAAATAAATTAGAATTATGCATCAAAAATAACATTTAAACATGATACATTCTTATTATGTAAGGAGTTTGCCAAGTGTGATTTACATTTCCTATGTGGTATACTAGCGAATTGCAATGACGGGCTTATCCATTTCTTCTATATTCATTTAAGATTTGGAGGGTCGTTTTTTGCTCCCAAAATCTAAGGTGAATGACTGATCAAATAGTTGGTTAAAAACTTAATAAAAGTAATAAAACATGGGAAGGCAAACAAAATAAGCAACGTCAATATGTCCGAGTGGTTAAGGAGACAGACTCGAAATCTGTTGGGCTTTGCCTGCGCAGGTTCGAATCCTGCTGTTGACGTTTTTGTGGTTTTTTTCCCCAGCTCCTCTCCTTGTGTTTTATTCTTTTGTCTTGTTTTTAAAGAGTGAAAGGTCAAAATCCTTCTAAATTATCTTCATTTTATTTTACGAGTTTTATAACTAAATTTCTGAGTGTTCACCGAATTTCCTAAACTCCGATGAACTCATATTGAAATATTTTGTGAATATGATCACGATCCAAAAGCTTCTCCAAAGAGCTCAAGTGATAGCACACATGAAATTCTTTTGAGTGAATGTGTTAAAATCCCTCCCTAAATTATCATCGTTATGGGAGTTTCATACATAAAATATTAATGTGGTTACAGAATCCCCTTGAACTATCATAGTCCATTGAGATAAGTGAACTTATTTTTAAGATTTTTTTCATCTTTCATGCGTCTCTCAACAAATTACTCTCGTTTTTTTTCCACATATATATGCAACATATTTTTCTGAAGATCAAATTATCAATGCTTGTTAGGAAATATAAGAGGATAGCGGAAGCTAAAAGGATCGGGATTGATATTGAAAAATATGAATAAATTGGGCAAGATAATAAAATGCAGACAAAGATTTAACGTGGTTCACCCAAAAATAGGTTACATCCACGGACGACGACGAGCAAAATATACACAATGTGTATCTCACAAACTCTTAGAATCTCTACAGATTTTCTCTCTACTTCCTTGTCCAAATGAAGAACAAAATTACTCCTTTATATAGGACTAATTTGGTAGGTGGCATCACAAGTTGGCTGTCAACTTTCAGCTGCAAATTGAAAACAATTTGCATTGTCAACTTTGAATAAGTTGGCAACCTTCCTTTGTTGAAAAAGAAACAAAGGGGCTCAATTTGTTTGACAATTTGATTGTGGCATGAGTTGCAAAGTTTGAATCAACTTGGACCGATTTCAATAATGCTAAAAAGAGTAAAGCATAATAAGTAACAACTAACAGCATAGTAATTATAAATATATCTAATAGGATCACTTATATTTAACAACTTCTCCTTTCTCAAACATTAGTTTTGTCATAATTTTTAGAACTAAGGTTTGTGATTATCGTAGTGTTACCTTCCCAGTTTTATCTACCCTTATTCCTTTACAAGAATAAACAAGAATCCATCGTTAAATAGAATTAACGATGATTTATTATAGTTTAACTATATAATTTTGTGTCGTTAATTCCTGTTGGTGAGTAATAATTTCTCTTTTTAAATTAAACGTTTGACTGCTAAATTGTTTCTCCTATATCACTATCAGATAAGATAACATATGCTTATAATATTAGTTGACATTCTATGTCAATCTTTCAAATGAAGAATATATGTGTATGCAAAGAAAAGAGAGGCTCTAGAGGAACATATTCGAACCATTATATGTAGATAAGAGAGGAACAAAATTATTTCATGAAAGGGACAATATAATTTAGCTATATGGTCAAACACTTGAAATTTTATATGTACAATATTTTCATCACTATAAATAAGACGCATATTATATTAATGTATCCATAGGTAATTAATACCAAGAAATTAAAATAGTGGCCAAGTAATTAGGAAGAGAGGCCTTACATGAATAAGAAGAGTTTCTTAATTTGTTTAGTAGCCAAGGATGACTTGCCCTTCATCAATGCCTTGTAAAAAGAAATTAATTAAGTAAAATCCTTTTTATGGTATTGGAAAAATGAGGGGCAAGCATTGTTGGTGACTTGACGAGCTCTTCTTTATCATGTTAGTTCATCTTCTTCCTCCTCCACGGCAAGAAAATATGAAATTAGCTACAGATTTATCGGTAATATCCAATTAATCTATCGTAGAAAAGCTCCTAGATAACTAAATTTTCTTATAATCATATGTCGCTAATCCTTAGCTAAATAAGGATTAGTATGACTTTAAATTGTTTTAACTACAAAATTTTGTCCTACTCTTACTTTTTGTTTTTTTAGTAGTCTCTCGTGTATTTATTGCTCCACATTACACATATTGTCAGGTTGTTCTCTCCTTAAATATTGTACTTAGAATTTGGACTATTTTTACATTAAGTTAAGGTCCATCTTCTTAACATGATATCGGATGAGAAAGTAACTTCTATCATTAGATGTTCATGCATGCGTCAATGCAAATACAAAGAGTACTAGGTAATGTGAGTGTGTAAAGTTTCCCTCATTGATTATAATAATCACTTTTTTTTTATCTACGTGTTTTGCAACATCAAAAGTCATAAGTTGATCGCTCGTAACTTACAATTTTAATATATGCATTTAATTTTATGTTTTTTGTAAATAGCTTTTGCGATATTTTAGTTGCTTTAACATAAAAAGTGTTTATCACCTTTTTATCAAACTCACAAAGTGTTTATTACCAATTTCAATGTTTCTATTAAAATAACTTATTTATAATAAAAGTAAAAATTTTCCGACGCATCACTTTAAAGATAATTATTACATATTTTAATATGTAATATTTTATAATTACAACTTTTGACATTTTAATTTCAAGTTATAACATGTCAGGAGTAAATTAAAAGATATATATATATATATATATATATAAAACCTAAAAATATACAAAATGGATTTAGTTACATCTTCCATAATGTTCTAGTACAATTAAGAAAATTTATTATTATTGGAATATCAAATTTCCTTTTGTTGTGTCAATCAGCCATAATTTTTTTCCCTCATCATAATTATCACATTTTTTCATGTAAGTCTTTCAATGCAAGTGAGTCTCTCCATCTTCCTTTTAGGGTACATGTGTCATTAAGTTAATAAAAACTTGTTAGTATATATGGTTTATAATTGTTGTCTAAGCAGATTGTATGCAGTTGATAAATAATGGTTATATAATTTGGTATGTTTTTATATGATTAGAGTACGTGACTATTTTTATATTATATGAAATTGACATAGATTGGGGGATATAATTGGATATGCATATAGTAATTATATGTAATTGTGGTCTATCCAATTACGTATGAAATAAATATATTTAGAATATAATTAGGGTATGTGGTTATTTACTATATAATTAGGGCATGTGGTTATTTATTATGTATATAAATTGTATTCAATATTTGTATATAGTTTGAATATGTTAATTTAATTGGATAATTTCTGTCTTCATTTGGTATATGATTTTAGTGTATGCATAAGGTATATACAATATGTTATACGAATTCACACTGTCAACATTTTATTAAAGGATATCATACACATGCACATACACACACACACAATACATGTATATATTGACAAATACTGAAATCATAAGTATCAAAAGCTATCATTAAATTAGCACAAAAAAAAAGATAAAAGGAGAAGCAACGGATTAATGAAATTTTTTTTATTAAATTTCAATCTATATAAATAACAAACTTAAAAGATCATGGGAGTAAATAAGTAGTAAAAATAGGAACTAAATTATCTTATATGCAATGGATTATAATTGATTGAACAATTAGTTACGGCAATATGTCTGTCTTCATTCGGCAAGAGCAACTCATTGAGGGGTGCATGGTAGAGTTAAAAGATGTTTAATACCTTGGGAACTTCGGTATGATCAAGACTTTTGTACTCATCACCTCCATCAGTATATGTAGAAAGACCTTTTGTATTGAAATGATGTTCCATTAAAACTTGAAATTTTTTGAAATTTTTTTTAACCTCACTGTTATTTTTCATGGTATAAAGCTAAATGTATTTGGTATATTGGTCAATAAAATGCAGTAGTATAACTTTTTGTCAATTGGTAACACTAGAGAAGGACCACATAAATCACTAAAAATTGTTTGAAATGATTTTGTACTTGATAACATAAGTTGCTAAAAGTGATGCCGATGAGCTTTATTTGATGAACAAAAATTACAAACTGAAAGTTTTTTTCGTGAACAAGGCAGCGAGAATTTATTTAAAATAAAATTTAAAACTCTTGCATGTGGATGACCCAATCAACGATGCCAAGTGAGAATGGGGCCAGAACTGATAGAGACGACATGTGCTTTTGGTGAAGGCAACGAAGGTAAAGATGACCACTCATAAAGATCATCTCTACTTCGACCGTGGACCAAAGGAGTCTACATTTCAGGTCCTTCACACAAAATAAAAAGAGAAAAGAATAATCAAATTTAAATTATTTTGACAAAATTTAGAAATGGATAGTAAGTTGCAGTTAATGGTAGGTGCACAGAGAATATGAGAAAGCTTGAAAGCATTATTTGATACATATAATTAAATCAGACCAGTGTGAATTATTGGGATTTTGTTACCATCGCCTATAGAGACTTACTCCATGTCATTATATGCCTGTAAGTTGTGAGGTTCAACAGTGATATGATGAGATGCTTCAGAGTCAACAATCCAAGGATTTTTGGATACCTGTAAGCCTGAAACATAATAGGCATTTGTCTCAAGATAATTATGAAATTTTGATCTACAAATACTTGTAATATGATCTGATTTGTTGCACAATTGGCAGCAAACACCATCAGAAGTGTTAGCGGTCAAAGAACGCTACTTATCGGGCATATTTGAGTGATTGCTGGACTGCTATTAGAGTGACAAACTTATTAGATGTAGCAGCTACAACAGTAATCTAGTTGGGAGTTTTCTTGGACTCTTCATCGCGAAGAAAAAACTCATGATCTAGTAGCTTTTCATAAAACTCTTCATAAGTAATTGTGGAGTTATGAGCACAGATCGCAGCATAGATCTCATGAAATTCTGGATCCAAACCACTCAGGATCTTAACAATAAGTTTAGAGTTGGTAATTAAGTATTACCAGTGGAGAATTCGTCAGAAATGGATCAAATATTTTGCAAATATTCAGTGATTGACTGAGAGTCTTTGGTAAGTAGCATAAGCCAATCACGCAAACTAAAAATTCGAATTTGGAACTCGTTCACATAAGCTATATGCAATGCATCCCAAACAGTTTTTAATAAATTAGTGGCTGCAACAGTTGTGGCAATCATTGGATCAACAAATGCTATAAGTGTGTTTTGAATAAGTTGGTCTTGGTGAAACTAAAGAGAAAATGCTAGATTAGCACTAGGGATTGTACCAATAAGTATAGCACAGATGGAGAGGTAGAAGACCCATCGAGATGCCCATAGAGATCATGATCATACATAAGCATGGAAAATTAAGTTTTTCATATTGAAAAGTTTTAGTTGCCATGTAATTTGATTGGCAATTGGAATGCCAAAATAAATTGAACAATTGACATGCTAATGTTGATATCTGCATTGACAACTTGAGGAGTGTCAACCATTTGTGGAGGATGAGAAATATAAAAATTAGGAACTTACACGTTAGAGTGTATTGTCGCTCTGATACCATAAAGAAATAAAAATTAAATTACAAGAAGATAATTTCTTATTGCTGGAGTTTACAGATTAATATATACATGTTTTAGTCTAACAACTTTTAAACTAATCTACTAAATGGGAAGATAATGCTGATTATAATTATCTGATAAAGACTTAATCAACGGTAAAAGAAAGTAGTATCTAAAAGATTAATACTTTTACTAAAAGTCTAATACTTCTAATACTACAATAACTATTTCTAATTAGTACATTAACTACTTCTAATTAGTAGAATTTGTACAGTAACTACTTCTAGTTAGTAGACTATATTGATATATGTTTGTTTCTTTTATTATGATGTGTAATACATTTCTTCATATGAATACAAATAATGTTTGTCTCTACTAACTCATTTTTGTTGTATGTGATTTTGTTCGTTCTTGTGGTGCCCTTGTGGCTTTGAACTCTTTCCATACTATGTACTTACATTTAGTTTATTGTGCCTTGTTTTAATGATACCAAAAGGAGAAAAAAGATACCAAATATGTTATGTGTTCCATGTTGTCTTTTAGTTAGTGTAGTGATCAGGGAAATTACAAGTGCCAGGGAGAAACATGCATGTTGTTGCTGATAAGAAAACTGTATGCACAGTGACATGGGGAAACCAAGATGTAATTCTCACTTGTCCACATGATTTTCATTATTAAAATGATGCAAAATGTTATTATATGTTTCGACGACTTAGAAAATCACGAGATCATATAGACAGATCAGGTCCTATGTATCTCAAACTGCCTAACATAAATGAATATTGACTGTAAAAGCTACTGTGGTTGGTGAAAAATACTTTATTGTACTTAGTACTGGCCAATCAATGAGAGAACACTAGATTTTTCTTATCACACGTTAAGACTATCTTTCATGACAAGAGATTAGGGCTTTTCACACAAGAAATTAACATCAAGAAAAGTGAATTATTCTCAAGAGTGTGTGCATGTCAATACATCAATAGAGCCGTAATAAAGTGTGCATGCACTTTGGAGTTGTATTGTGTTGATATTGTGCTCTGAGTTACTAAGCATCATAAATCATATTTACTGAGTTATAAAGGAACATTGATCAGCTGTTGTTGGGAGTGTGTCTTAAGTTTTTGGTTAGAGTTATCCTGGAATCGAGTATTGAAATTTCATTAAGTAGAGCTAGTTTGTCTAGTGGGCAATAGAGATATTGCTTAAGCTCATTTTGTAATAGAATTATTGCAAGAGAAAAAGTGGAGAATCTAGTGTCCGGACATCATGAGTTTATAATAGACGACTTTGCTCTTTGCATCTTAATAAAGATTGGGTAGGACATTCTGTGAGACAAATCATGGTTATTTATCTCTTGAACAAGGAGTTTTTCTTCGTAAATTCTTGTGTTCTTACTGCCTGCATTTTATTTGTTCTTATTTTGATACTGTATGAAGAGACCTGGTCTCTGACTATAGTGGATGCATACATTCTAACACCATCATTTAAAAAATCAACCAAATTAATTTGTTCTTTTAAGGAGAAATCTAGCCCAAACTGTGGACACCCCAACCAATATACCTAATATTTAGTTATCCAACATCTATCAATAAAAATATATGAACCAAATAATCTCATCATTATTATTTATTCTTTGCATTATAATCCTCATTAACTTCTTCACAAACCAAACGAGCCTCACCCTTTTAAAGTAGAGGTCCAAATCGAAAACACTCCCCTTAGATATTCCAATAATTCAGTCCACAATTATTATTTTCCTGTTATACACACAAATAATTTTTTCCCCTTCGAAATTCAAGATGCATCTAATGCATTTCGCACATTTTCCTCTATGAATGAATAAGCAAACATATAAAAGAATATATTATATTCTTGGCACAGAAAGAATAGCATTGTGTATGTATATTGGGAGAGAAAAGTGGATCTAAGGGATGAGGCAACTTGGCCAAAGGGTCAAACTAGTACAATCAATTGGCTATAAATATTGGAATAAGAAAGCAAAATAATCCACAAGCAAGAAAAGGTATGTTTGGAAGAGAGGCCTTGCATGAAGGGAAGAGCCTTTGTTTATTAGCCAAGGATGACTTGCCTACATAAATAATACTACCAACAAGCTCATGAAATACTCCTTGTTTGGTTGACATGTTAGGCAGTCATCTATGGCTTTGTTGACAGACTCTTCTCCATCATGTTAGTCCTTCACTTCCCATTTTCGTGCCAAACAACTATTAACACTATGTTGTGATCCTATATATTGTCTCTCTTTCTATTTATTTATCTTTCTTTCTTTCCATTGAGATTGGCGCATATAATTAACAGAGGTGGTATATCTTATGTGGTTAACTTATTTACCTAATGAACATTTCAAAAGATGTCCAAAAAAGCTAGATATAAAATTTAATGACAATTTAAGGGAGTGTCAGTGTACTCCAACTTTTTTTTTATCAAGAATGACACCGACAATCCTAGGGTCCTTCAGGGTGAAAAAGCATTATGTAAAGGATGTAATTGATACATTTGAAAGCACTAGGACCAACATTGATTTAGGAAAATATTGAGGACAAAATATGCAATTTACTCAGGTGTTGGATATATTTGTGTGGTACTTTTTGTAGGAATGCTCTATGGCTGGTCTAAATGATTCTCTTGGTCAATTTCTATTCTCAGAGATACTTTGGGAAAGCATTTGATGTTGCCAAAAAAAGATCACATTATTGGACATTATATATTAACCACAAGATTGTTATGAACTGTTTAACAGAAAATGTGATTTTTTGCCCACTTACAATTTGAATACTATTTTAGATTTTTTTTATGTATAGAAATGAAAATATCTAATATTGTGTAAAAATGAACATCTATCGTAGAAAAAATATCAAAAAATTAAAAAAAAAATTGTAAAAGGTGAAAATTGGACTAATTCGGACTCATCCGTGCAACACTCAAAGAATGCCCCGGACCAGAAGTGAGAGTCAATCGTCGGGTTATTCAGTTTCAGGTCGTAAAATTTTAAAAATATTATTATAAATTTTTAACCGTAAAATTTAAAACTTTATAGCAATGATTATTTTTCGAAAACAAGCTGAAAATATCCAATAAATCTATTTTTATGTCAATTGTTTCATAAGTCGTAAGGCTTGTTGTGTATAATTAATGAACTTTATAGAGCTTAAAATTCATTCACTCCTCAAAAGCTCTCTTCCTTTGCTTATAAATTATACTAGCAATTATGAGAAAATTTGCTACTTAAATTAGAAATCCTAATGTCACGTATCCAGAAGGGGGAGTTTCAACTTATAGCTTGTCTGGATGGTGCTTATTTTATTTTATTTTTTATAAAAAGTGTTTATTTTGAAAAAATGAGGTGCTTCTTCAAATATTTAGAAGATTATAAGTGTTTTTGAAGAATAAAATTTTTAAACTCTAAAAAGGTAGGTTGTCGATGATTGTTTTTTGAAAAAATTTTAAATTTTTTTTAATAGTTTGACTAAATATTAATGGTTGCTAACCGTGTTTTTTAAATTGCTTAATCAATCACAAAATTGCTTCTCATTAAAAATACTTTTTGTGTTTAATTAATCAAAATTTTTTTTTATCAATATCGGAGCAGTTATTTGTGTTTGGACAATATTCCAAAAGTGCTTATGGAGAAAATTGTTTTTTTAAAGCCTTTGAAAACATATTCTACTATTACTCACAAGTATTTTTCTCAAAAACTTGATCAAAACACCTAAACTTTTTAAAAGTACACTTTTTGAGGAAAAAAATTTTTTTTTAGCTTCTCAGAAACTTTAACCAAATAAACTATGCATACAAAAAAAATTAAAATGTGTATAAGATATAATAGAGTATTAGAGATAATAGAATTTAAATTTTATGTACAAATAATATGAAAAAATCTATATAATAACGCCACTTAAAATGTAATTATAAGTAATTAGATTTAACAACATTAATCTACAATCGC
>JAOTQR010000100.1:16379376-16395481 GCA_025774065.1 Solanum ossicruentum
TTGTAAGATTTTTATTGGATATGTTATTGTTGTAGTCTAAAAAGAATGATGCGTGGCCACACCAGGAGTGAGAAGGTTAGGAATGAGACTATCTGGGAGAAGCTAAAGATGGCCCCGGTGGCTGAAAAGATGAGGGAAGCGAGACTGCGATGGTTTGGACATGTGCAGAGAAGGAGTACCGATACTCCTGTTAGGAAGTGCGAGAGGTTGTCTTTGGGAGCTACATGGAGGGGTAGAGGTAGACCGAAGAAACATTGGAGGGAAGTGATTAGACAGGATATGATGGAACTTGATCTCACTGAGGACATGACCCTAGATAGGAAGAAGTGGATGTCGTGAGTTAGGGTAGTAGGCTAATTGGTAGGGTTAGGTGGGGTATAGTAGGGTTAGAGGGAGTGTGTGTGTGTGTGTCGTATTATGCGTTAGTTTTATTGAAGTTACATACTATCATGTGTTATGTATTATTAGTCGAGCTAGTCGCTCTTTTTGTTCCTTCCTTTTCTTTTTGTCATATCTAGTTCTTTCTGCTTTTTAGATTTTGAGATGAGGGTCCCTAGAAACAGGCTCTCTACTTCTATGAGGTAGTAGTAAGGTCTGCGTACACTTTATCCTCCCCAGACCCTATTTTTGAAATTTTACCGGGTATGTTGTTGTAAAAAGAATGATGCGTTTTAAATGTAGTAGTAATAATTTGATTGTTTTTTGAAAAAGAAATTTTGATTTGTTATTGGTCTTGACAAATCAAAATTGAGTACATCACAAATCACATATGGAGATCTATTATCCACTCTATAGTATCAGTCAAAGAACTGAAAGTCCGAGTTAATTGATGGGTATACTGGTTGGCCAATCTTCTAATGAAAGCCAAAGAAATAGGAGTAAAGTCACACAAATAATTTACAATCATGAATAATAACATCAAAGTAAAAATTATTTTCTTTTTGATTACAAATTTTAAATATTTTCTTTAAATATTTTGTATCAAATTAAACTATATCGTATAAAATAAAAAGAAGGGAGTATAGCTTTTGAGGTAATCAAATTGTATGCTATAGTATGTGCAAATCACCGCTATATTAGGCTCTAAATCATCACTCAAAAGATATACTTAAAACAATTATTAGGGGACCCCTCATAATGTAGCATTCAATTTAAATCAGTCCAAAAGTTTAATTATTTAATATTTTTAATGCAATGTTAATTTGCGATGATGAAGCTTTGTTTCCTCATATTTCCCTACAATGATTACCTACTTTTCCATCTTTTTAATTAAAGCATACATTTTTAATTAAGCCTTAATGGACTTTTTAACCTTGTTGCTTTAACTAGCATTCATTGAATGAAAGCTGGAAAAAGAGTGGTAGGTTAGGTAATAGCTTCACGAATACCATAAAAGATCTTTTACTACACAAGAATCCAATGGTGAAAGAAACAAATTTCATATACATATTTTATATATATATATATATAATATAATATTTTTTATGAATCATTTTTTCATGAGAAAAATGTAGCACCTCTATTGAAAAAGTAAGATATGATATGCTTTATATTTGTGCAGCAATATCGATAGTTTATTATATTGAAGTAGTTAACAATATAAGCAAGAAGTTAAACATAATTAGATTTGGAATAAGAATTATAAGGTTCAAAATGATATGAAAACAATTCATTCCTTTTGAATGAATTGTTGCTTCTTTTTCTTCCTTCTCTTTTGGATGAATTGTTTCTTTTATTTTAGTGTATGAATAATTATCAAACCAAAATTAATAACCAGAAAAACTAACAGATATATATTATATTATATTTGATTTGATTTTAATAAATTAAAAATTAATTAATTTAATTTTAATTTAACTGATAACAATAATAACATATCCAGTGAAATTTCATAAGTGAAATTTGGGGAGAATAGAATATATACAGACTTTACCACTCTGATGAGTGATAACTCTTTAGCTTTAACCATAGACGCTCTCAAACTGGTTTGTATCATTTGGTTATGGCTTCACATAGTTATAATTAAACTTACACTCTCATTGTGTTGTAGGCTTTCATCGAATCAATCACTAAATTGTAAGCTTTAATAAATAAATTTTAGTGCCTTCAAACACTTTTGAATGTACATATAGGGCGTGGTTGGTACGAAGGAAAATGTTTTCGTGGAAAATATTTTTCTAGAAACAAATTGATTTCTAACTTATATTCTCATATTTGTTTGGTGAGTCATGTGTGAAAAATATATTTGGTTGGTGAATAAAAATATTTTTTAGAAAATATCTTTTATTTTTAATTAGAGAGTAGAAAATATTTTATAACATAAAAATCAACTCCAATAATCGATTTGGAACCTGAATTCCGACATTCGAATTGAAATCCAACCCTGATAATTGATTTAAAATTCAAGACTCGATCCAGGACCTGACCCCGACATTCAACTTGGACACAATTGACTAATTATTTCATTGTGATATTTGACTCAATATCCGACCTCCAAACCAAAACTCGATCCTACATTCAAACTTAGACGCAATCTATTAATTTGGAATTCCATTGTGATACTCAAATAGATATTCAACCTCAAAATCTAAGACTCGATCCAAATACATATAAAAACTAAAACAATGTTAAACCATGAAGTGCAACAAATCTTTGTCCCCATTTGAAACACAACAAACTTCTCCTGCCCATTCAAACCAAGCCCCACATACATAATAACATCAAAATAAAGCACAAAGCATGAGCCAAAAGTATTTCCAGGCCCTACCTGCCTCCACAATATTCAATAGGTCAAGAGTAAACAATTTTCCTTATAATTATTCAAATATTTTTAATCATAACATAAAGTAAATGGTTGTTTCATTTAGCAATACTAACCAAATGTGATCGAAGATAAATTGTGATAAAATGATAAATATTTTTTTATTTTTGATAAAAAAGTTTTAAGAAAACACTTTATCCCTAGAATATAACTTCTTATTACAAATTTGAATTTATCTTAATATAAATACCATAAATCAAGAAAAACACACAAAAAAAATGAGTTGAACGAGAATTTCTCCCAAATATCTTAATCATAGTTTAATAACTTTTTAACTTTAATAGTAATTACTATTTCCGCTCAATTTTTAAGTGTCTTTTCTCATAATAAAGTATTTAACTCCGTATTCATTCTATATTTATTGTTCTTTCTTTTCTTTAATATTGTTAAAATTCTTTTTTCTTTTGAGGTATAATTTTAAAGAATATTTTAGTCCGTTCAATAAAAAATAGCTTATCAGAAATATTTTACCAAACACATCTATTGTCATTATTAATTTCAACACTTTTATCAAAACTAATTGTTTATTTACTGAATCTATTTCGACACTCAAATATACTCCCTCCATTCATTTGTATTTTATTACTATTTTATTTAACGATGTCAAACTATATGAACTTTAAAGAATATTTTAAAATGTACTTTTTTCGTAATATTAATATGAGAAAGATTACAACTTATAACATTTTTTGTATATTTTTCAATTATCTAAAATTTACATTTCAAATATTAAATTTAGTTATTTCAATTTAATTTTGAAATTTAATTAAATCGATCTCGAAAAATAAAGCAATAATAAATGAAAATAAATTAAAAGAGTATTTTTCAACATTAAAAATTTATGAACTATTTATTATAAGCTAATCTAAATCGACTCTCAGTCAACTTCTTTTTTCCCTACTATATAGTGTAGACTGTATAACTTTTTTTTTCCAAGAGTAATATTATATACACAACTTTTGCTAATTTCAACAATTTATAAGAAAACTCAAAAGAAAATAAAAATTTATCATATGAGGGGGAAAAAGCAAAAAACTGAAAAAAGTAAAGTAAATAGGACCATTTTTTTTGACTCTATATTTGGCCTTTCCTGTCCATTGTCTTCTATAACTTTATTCAATTTCTATCACTGAAATCTCCATTTTTCTAAAATGGGCTGCTGTTTTAGCTCCTCCAAGAAACGCCGCCGCAGTTCGCCGCCGTGTTCCGCCACAAACGGCAGAGATCCACCGCCACTGGAGGAAGAAACCGTCAAAGAAGTTCTTTCTGAAACACCCATTCCCAAACCCCACCACTCCCCAACACGTAAAGTCCAGCTCGACGACAAAGAAGCTGACTTTCCTCAAGTCAAAGTTGAATCAACGGCTGTCGTTAAACCCAGAGATGAAATCAAGTTTGAATCAACGGCTGTCGTTAAACCCAGAGATGAAATGCAGTTTGAATCAACGGCTGTGATTAAACCTGAAGTGTCTGAAGAGCTTTCGGAGATGTGTAGCTTTACTGAGAGCTATTCTACGACGGCGACGGCGACGGAGAAGAGAGAGGAGGACGGGGAAGTAACACAGAGGTCACCCATTAGAGTACATAGGAAGAGGCAAAACACTGGAGATCTCAACGGAGTTAGAGAGAGAAGCTTTCGGTCTCAGGCTGGAAGATCGGCGCCGTCACCGGAGAAAAGAAGGTCGCTGGCTTCGTCAAGGGGAGTGCAGGGGAGGGGAATGCCGCAACAGCGGCGCAATGTGGGGACCCCAAATGCGACCCGCCGAGGTCCCACCGACAAGGGGGTTCGTCGGTCAAATTCTCCAGCGACACGTGGAACGGTGGATGCACGTCGGAACGTGAGAAACAGAAGTCCAGCGGCGCGTCAAGCTGAAAAGCCTGGTAGTGAATCGCCGGCGAGAAACGTCGAGAATGAGGGAAGTAGCCAACCGGAAAAACCCAAAGAAGTTTCGCCGGAGACCGGCGAGTCTCTTGAAAATCCTCTTGTTTCTATGGAATGCTTCATTTTCCTGTAGGCTAAAGGAAGAAGAAGACTAAAACGGTGTCGTACAAGCGGTAACATGTTGAAGGAGTATTTTGCTAAACTATGGGGTGAAAAATTCAAATTTCGTAAATATAAGGTAGTTAATGTAATTGTACTAACTTGATCTTACTCTCAAGTGTGACATATTTGATTTTTGTTCTACTTCAACTCATTATTTGTCATAATTTTTACTTGTTTCATAAGTTCTCATTATCATGATATCACTAGTGGAGTTGAAAGAAAACAAAATAAGGACAAAAATTTATGTTAGTTTGGGTTGTTAAACTTATTTATACTTTTGAAATAATGTATAAAATCAATATTTATAACTCTTACTAGTAATTTCTTTCATTATATTTTTATGTTGAGTATTGAAATATGAGTTTGATCAAATTTGTATACATACACTACATGATTGTGATACCAAGTAATATAATCTCCGGGTCGCTTGATACAGTGGAATATTTAAGGGATAAGCTTGGAATTAGATTTATATTGTGTTTGGGTTGTTTCTTTAAGTTTTCATATAATAATATTACTTGTTTCATAAATTGTTCTTGGTCTTCTTGAAAAAGGAACAAAAAAGTATGTTTGATTCAAAATTTCAAGTGAAAAGTGTTAAAATTGTTTGAGTAGTTTTGTAAAATCTCAGTTAAAAATAATGATGTAGATAAATCTTTTCTCAAATAGCAATAGTATAAATGAGTCTTTTCTAACAGTTCAATGATGTATTTAAGTCTTTTCTCTTGTAAAATTCAAAATTCAATTTCTAAATTTATATGGATCTATGGCCTATCTTAGAATTTACTCTCTTTTTACTTTTACTTGTCACTATTCAAACTATATGAATTTTGATTAATATTTTAAGATATATTTTTCATTATATTAATATCAGAAAAATTATAACTTATAATATTTCTCTTATAGTTTTCAATTATTTGAATTTTAGATTTCAAATATCAAGTTTAATTATTTTAATCTAATTTTGAAATTTTATCAAGTTAATCTTAAAAAATAAATCAGTGACAAGTAAAAATAAATAAAGTGAAATAGAATTTTTGGCACGTGTATGTGAAAGGGAAAAAGTGAATTTTGGTGTTAGTGAAAGCTTATTGAGATTGTCATCCAAATGGAGATTTGTGAACTCCTTGGGATGAACTTATTTCTTTCTTCTATTCAACCTTAGAAGAACATGCGTGTTGTATTCATGGAGTACTAATTAATTTGTTTTGCTCCAATAATTTGTTTAAAATATGTTTTGAATATTGCATTTTTTGCATTCTCATGCATAAATCTTGTGAGTTGTCACATTGGAATAAAACTTTCACTTGTGTGGCAAAAAGGACAAGAAAATGATAGGTCAACATTAAATTGTCCTTATTCGATCCAATTATATTGATTTGTCATCCTGACTTAGTACCAATGTTAGAGTTTCGATTAATTTAAATTCAAATTCCTAAGAAGAAAACAATACTATTTTTAACTATTTTAGAAGTGTGAGTAAAAGAGAAGGATTGACATGTATGATTGAGTGTAATTTAACTCATATTCATGGGTAATTAGGACAATTCACCTATATACACTTCATGTTTGTATGTGTGTCATTAGAAGCACAACTTGAATTTGTACATTGACGTGGCAATAAAAGCCTGAGCTAGGGGTTTACATTTTTTGATATTGGGACATCCATTGATGTGGGCTTTAAGTCCTTCGCATGCACGAAGCCGAAATCGCTAGTAATCGCCAGTCAGTTATACGGCAGTGAATTCGTTCCTGGAAGTTATATTATTTCTTTCTTTCCCATTTTTTCTTCTCCGGCTGCCATAATCCAATCTTTTTTTGCCACAATTCCCAAGTATATTTTTTTATGAATATCGATATATGAAAGGATAAAAGGATAAAAATTAGTAAATCACTATAATCTTAAATTTTAATGGGTTATTGTTTTACCCGATATTAAAAATCTTAATCGAATCAATAACTTGATAATTTTTTTAAAACCACTAAAAACATTAACCTAATAAATTCAATAACAATAAATCAATAATATTTTTCTCAATTCGATATATCAATCGATTCGACTTTTCGCACCCCTCTCACACTTTATTATGATTTCTTCCTACTCAAAGTGAAGCTAAGAGTGCCCATTATATATTATAGGTTTGGCCGAATTAAATATTCAGTCTAATCTTATCTTTATCTTAAAATTGATCAAACTCCTGAAAAATTACTAATTTTATATCCAATTGATTTTAAAAATCTTTTTTGTTAAGAAAAGTATCAAAAGAGTTCTCTAGAAATGAAACTATGGAGAAAGAATTAAAGGGAACAGTACTAGAAATACATACGCTTCACAAAAACCAATGAAGTAGTACTCCTGCGTGAAATTTGAAATTGACAAGAGGGGAAAAAATAATTTAAAATAATAAGATTGAAAAGTACTTTTTTATTTTTTAAAATTTCGTGCCAAATAAATTACGTTATTTTTTTAATTGGAGGGAGTACTAAATAAAATATATATTTTATTATCATAATATTCATGTTAATTAATGTATAATATTCAATGGTCTTGAGAAATATTGGGTTTAAAGTAAATATTAACATTAAGGGGTCGTTTGGTTTGAATACAAATTATGGTATGATAAGTTATGTTGGGATTAGTAATAGGATCGATAATGCTGATTTATTTCTTATTAGGTGTTTGGTTTGCTGCATAAATTTTAAGAATATGTTGTTTGTTTACCAAAATACCTTTCACCTTATTAGTTTTTTTTTATGTATTTTGTTTTCTTTGTTTAGTTATTTATTTAAAAAATAAATTTTTCATCTTATATAGCTTAAATATTTTTATGTGTGCATGATATGCATTTAAAATAAAACTTTCTTCTTATTTAATTTAAAAATAGAAGTTTGTTAAAGTAAAAAAATTTATGAAAAATCAAAATATTAAAAAAAGAATTAGTCAATAAAAATTATATTATATAGTGTAGTTTTTTAATAGAAAAATATGAAGAAATATCATAAAAATAAGGAGTAAGGTTATGAATGTTATTATATATTGTATTAAAAATAATGTAAATACACATAAATATTTAAAATAAGATTAAAAAAGATTTAAAAGGATACCTTGGTCATTAATATTTTTTTATCCCTTATCCTGGGATTATTATATCCCCAAGAAGACGGATAACTTATCATGATACTATTTATTAGTAGCGGGATAAGTTATCCCTAGTTTGCCAACCAAACATCAATTTAAGGTCCACTATATTTTTATCCCAAGATTAAATCCATTAATCCTTCACACCAAACGATCCATAAGAATTAAATTATGAAAATAAATTAATTTTTTTTCTTAGTGTGTTAAAGTGAACAAGTAGATACAAAAAATCATTTAAATATACTGAACAAGCAAGTAACCACAAAGAGTACGATGCAAGAATTTTTTAGAAATGTCTAATATTTATATCTCAAAATGAAGGGTCCTTTTACAGACAGGAAGTTTTTGCAGATACATTTAAGATCGTCAAATGAAAGAGACTATCTCAACATGAATAAATATAGGTATATATAAGACAGAAATATACAATATACCCACTTTAACTTACATGTCTCGTGAATAGATAAATACTTAAATTTATATAAAATTTTAAAAGTACATGTCAGTTTTGTATCTTACGTGACATTTTATGTGTTTTATTTTACTTATGATGTGTGTATATACTTGTTCAATTTTATACAATTAAATTTAAATGTTTATTTGTGCACACCTATAAATTAAGGGCATAGATGCTAGCTAAATGAGTAAGATACAATGCTTTTGACGTATCAAAATGAACTTTCATTAAATCTCCAAAACACTTTTTAAATTAATAAATATCGATTAAATAATATTTCTATAAAATAATAATATTTAATGATCCTAATATTAATGTAGAGAATTTCTACTATGCGTATTATAGTTACTTCCTTTATCCCATTTTATGTAGCATCTTTTCCTTTTTGATACGTCCCAAAAAGAATGTCACATTACTCTAATACCTTTAATGAAATGATTGTCAACTACACAAATATCTCAGAATGATTTAGATCACAAGTTTCAAAAGTCTTACTCGCTCGTCCCATTTTATGCGGCACTCTTTGACTTGGCATGCTGTTTAAGAAAAAAAACATAAGACCTTTGAAACTTGTGGTCTAAAATCATTCTGAGATATTTGTGTGGTTGAGAATCATTTCATTAAAGGTATTAGAGTAAGGTGACATTCTTTTTGGGACAGACTAAAAATGAGAGAGCGCCACATAAAATAGGACAGAAGGAGTATTTTTCTCTTAAAAACTATGTAATGTCAAAAAAGTGTCATATAAAATGAGACGAAGAGTATTTAGTTTGGCAAAAGTGGACAATATATATAAGGATCTACAATTGACTTAACAAAACAATATATCAGAGCTTATATAAGTTCTTATTCTATTAGAACTAACAGTATATATGATAATATAACTATATTTTCTTCTCCAAAAGAGTAAATTTTATTCCATTTTAAGAACACAACAATGACTACAAAGTTCTTTTTCTCCTTCTTCCTCTATTGGCTCAAAAGCTCTCCAAGCATTAGCAGCTGCTGACGTGTCAAACACGTGGACTTCCACCCTCGTCATCAGTATCTCACCAGCTGGCATTTTGTATCCAGCTAAGAAGTAAAGCTGAGTCCCTATAGGAGCCATGGTGCAAAATATCCTTTGCATACGTGGCAAATTTGCCACGTTGGCATCTGACGTGGATACCGGTGAATTTGAACCATCCACTATATTCCAAATATTTAGATTTTCATCGTAAGCTTCAATGTGTCCTTTCCATGCATTTAAACAATCACCTGAGCTGAATAATTTTCCATTAACATTTACTATTTGATTAGGTGGAACATCTAGGTCCCACATTCTTGCCACGTACTCCCAATTTTGTCGATGTGGATCGTACACCTCAGCAGAGCTTCTTTCCATTACATATGGTCCTGGGTTGTCACAGTTTGCTCTTTTGGCAAATCCTCCCACTACATAGATTTTACCTATTGAGAAAAATAGAAAGATAATGAATCGCACATTTATCAGAAATAAGTTTTTTATTTTATACAAAGTAAAATATAAGATCTTGTATATTTCATTCTTTTCAAGCATTTCTATTAGATTATATCGAATATGTTATTCTCGTTGTAAGAGAACGAAAAATATAAAACTGAAGAACAACTTTGAAATCTACTATTTTTAAAGAAACATATGTTTCCTCATAAACATACATTCATGTTACTGGAAAATCTAAACATATGTTGCCTATACCCTAGTTTAAAAGCCTTCATAAAGGAACTATACTACCTATTGTGAACATCGAAATTTTGTAGGACTCTATAAGATGAGTGTTATTTCAGTCAAGGTTTCTGGAAGACTACTCAATCCTAAACCCTAATTCATTTCTATATAAAAGGTATTATATTCCTGCATCTCAAATATCCATAGGGAGATCAAAATAGTTAAAATCGTCCTATGTTCGAGAAATAAGTCACTAATGGCCCTCGAATCATAGAGAGATCTTATGATAGAAGAATCAGGGGAGCAACAGATTTGTACCCACATGCTTATCAATAAAATTATGTTTCTTCATATTTTATTTATGATTTGTAATTTATTTTTCATCACACTAAAATTTGTTGTAAACACTTACTTCATCAATATTATACTGGTTGTTTGGTTGAGAACAAGTTATCTCGAGATCAATTTTTGTCATGTAAATGGAATAACTTATCCCTTTATAAAAGTATAAATGGTGAGATAAATAATTCAACAATTACCTAATACCTCAAACAAAATACAGGATAAAATAATCCTTTGTTATATATGTGTATTTTATTCTACTATTAACCGATTAATTATTAATTTAATTTTATTATGTTGCCAAGTAATGCTTTTATTTAAATTTGAAGGGAAAAATAGAAGTTAAGAGGGCAGTCGACGTGGGCTTAAGTGGGCCGATTCGACGTGGGTCAAAATTTGTCCATAGGTGGGCTGGGTTCAGCAGGCCAGCCCAGCCCAGCCAGCCTCTCCTTACAGACGACACACCTATCCCTTCCCCTTTTAGGGTCATTTGCACTTTTTTCCCAATTTTCTGTTGATCTTCGATTTATGTTCCTCGTAACAAACAACTTTTTCGACGGACATAAATTTATGTTTTTGTATTATAGTATTTTAATTACTAAGTGTGGATATTACTTCAGTTTCTAAAGAATTTATGTCTTAATAAATATAAATTTTAACTGCTAAAAAAAAAATTAAAGATTAGTCCATTTGAAGGGTACTATACCTGATTATTACGTAAGTATCTCCTATATTGTAAGTTTATATAACAAATATACTAGTCAACATTACCTTGCCATGTCACACCAACAGATTTATACCTCAATGTGCTCATATTTGGCAACGCTTTCCATTCATCTTTAACAGGATCATAAATCTCAGCAAAAGAGGTACCTTCAGCATTATCCAACGTTGTTTGTCCACCCGCAACATAAATTTTTCCATCTTTACAAGTACAAGCAAAATCATACCTCGGCGTAATTAAAGGCGCACAAGTTGACCAAGTACCCACATGCGTATCATATTTAAGGACCGAAGAGCGCACACCTCCTAGTCTCATTTCTTGAACATATTTATCATCCGGTCCATCGCCAACATTAGCCTTGTTATAATGTCTCCCTCCTATTATATAAATTATTTTTCCAGTTGAAACCATCGCGAAGCCTTTTAGCACATGGTTCTCAAGAAGGCTCGGAATTTTAGTGAGTCGATGCCAAGAATTTGTTGAAGGGTGGTAACACGATATCCAGTTCGATATGTTGATGTTAGGTTTATAATCTTTTCCACAAAAAGAGGCATAAATACGATAAAATTGCTCATCATTTTGTTGAAATCGAGTAGGGTTTCGTGAAGGAGATGAAATGGAACCCATGTTAAATTGTTTAATTACTAGTAAAGTAATATACTGCTTAATTTTTCTTGGAAGAGGGGGAGCCTTTTTTAGTGTGACATTGGATGAATTATATAGAAAAGGTCAACAAAAACTACAAAAAGGTTGTTGTCTTGTTGGAGTTTATACCTATGTTCTTCTTGTCGATGTGTATGGTAATTAACGAAAGATATGGAAACATTTGAATATTTATATTATTTGGCCATGTAATAGGTAATTTTATACTCTGATTACAATTTATGTGACAAAAAGAATAATATATTTTTTAACAAAATTTCATGTCAAATCAAACATCATCATGTAAATTGAAACAGATATAGTAACATGTCAAATTACACGACCAGTGTGCTATATAACTTCTTTACATTGTCATTAATTATACATAGTTATTTGGTGTGAGAGATAAAAATAAATAATCATACATGGAATAAAAAAATAATAAAGAGATAAAATTTTAATATCTTATTTGATTGTCAAGTTTAAAATAATTTATCCCGTTATAACTAATTTCAGAATAACTAATCTTGAAAATAGGAGAAGTTATTTCCAATCAAATGAATAATACAGTAATTTATTATCTTTTCATAATTCAAGGCCCAATATCTAGGAGGATTTATATAGGGAATAACGAGGAAAGTTCAATCAAGCTTACTTATCAATGGAAACTCTCTTCGTTCCTTTATTATCATAATTTTTTTAAGATCAGTCAAAAGATAAAAATTTAGTCTAACTTTTTAAGATGTATATTTTATTATACTAATATAAAAAATATATAATTTATAATATTTTTATATAATTTTTAAAAATATAAATTTTTATTATAAAATATTTAATTAATATAATCTAATTTAATTTTAAATATTTATCAAATGATTCACGAAAATCACAGGATGACAATTAAAAAGAAACGGAGATAATATTTATCTTCTTCGTTAGTTAAGTTAAACCCTTTGATTACTTCTAGGTTTTATAGTTAGTGTTGAACCTTGATATTTTCACTCTCACAATAAGGTGCGTTTATAGCACTTATTTTATTTAATTAATGTTTTTTAATGAAGTTACTCTTTGGATTCCCTAATACTTAAGGTTTGGTACATGGCCACATGGGATATATATGAATAATAATTCGAGCAAATTACATTGAGAAACACTAAATTTTAAAAAATAGTCTTTGATATATAGACATATATAATCAGTGTATATTTATGTATCATAATGTATATTTAGTATATAACTCATATATAAGTAATATATATTGTATAGTAGTATATATTTTTTGTAACTTTTGAAAACTATATTGTATAGTTTCATTAATTTTGGGCTATTTTTATGTAAATAAAACATGAGTTACTTTTTTTTTTGTAAACTTTTTACTTCGTGGTATATATATGTAATTTTCTCTAATAATTCAAGTTAACATCTTATTAAATAGGCGGGGTGCAAGCAACTCCGCCCCGACCAACCCTAGGTTACGGACTTACATGAGCTTAGAATTTTTTTGTAAAATTAAATATTTTATAAATATAATTTATAATTAATATAATATTATTTGTTGGTATTCATATAACGTTAGCATAATGGGCACCTCCACAAGCCGGTTATCGAAAGCCTGTGGAAATTGGTCAATAAACCATTCTTTTTTAGCCTTGTCGGATAAGTCCGCTTCTCTCTGGTCGACTAGTAATAGGTATCGGAAACTTGAATCAGAAAGCCGTTCCCTGACGAATTGGAGATGCTTACAAAAGCACTGTCAATCCCTTTGAACAAGTCAAAAAAGAAACGGTTTTCGTTCGATTGACGGAATCAATCGTACTTTCACTGCTGTGGACCGGCTTTCATAAAGCACCTTTGGGCAGGGTGACTTGACTTTTTTGTTTTCGCTTCACTTCTGGTCCAGTCTCAGCGGATTGAAGACCCTCTTTGACTTTACCCAATGGTCCCCATTTTGGGAACGTCCAGTGCCAAAGTCACTGAATGGGTAAGTCGCCAATCCCTTCTCTTTCTAAAGTGGCGCATTAGGAGCCCCCAAAGTGCTACAAAAAGAACTTTGTTCGATTTTTTAGTCTATTTATAAGAGGAGATCATATGAAAAACATAACCGATTCTTTTGTTTCTTTGGGCCACTGGCCATCTGCCGGGAGTTTCATGTTTAATACCGATATTTTAGTAACAAATCCAATAAATCTAAGTGTAGTGCTTGGTGTATTGATTTTTTTTGGAAAGGGAGTGTGTGCAGGTTGTTTATTTCAAGAATAGGCTGGATTCCTCCAGCTCCGGCCTTTACCTCATCTAAGGGGTCGGGGGTGGGGTTTAGAAAGAGTAAAGTGACTAGTTATGCCTGCCCGACAGTGAAGAAGCAATCGTTCGTACGACCATCTATCTATATTTTATTTCTTTTACAAAGAAAATATATTTAATTAAATATTAAATTATTTATCTAGAAAACTAAGTATTAATTTTCAGTTAATACGTCTTTCTTTTTGATGATGCATACATAAATTCACCTCCAACAATTATAGTCCTTTTATTCTAATAAAGATTTTGAAATTTGATCATACAAGAATTTATTTACATGGCCGTCGACGCAATAAAGTTTTGTAAGTAAGTGGATTTATCTCATTTTTCCAAATAATCCATGAAATGACAGAAAATGCAGATCCCAAAACTCAATTGACAATATAAAATTGGGAATAATTACATTATTGTGGCCCTTTGTAGCTTTCCTAATTCGTCATCACATATTATCTCTGTTTTAAAAAAAAAATTTAATTTAATTAAATATGATGTTTAAAAAAATAAATTTCTTTTTTTAATTTTATCATTTTAAACTAAAGTTATGTATCATAATATCCTTTAACTATATGGCTTTAAATATACCACATAAAAATGACTCTTTAAACTGTTTGCACTTCTTTCAATTGTGAAGTATCAGTTAGTCAATGGAACTTTCGACGATCATCATGGGTCATCCGGAAACAGTCGCGCTATGTTTTTTAAACATAGAGATCAGGCGGCATACATCCGACCCCCTCTTACCCCGTAATGGGCGAGAACTTTTGAGACATTGGGGTAATGTTGTTGATGAGAAAGCTATAATTAAAATATTATAAAAAAATGGTCATTCCTTTTTAATAAAACTAAAAAAAGAAATTATACTTTCTAAAACAAAGTGAATATATAAAAATTTTGTTTACTAAATAATTAAGAAAAAAGTACACAAAATAGACCTAATTTGAAATTATTTATTCTTAATAGATCCAATCTAAGCTATTACCCTTAATGGACCCATTACCTAAACTATTTACCTTTCTACTTGCTTATCCCTTTATATTTCGCGTACTGACGTCAGTATAAATACTATGAAATATACTCTTGTGGAGTATATATACTATAGCGATATCATATAAAATGAGCTCAGTTCTTTGTGATACTTTGTGGTATATTGATACTCAATTATATATATGATTTTTTAAAGAAACAAATAAAAAAATTATTAAATTCTAATTTAGTAGAAAATATATTCGTTATATACAATGTTGGTATATTTATACCATATCGGTATCATATAAGATTAAACTTAATGATCTATGATACTCTGTTGGTATATGTATACCCTATTGATATATCATACAAGCAGATGCTGACATCAGCATGAGGTCAGCGAGCGAATCTCAATATTAGGGAGGCAAAAATTTAATAATATGGGAGTATAAAATGTAAAAGGATATGTGAATGTAAATAACTTGATTTAAAAGGGTAGAAACTTAGTTTTCCTAATAATTAACTGATATATGTATAAATAATTACTTCATTTAACTCTTAGCGATGTAATTATTGTATTTTAACATGCTTAATCTATAAAATTATATCCAAAATCCAAGGACGATCACAAATGATCGTGATCGGCCATTGCTAATGGAACTTACTTTTCTTCCTAAAAGTGCATAGTATCGGAGCCAATGAATTCTATAAAAATAAAAAATTTGAAGATTGAAAGCAAAATTGCATACAATAATTTAATATAGAATTAGGTACTGATGCATTGATAACTCAAATTAAAAATTTTGCAAGGTACACCTTTCGTCTCAATTTGTGTTCCACTCGACATGGATTTAAAAATAAAAGATGCTTTTTGATATTTGTGTCTAAACGAGTGTGAAATATTTGTGTGATTATAAATTACAGTACTATTATCATTAAAAGTAAAGTGAAATTTCTTTTACAGATTTTTTATACAATTACATAA
>JAOTQR010000100.1:16395581-16409861 GCA_025774065.1 Solanum ossicruentum
ACTTATCTACAACATAGTAGGTGATAAAACTAGCATTAATAGCCAATAGATACACCTTGGCAGTCCAATCACATAACAAAACAACACATGGATAGCAAACAGGTTTTTATAAACCCGAGCGTATTCTTCCAGCCTCTACGTTTCTAATCATATTTTCCAACATACATTCACACATACACATCATGACCAGTCTGTTTTAATGTCATAACAGCCTTACAACAACCCACAAAGCATAACATATAACAATTCTACGCAACCTAAAAATGGACATCATAACGTTACCTCCCTTCGCTACATTTCGATGTCGACAACTCCAAACCTATTCCAACTTTAACCAAACTGTTCTAGCAACATTTACACATATAAATAGATCTAAAACAGTCTTATAACAGAACTTAAGAAGTCACGAAGGACGTGAACTAATAGCCTTATATACAACAGCTCGCAAGTTCCAATCAACATGACGCTTAAGATAATCCAATAAAATGCGCTCGTCAAATGAAACCAAAATCAGGGCAACAACTTTAGTATAATATATATAACTCATACCATGTCAAGAACATCAATTTCTCTTCATACCACAGCCCACAAACCATAGAGAGATCACTAAAATAGAAGAATATGTGCAGCAACTTTCAAAACAGAATTTGTCCAGATTTTCGAGTACCAATATACTAGCATATACTTCTTGTTTTTCATAAGAAATCATACTAAATACATGTGTAAACTTACTTATCACTTATTTCAAGGTGTAGTTCTTCTCCAAGAACCCTAGGAGAGTTGTTTAGCTGCTTTACAAGGTGAAGAAAAGTTGAGAGAACTTTGAAGACAAATTTGTTTTTTTTTAAGTTCAAGTGAATAATGACTTTGTGGGAGCTACTTTGATCCTTTTTAATGTATGACTTTGGCCGACCTAATGAGGCATTCTCAGCCTTATTTCACCAAGTAGGTGATGCAGCTCCTTTCTCCATTCATTTGGGCCTTTTGGGACTCCAAATTGGTTGGACTTGGGCTGCCTATTTTCAGTTTTCTTCTTCACTTGGGTTGGGCCTAAAGTATCCAAGAACTTGTGATGTCTTTGGGCCCTTTTAATATCCTTATTGGGCTGATCATATAGTCCATTTATGATGCTAAAACATGGGCCAAAGTTACACCCTTAACACGGAATTTATTCATAATCGAACTTGGACAAATCCGACGTCGAGCCTCGTCTCCGTTTAACTAACAAATTTAAGCTAAACAAGTAGGTGACTCACCTACTTGCTTACTAAGTCCTACAAGCACCTCAGTTCTCACTTCATTTAAGGCCATAATCTTCTCAATTCGACATAGAATATGTATACACTCGACTCTCTTAAGTGTTACACGCACATATAGACCATTAACACGAGATTCAAGCACTTTTTAAGAATTAACGCTAACTTGGTCAAACCATGTCATGTTTCATTTGCCTTGTGCCAATATTGTAAAGTGTGGGGCGTTACAAGTTTATTCTTTATTTATTCATTATTTTGTATATTATTGACATTCGTCAGTTACTAAGACGTTCCTCGTATCATTGTTTATTTCATTGTTTGTGTATATTTTGTGATTATTACACTTATGTTATATTATGTATCTCCTCCCCAGTTTGAAAAAAAAGAGTTCAGTCGGGACCCATAATTGTGGATTTTGAAGGATGCTAATACCTCCCCTTCGGATAACTTGAACCCTTACCTAAAACTTTTGGTTCGCAAACTATTTTTGTAAATAATTAATTGGTTTCCTAATTACCCTTAAATTAGGTAGCGACTTATAATTAAATTATTTTTCTTTTTTAAATTATTCTATTTTATTTTTAAAATTGAGTTGTCATGACGTTGCGCTTTCGAGATGTAAACAGAATGGCGACTCTGCTGGGGATATATTTCAAGGTTCTAACCATAATGAGTTCGTTTTTTCAAATTGATGAGGATTCTATTTTATTTATTTTATATTATATCACATGTGTATATATTGTTATTTATATATCTATATTGTTTTTATTCATTCATTATTTGTTTACTTATATTACATTATCATTGTATTCATGGCATAATTTCTGCCAAACGACAAATAGTTTGCATTAGGAATAAGGGTAGTTACATGGTTATCTACGGCTGTCCCTTCAGAACAATCCCTTTATATTTTTTGAAAGTGGTAAGTGGGTAGTTGGTTTGTGATCGCCCAACGTCATTTACTATTTCACTCCGTGGTTTGTCCAACTCGGGTACCAGGTCTTTCTTAACCAACCCTTAGTAAACGTAGGCTAGAACGGAACTAAATCTCCTTTTTAGGTACATTTGCCTAGGTTGGTCCGATATTTTTTCTTTGTATACTTATTATTTATTTATTATATTTGCTATTTATTTATGTATTGTTTATTTCATTTTTATCATTTCATGCATAGCATACCCTCCGCGAATTGGTCATTTTTATCATTTTTTTATTTTTTACTTAATAATGGTTATGATGGTTGCAGCCGTTGAATCCAAATTGTTTATCAGGCTGCCCTGATGAAGTGAGTTGACCTCGAGGGGTCAACGGTTGTCATCTTCCCCAACCCGAGTAATCCGCTTGGGTCACTAGTCCACTTTAAATAAAATCACTCTTAGTAAATCTAGACTAGAGCGGATTCATTTAGGTGCATTTGCCTAGGTTGACCCGATATTTATGATGTAGATCCATTAGAACACCACCTTGCATCTATTGAAAAAATGTGTATATCGAGAAGTTTGTACCATTGCCGTTTGGGTTTGGGATTTTAATTACTTGTAGCATAGTTTATTTTATTGTAAACAAATAGTTTAGAGTTGTACCCTTGCGTGAGAGTTATTTTTGTTTGTATACTTTTTTCCCTCATTTTGTATTCTCATTCAGTCTATTCGTAAATTTGTATAATGTATTTTAAGAGCAGGGGAGGTTAGTAGGATGTACAAACGATATACACATTTTTCAATATTTAAATTTATTATGACACATTATACTTATTCATTTGTGTAAATATTACTTAATTTGTTCCATTCATGTTTATTTGATCTTGTAGAAATACATATATTTTGTTTAAAATGTGATTCTGCTTTTTGAACTACATTTGACCTGATTCTCATTTTAATGGGATACATAAGCGTCATAATGACTCGGTCATATTTTTCGTAAAATTTTCTATTCATCACAATAAATACGGGAGGCAAATTTCTTTAGAATGTCCCAAAAAAATAGAAAAAAGAGATTTTTTTTGTGTAAATACATATATTTTTAAAATGTAATTTTGTTAGTCATATCTGTTTGAACTACATTTGACCTGATTCCCATTTTAACAGGATACATAGGCATCAAAATGGTTCGATCATATTCCCTGCAAACTTTCACAATAAAATAGGGGCAATTTCTTTTAGAATGGCTCAAAAAAAAAATTTTGCAGATTTTGTGTATAGTTTAATTCTTGTATACTATTTTATCTTCAATAAACACATTTCATTTTGTTTATTTTACATCCTTTACACATATACACACACAAAAAAATTTTTTTACTCGATATTTTCTAATGTGAATAGATTGACGTTAAATATATTCATTAATTTTTTTATTCATGTTATTTTTCTTTCAAAACATACTTTAATTTTTTTAAAAAAATATGCATTTTATACCATATCTGCCAAAACTACGTGGGTCTGATTCTCACCATCTGGTAAGATATGCAGGTAGCCATTTTTGGGTTCGACTCAACAACAAGAAAAAGAAAAGAAGGGTGTAAATATTCAATTTTACTTCTAAATTGTTAATTTTTCATGCAAAAAATGATTTTTTTTTATTTTTGTAACTCTTTCTTTCAGAAATAAATTGTATATATTTTATAATATATCCTCATGAACTATGCATACCTGATTCTCATCTCCATAAGATACGTAGACAACCCTTCTTGGGTTCGATGCTCATTTTTTGATTTTTATTTTAAAAAAGGGGTCAATTGTGCATATAGTTTATACTATATCTTTATGAACTACGGTACTTGATTCTTATCTCTTTAAGATATGTAGGCAGTCCTTTATGGGTTCGGTGCTCTTTTTTCAATTTTCAAAAAAGAAAAAAAGGAATCATATGGTGTATATATTTTACACTATATCTTCACGAACTACGCGTACCTGATTATCAACTCTTTGAGATACGTATGCAACCCTTCTTGGATTCAGTATTCATTTTTTCAAAATGTAAAAAAAAAAAAAAATTGTGTATATATTTTTGAAAGTCATATCTTCAACTCAATTAAGACCATTACAGTTAGAAGCATGTAAATATTTGATGGGATAATGAAAACTTAATTTTTGTGGTAAACCATAGATTCTTTTGGTATCCCATTATATTTTTATGATGCTTGAAAACTCTCTTGCGTGCATTCAAGATAAAAATAAAACCAACCTTATAGTTTCAAGTGCATTATGTGCTGAGTTTTAGATAAAAAAATCCATTGCATCGCGTTGTTGATCTAGCACTTGGCCTGAATATTTGTTGAGGTGAAATCCTGAGTAATGCTTGGTTTGAGAAAGGATCGTAGACCTTCTTTGACCCGTTCGTGCCTTTCAAAGCCTACCAAATGACATTAATCCCTAATTTTCCCACTTTGAGCGTGAAGCTTTTTCTTTGAACAACCACATCTTAGCCGTTATCCTTCTAAGTACTTACATGTATTATCCCTCTCTTGGCCCAACCTTCTTGAGTGCACCAAAATGTGCAAATGACGAGAAAAGATTTAAAGTTCAAATTGCTACAGGCAAAAGATGCAAAGTCTTAAAGTTAAGAAAGCAAAGACGGCTTATAGAGACAGAAAAAGAAAATTAAAAAAAAAGAAAGAAAAAGAAAGGAAAAAAAAAAAAGAAGAAAAGTCAGAAGAAATATGGCAAAGATAAAAATACCCCTTGCAAAGTCAAAGAAAGGCAAGAAAAACATACCCTAACAAAAAGAAAAATGGAGGGTAAAATGAAAAAGTTTCTCAACAAGTAAAGTCTCAAGTCTATATGAAATCAAAACAATAAGGAAGAGACAACAAAAAGATCAAGCGTCAAATGTGTATCAATTATTAAAAACACAAATTTGTTATGATGCTTAAGAAGGGATTAAGTCACTTTATCCCAAACAAGTATCCTATCCTACCCAACCCGTAAGCCTACGTTACAAACCAATAACAAGTCGTACATGATTTTATTCCAAACATTCGAACATTAATGAAGACTTACATGACGTCCAAGCATATGATATCACAATTGCATGCACTGAATATCCTTTTGAGTGTGAGCGTATTTTACACAATATCCTTAAATCTAATATTCCATGTATATGTGAGATAGGACTTTCTTTGTTGTGAGAACACTTGACGCAAAAGGACTGGTATAATTCAAATTTTTGTTTGAAGTAAGATGAACAAATCTTGTTGATGCTGAAGTATATTTGAGGTACCACTTGAATCTGTAGGAATTACTTCGAATTCAATTTCAGTTGAAAAAAAAAAGAAGAAATGAAATGAATTTTATGCATTTTTAACTTTTGGTATCAATTGTGATCAAGATTTGATTATTTCTTCACATTCTTTATTTTTTGAAAAAAAAAAGGGGGGCAAGCATCATTTTTTTTAAAAAAAATAATACCTTTCAAAGAGATTTTAGAAATTTTTTCTTTGTCTTTCTTTTTTGATATCCCATAAGTGTGAGATGTGTTATCTTACTTCATTGAATCATTCTTGAAAATGAATTAAAAAAAAAAGAAGAAGAAAGAAATTTTTACGCATTCTTAACTGTTAGGATCATTCTAATCAAGATTCGACTATTTTCTTTACATTTTTTATTTTGGAAAAAAAAGAGAGAAAAGCAAGCATCATTTGGATGCGATCAGGTACCTAATAGAATTTTCATTCCTTTTTACAATAAAAACTGGAGTGAAATCTTAAAAAAATATTAAAATGCACAAGAAAGATATCATGCCCAACAAGGAAAGATTGGAGATCATGCCAGCACATGCAACTACATAGAATTTTTGATAAAAATCTCAAAAAAATTCATAATAATGTGAAATTCTTCGATCAACAATTCAAGATTTGTCAAGAGATCTAACTAGGACAGAATTTTTGAGGAAGTCCTTCAAAATTTTATCAAATACTGTCAAAAACTCGATAATCAGCTTCAAATGGCGTCCATCATAGCTAGAAGTTTAAAATTGACTTCAAATTTTTCAACATCACCGAAAGGAAGCATTATCATCCTACAATGAAAGGGCGATATTTTCATATTGCACGACCACAGAAAGTAGTCCTCATTCATATTTCATTCATTCATTTTTCATTATCATTGCATTCATTTTTCCATTGCACCATCGGAGGTGGCAATATCCTTTACATTCATTTTACATTGCACTATCGCAGATGGTAGTGTCATTTGCATTCATTTTTACATTGCACTATCGTAAATGGTAGTGTCATTTGTATTCATTTCTGCATTGCACTATCGGAGATGATAGTGTCATTTGCATTCATTTTACATTGCACTATCGAAGGTGGCAGCGTCACTTGCATTCATTTTATATTGCACTATCGGAGGTGATAGTGTCACTTGCATTCACTTTACATTGCACTATCGGAGGTGATAGTGTCATTTGCATTTATTTTACATTGCACTATCAGAGGTAGTTCGAAGGTGATAGTTTCATTTGCATTCATTTTACATTGCACTATCAGAGGTGGTAGTGTCACTTGCATTTATTTTTACATTGCACTATCGGAGGTAACAGTGTCACTTGCATTTATTTTACACTGCACTATCAAAGGTTGTAGTGTCACTTGCATTCATTTTTACATTGCACTATTGAAGGTGATAGTGTCATTATATTTATTTTACATTGCACTATCGAAGATAATAGTATCATTTGCATTCATTTTACATTGCATTATTGGAGATTATAGTGTCATTTTCATTCATTTTTACATCTCACTATTGGAGGTGATAGTGTCATTTGCATTTATTTTACATTGCACTATTGGAGGTGGTAATATCACTTGCATTCATTTTTACATTACACTACCAAAGGTGATAGTGTCACTTGCATTTATTTTATATTACATTATCGGAGGTGATAGTGTCATTTGCATTCATTTTCACATTTCACCATCAGAGGTGGTAGTGTCACTTGCATTTATTTTACATTGCACTATCGGAGGTGATAGTGTCATTTGCATTCATTTTACATTGCACTATCGAAGGTGATAGTGCTTCTTCATTCATATTTCATTCATTTGCATCGCCGAGAGGGTCATTCATTTATTTTGCATTGTCGAGATGACTATCCATTCATTTTGCATTGCCAAGAGAACCATTCATTCATATTTTATTCATTTGCATCGCCGAGGTTGCGGTTGCTATTGCTATTGCTACAAAAGGAGGTGGCGACGACGGACTTGGCATTGCTAACATTGAAATTCGTATATTCTTCCATTCTTTTCTTCTCTATTTTCTTTCATTCCATCATTTTTTTCACGCAAACACTTCTCTTATAAGGCTAGATTTGATTAGATGAAAGACCTGATTTGGTTGATTGAAATAGTGAAGTCAATCCTTGAAAGTTGTGTTCTATCCTTTGCAGTTTTCCATTACTTACCGTACTTTGTGATGTGAATCTGAATTTACTAAACTAGAATCTAAGATTTGCTAAGCTAGAATCTAATAGCAGCCTTTTCACAGACTTATATATGATAAAATTTAACTAATTTTTCAATCGAGGAAAATTATATGAAAATATAATGAGTTTCAATTCCCTTTTTTTTTCTTAATATCTTAATACAATAATAAAACACATTTTAAAATAATGATCAAAATCTTTACAATTGGATTCCAAAAGTTAAAGCAAAACCCCGAAGTGGTATTTTTTTTTACATAAATTATAATTATGTTAATCTCATTTCAATTTTCTTTTATAAATTTGATAAATTCAATTCTTAAAATTTAAATTTTGATTTAAAAATAATTTTCTTCTTCTCTTCTCTGCTCTCACTATACCATTTTTCTCTACTCAAAGACCCCTTCTTCTTCTAAGGCCTTATTTCCTAGATTAGATGAAAGGTCATTTAGTCTGATAATGTCCTCGAGACTCAAAGTCGGAATGGTCACCTCTTTACATCATCATTTCAATTGAATAGTTGAATGAATTGAAGTCCTTGAAAGTATTGCATTGAATGATCACCTTTTTCCATTCATAATTGAAAATATTGAATAGTTAGATTCTTCTTGAAAGCAGTAAAATTCTTCGTGAAAATAGTGTTCTCTCTTTTATACCCAACTTTTCATTCATTACTTAGATTTACTGAGCTAGAATCTAGCGACATGTGGGGTATTGATCTAACAGCCTTTTCACAGACTTATTTTAGAATATCAAATTAAAGTACTTTAGTCTAAATTTTGAAACGTCGAAAGTGTTTCACTTTTTAAACAAAAACTTAAGTATTTTTGAAGAGTAACTAGAGTTTTTTTGGGGGGGGCAAAAACTTTAAAAAATAGTATTTTTCATCTAAAAGTATATGTTGAAGTAAAGTTGATCAAACATTAATTGTTGTTAAAAAGTAATTTTTAATTTATTGATTAAATATAAATTATTCTTACCAACTGTACTTGTTTTAAACAAATTATTTTTTAAAAATAAGTTGATTTTAAAAGTTTGGTGATAATTGTAAGCGTAGAAATTATTTCAACTTTAAAGATAAAATTGAAATATGTCATTTAATATGGGTATTTAATGCAATTCTAATCAAAATTTCTCGAAAATCAAACATATTAACTCTCATTTTTTTCATGCATACAAGCTAATGTTTTGATTTCCAATACAACATGAGCTAGCAGCACGATTAGAGACGAATTCAGTATTTTAAATTTATGCATTTATGTAGTTACTACAACTTTTTTATCGTTTGAGTTATTGAATTTAAACTTTAATATTTGCACTCCCTCTGTCATCTTTAGTTGTCCCTTGTATTATTTTGGGATGTTTAACAATATTTATCTACTTTATAT
The DNA here is from genome assembly GCA_025774065.1 of Solanum ossicruentum. Taxonomy (NCBI): domain Eukaryota; kingdom Viridiplantae; phylum Streptophyta; class Magnoliopsida; order Solanales; family Solanaceae; genus Solanum; species Solanum ossicruentum. Next base: position 16,404,647 of record JAOTQR010000100.1, read on the forward strand.
AATCAAGAGATAATTTTATACTTAGTTCCTACTTCACCTTTACCATTAAACAACCAATTGGAACTCAAGGCCTAGCATGGTATTTAGGGAAATGAACCTTTTTCATATAACCAGCATGAACAAAGATCAAGAGACTCATTTAAGACCTCACATAATGACTGAAACATCAATCCATACCATTAGAATCAATTCCAGTGACAAAATTATGGCAAGATGGCTTGTTTCAACGTTTAAATATGTAGATCCATATGAACCTGGTAACTACAACAGACTAAAAAGAGTGAAAACAAGCACAAAAGTTAAACAAATTCTGAGCTAATCACTGAATCAAATCAGCCCATATACAGTCTATTTGCAATGACAATGTGTAACTGATTACTAGCTAACTTAGGCCAAATTTGGATTGGGAGAGAGAACAAGATAAGCGTAAGGAACCTCACCGAAACCTCTCAAGCAAATAGATAGAATAAGAACGAGACCAAAACTTTTCATTGTAATTAAAACATATTCAAATCGTCACATGAGAAAAGACACACAAAAATCTGGAAAGTTCAAGTTTCAAAGCGTAGTCACAGAACGTAAAATGGTCAATAAACAAAGTTCAAACATATCCACCTACGTCAGACCGGCAACTAGAAAGAACAACCCATAAATCCACCATTTCAACCCGTCAACAGAAAAGATCAGAACAATGACATGTGAGTGAAATTCATATTTATGCAAAAATTCAATAACATATCGACATTCAAATACTAACCAACGCCATAAACCGAATCCAGACTTTTAATAGGAACACACCAAATATGTAACACCCAAAAGTAAAGCTCACGAAAAGAGAAAAGTTATTACCTTTTGGAGGGCAGGAACCGGAACGGGATAAGTTGCATGATAGAACTTCAACCACCAAAACGAGCCTCGTTATGTAACAATCAGCTTCGAACCCAGAGATGCACAGCTTCGAGCAGCAGCTTTAAATCAACGAGTTTTCTGGGAAACATGTATAAAATATATAATATAATTTTAAATTATAAGACGTACTGCTAAAAATTACTCAAAAAATATTTTTCATATTTTTTGAAGAATTATTTCAAATTGTTGAAAAATTCAAGAAATTCAATAATTAATTATATTGTGGAGGGTAAAAATTGGACGTTACCAAATATTATTTGAGAATATTTTAATAACAACAATCAAAACTCAAAAATACAAGTTTGTTACAGATCTCATTAGTAAAAATGAAGGCAAAAAACAGTATAGTAGAAGATAAACAAAGAGAGGGTCAATGGATCTACATGATAACGAGATGGACAGAAAGTTCATCACTCTCAGAAATTTCAACATGGATAAAAGATGAATTTTCCAGCTGCAAAAGGCCGGAGAAAAGTTATTGAAGAAGAGGAAGGAAATGAAAACGGACAAAAGAGGTATGGAAGAAGTAACAAAAACTTACATTGGGTTGAGCACTGACTATAATATGCAGCAACTTCGCGGAGAAGTTGGACTCCGGTACAAAGGAGAACGAGCAACTAGATGATCTTCCACAAGAGTGACATCGGAAATGTCGTTGATGGTTCCAATGCTATCTGGAACATTCTTAACATCATAGATAATTACTCTCTTTGTAAAGGGCCGGGCTTTGTTAAATGGGTAGAATTTAATGGGGTAATGGGCCTGGGTTGGATAAATTTTACTTTATGCACTGTATTTATTTTATTTAATGTTCAATAAAATGAGTCATGCTCAAAATTTATTTTTTTAAAAAAAATTCAAAAATACTTTATGCATGATAAGCATCAATCGGTTGCAGAAAAGAAATCATATAAAGTCTTATAGTCCATAAATTATATCTATGATCTTAGTAATTAACAACGTAAGAGATTCACACAATAATATTATAATCTTGCGTTCATATATTATGCAGATTTATAACTTGTGAATCATTGACATTTCTCTATTAAGTAGTTTTATTACTTATTTTATTTAAATAACTTTAAACTACATATTTAAATATATTTTTAATATAATTTAATTTTTTTTAATAACAACAATCTAAGATTGCAGTTTTATTTAAATAACTCAAACTACATATTTAAATACGATATCATTATAAAATTAATTATAATTTTAGTCATTGATTATATTTGATGAAAATTCTATTGTAAATTTAAACATCATACTTCAATTTACTAAATTATGTATCATAGAATAATTAGTACTAACTTATATGTATTTGTATGTATGTACATATATAATCTTTTTTTGTAATGTGTTATTCATGGTATTAACCAGTCAAGTACTACATATAATTTTATTTACTTATATTTAAAAAAAATAAACTTTAATTTTTTGATTCCACATCTAGTTACTATATTTTACTAGATTATAGCTATAATATCCTATTATTAATTTAATATTTTATTTTTCTCCTGAAAAACGTCTATTTTATAGAGGATATATGAATCATTGAAATACTAGATATAATTTTATTTACTTATATTTAAAAAAATTAAACTTTAATTTGTTTTATTCCAGATTTAGTTACTATATTTTACTAAATCCGTATCACTAAATAGTTAAGTACATTTTTAATTAAATAAAATATTCATTTATAGTTATTATTATCGTCAAGTTTAATTATCTCCTTAAATAAAATTTTATGTTTGGAGGATGGGTGAATGGTTGTTATATACATATTCATAACATAAATTATAATGTATAGTAATTAAAAAATATTATTACGTAAAAATAAAAGTAAAAATATTTTTTAATTAACTGAAAATAATTATTTTCATTCTAAATGTATATTTACTTTATCAAATGAAGCATAAAATGCACAAAAAAAAATTACACATAAAAAAATCTTCAAGTTCCTTATCAAGAGTAATTAATGACGTTTGAAAATTGAAAAAAGTAATTAACTTTGTATAACTGTCAAAACGGGGTAGCCCAGCCCCATTCAACCCAGGCCTTGGGAGCCAAGGAATTTAGAAGGTTGGGATAGGCTAACCCTTCAAATGAAAGGGCCTTGACATGGTCGGCCCAACCCAATCCTAGTAGGGTTACGGATTGGGGTAGGTCAGCCCTTCTCTTTTTGAAAAAAAAATATTTTTTTTTCGTTTCAGTCTAAATTTAAACTTGAAATTTTATCAACATATTAAATTTTTTGACATGCCTAACAAATTATATGAAAGAATATATACAATCATAATATACATTATAGATATGATTGGTGGTACTTTTAATTACATTCTCATATCTAGAATATATAACATCAAAAAATGAGAAGATTTTCAATCTAAATATAACAAACAACTATCATAATTTAGTCATCCTATAACTAAATAAAAATAATAATCTTTTTTTACAAATAAACAAGTAAAAAAGTTTGAAAAAATAAACTTGTAAACTGAAAACAATTATTCCTAATAACTTTAGTTATTTTAATTCAAATTAAATAATCATTTTGGTCCATGGGTTAACCTCAGCCCAGCCTCAGTCAAACCTCAAGGGCCAAGGACTTAGTTGGGCCAGACTTACAAGTCCTGATTCTAGATGGACTTAAAAAATCATATCCCAACCTACCCCAATAACAGGTAGGGTTGGACCAAGCCCATGGAGCTAAGACTATTTTGATGGCTCTAGTTTTGATTAATAAAGTTAGAAACTCAATGCAAGATTTAACATAAGGGTATTATAGACCTTTTACATTTATAGCCAAATTTTTGAGGTCATTTAGTATTATTCTTTGGAAAAATTATAAAAATACCAGATTATGTAAAAATATTTTTGAATATTCCCTACCTTTTCTATAAATCTCTAAAATTCCTGTTTCCTATTTTACGCTTGATTCACTTGAATCTTTCTGCTAAAAAAGAAGAGAGAGAGTTCTTCTCCCTATTTGTCCTCTCTCTTTCATCGCTATCATGGATGACAAAGAAAAGTCGACACTTAAGTCAATACCGCGGACGGTGGTGGTGAGCCTGTCGGAGTTCAGATCCAACAGAGCAGGCGCTATACTCATCTCTCACGAGCTCTTTCTCTTTCTTCTTCCATTTTGAACTTGAACTTGAAGTTCAAAATTACTTTTGAACTTGAACTTGAAGTTCACCCAAATCCATTTTGAATTTGAACTTGAAGTTCAAAGTTCACCTTAGAAAGCAAACCTTGAAATTCAAAGTTCAATTTATATTGGGACGAAAAAGGCAACTGCTACTTCTTTAGCAAACCTTGTTTCACATTTTCATATCCTTTAACATCATACTTTCTGTAGACAGAAAGCTGATTATCTTCCCACCACTTCTTTGCTTCATTCTCAGTTTTTTAATAGTGATTCAATAGATATGATAATTCATGGGATATAAAATTGAGTCATATATGTTGTTGATTCATTGGGGCTATATGACTTAGGAAAATATAGAGATTCATTTGTGTAGTATGTATCTTGTATGGTAATTCATTTCAAAACTATGAGTTATTCATGACTTTTTATGATAATTCATTAAATATGATGATTCATTTATATATAAAACTGAGAGTATGTATCTTGTATGGTGATTCATTTCAGAACTATGAGTTGTTCACAACATTTTATGGTGATTCATTAAATATGGTGATTTATTTATATATAAAAACTGAGTCATATATGTTGTTGATTCACTAGAACTATATGGATTGAATATAGTGATTCATTGGGACACTTTTTCTAGTTGTTATAGGTTGCTGATTCATTGTGTGCATCATACAAGGATGTTACACTAATAAATCATATTAATGGGTTGATTTATTGAAACAATGAATCATACAATATGATTCATTGAAACAATGAATCATACAATATGATTCATTGAAACAATGAATCATACAATATGATTCATTGCAATAAAATAGTTAACACATGGTTTATTCACCGCATTAGATATTGATTACAATGAATAATGATTTATGAAACATGTATGGCGCAGCGTATTCATGAAAATAACAGTGTATCTGCATAATCATCTTTTTATGATATTTTTGTAAACATGGAAAAGGTTGGGATAAATTGAAGTTTCTTTACTTCAATATGGGATTATGTAAGTTATACTTATTCTTTTTAGGAAAAATAACATAATTAGGCAAATATATAATATGCATTTACATTATACAACTATAGTTTGAAAAAATTACAATTTATAGCTATAGTTAGGGTTTTGTTGCTATAGTTAAGGTTTTGATG
>JAOTQR010000100.1:16409961-16428609 GCA_025774065.1 Solanum ossicruentum
TATATATTTTATTTGGCAGCTTTTTGAATTTATCTAGCATTATTTATACATATGTATAACAAATAAAGTTAAAACTTAACAACCCTTTTCAACTTGGCACACTATTAAATATACATTTAAATTATGACGATATCCTCATGGTTCCCTCGTCCATAAACTTTTGCAACTATTTTCCTCTAAATTATGAAAAGTCTTAATTTTCCCTTTCAAAATGTGACATATAATCATAGAAATACATATGATTTATCTTAGATCACATCTTTTTCATATAAATAAGCATGAAGATTATATCATTTTAACTTATTAGGTGTATATGAAATAAATTATAGGAGATGAAGATAAATAATAAAGTAAAATGATACAATCTTCGATCCTATTTATATGATGTAGTTTGACATAATATAAAATTTAAAAAATATATATTCTAAAATAAGTCATAAATATTTGTGTATATGTAAATCATTTCATTAATTAGTGACAAGATTAACATTTTAATTAAGTTTTTACTAATAGAGAAATATGACATTCTTTTTGGAATTGATTAAAAAAAATTAGTCATATAAATTAGATGAAGTAACTTTTTGTGCCATGTGGTGTGTGTGTGTATAGAGGGGGGCCGGGGGTAAATAGGTCCAAAAATTCATATTTGAGGGGATAATTAAAACTTCTCATAATTTAGACGGATAAATAGTTTCAAAAGTCTATCAGTGAGGGAATAATTAAGACTCTTCATAGTTTATGTGTGCATTTAATGAAGTCATGTGCCAAGTTTAAGGGAACTCGTAACTATTAGCTCATAACTAATATGGGAAATTCATAACATTAGAAATGTAAAAGATTTTAATACATACATTAGTATGATTAAAAACAAAATAGTCCCTCAAAATCTTTTCCATAACTTTTCACTATATATATATATATTTTTGGGAGGTATTTTTATAAACAAATATTTTTATAAAAATTATGTAATACATATTATTTTTAATATGCATAATTATATACTACATAAGAAATAATTTCAGCATAACTAATATATACCGACATTACTTGTCAACATTACTAATACACCACCTAACACTATTCTTATAAACCCTACCTACCAATTAAACTTATCACCACTCAAATTATATGTATCTATGAATTTTTCCAAATTTCCAATTAATGATTGACTATGACTTGTCACAAAGATTCAAATGCTAAGAAATTGAACTTTATGCTTTAAGACTTATAGCTGATTCTTATAAGCTTTTTGTAATAATTCGATTGACATTTGATCTAAATATGTGGCTACAATAGAATTAAAAGATCATTGAAAATACAAATGAAGAGACAAGTATTCTTGAATTCAAAAGAGAATATATTCGAGTCATCTGGCTAAGGGTCAAACCCATTATTTTATTAGTTTTAATTTCTAACTGAAAATCTTTTGAGCTTTTAGTTCACAAAATACTTTTGAAAATTGTGCATGTGATTATATTCTCTCTATTGACTGCTTTTGAAGGTGAAGTAGCTATCTATTTGTTAGATACCAAGACAATAATATTGCTTCATCATGACCTGCCATAATAGAATGTCAAACTTCAATTGATCTTTAATTATATATATTCCAATCTAGTTGACATAATCAGTTTTTCTCCAGCATATATTCCTCCAACAGAATAAAATAAAAATTATTTTGGTGATTTGGATTGGGACAAGGGCATAAGAACTTATTGTGTAACTGAATTTCCTAGCTATAAATATATGGTCGATTGCATATTCACATTCATGAAAAGAAATTTTATGGAAGAGAGGTCTTACATGAAAAGAAAAGTCTTTGTTAATTAGCCAAGGATGACTTGCCTAATGTACATTTTATGGAGTACTTAATAGTATACTAGGCAGTCATCTTTAGCTATATTGACACATTTTTCTTTCTCATGCTAGTTCTCTTCTTCCAATTTTTAACCCTTGTTGCACTTTTCCTTCTTAAATCTACTTCATCAAACATCTCGAATTTGAATTTGAGAATAGTGAAAATTTTCAAAACGCTTTCCCTTTGTCAGAAGAGAAATCAAAATTAAAAGTTTATGGGTTGAAAATATTAAACTCATTATATTTTTAAAATTATGAATTCATATCTACTATCTATTGCAATTTTAATAATTTTACACTTCCGTTAAAAATATTGAGTTCATTCCAATAGGATAAGATTGGATCTACCTCTGAACTCTGCGGTAAATTCGAACTAGTTAGATCAATATAATTGGTTATTTTTAGATGTAAAGAAATATCTTGAAACAAAATATTTTGATAAAGTTCTAAATGCAAATAAGAGGAAAGTTTGATCAAAATCAGAATAAAAATTCTTTAAAAAGAATATGTAATGTATACATACAATAATATAAATGAAAACTAACCTTATTGACCTATTTCTATGATACGATACCTTTTTTTCTTCTATACTCCATAATTTTAGAAAGAATGAGTGAAACACACTTCATTCTCTTTTCTCCAAATCAAACATTCTCCCAAATTAACAAGAAAAATGAAAATATATACATATGGTACCACACTATCACAATAATTTGGTCATTCTATTAATTGTTCCCTCGTGACAAATGATACCAAATATTGAGTTAATTCTCGTTGCACTTATCTATGGTTTGATAATCTCATGCATTCTTCTTCTCGTTGTCTTCATCATCTTGATTTGCCTCTTACTCGCAATTGCTATCGTTCTCTTCTCCATTGTCTTGATCGATTCATATGATGTTGTTGCCTTTGTTTCGTGGTACTTTGAAATCTGGAAGGTTAATATTCAACTAGCTTTTGTTCTATTGCTATGTACTTTGATACAAATTGGTCTCAAATATTATACATTAGCTTCCAAGCCTTCCATGACAAGTATGCTGACCAAGATAAAGGCGCAGGGGCAGAACATGATCCATCTTAATTAACTAGATATGTTTTTATTTTTCTTAATATTTTGATTATGAAAAAAAAACTTAATTAATTTAAGATTGAATGAAAATAAACTTTTTTTTGGCTTTGATTCGCCAATTGATTGCAGTGTATTGATTGCGTTATACCAATTAGTTCTGTTGTTGGATCTTATTGTTATGTAATTACTAATTTGTTCGTTGATTTTTTTTTTTTAAATGTAGACATCGCTAGCTTACACAAAATTTGAATAAATGTATAATGAAAAAACACGAAATCTGATAGGTTAAAACAGCTAATGAAAAATGACTTTTTTATAAAGTTTATGAAATCAACAACCTAATAAAGAAAAACGAAAAGTAAGTTTTTGCTCTTTTAAATCAAACTATTTATATTCATATATCTCTTTACATTTTATATCTTCGCATGTTGACGTCATGTTAACATCAGCACCTGCTTGCATGATATACCAATAGGGATTACATATACCAACATGGTATCACAGATCATTAAGCTCAATCCTATATAATACCAATATGGTATAAATATACCGACATCGTATATAATGAATATATTTTCTACTAATTTAGAATTTAATATTTTTTTATTTGTTTCTTAAAATATTCTATATACCAATTGGGTATCAATATATCGCCGGAGTATCATAAAGTACTGAGCTCACTCTATATAATATCGCTATGGTATATATATCGACAGAGTATATTTCATAGTATTTATGCTGATGTCAGCACGCGAAATAAAAAAAGCTAAGTGGGTAAAAAAATAAATAGTTTAGATAATGGGTTCATTAAAGATAAATAATTTAAATTAAATGTATTAAAGACAAATAATTTTAAATTATATCTATTTTGTGGAATTTTTCCTAAAGAAAAATATGGTGTTCAGTCCATTAACACACACGTAACTAGTGCCTCATCCATATATATATTTGGCTAACAAATACAGAGATAATTTTTTTAGTTTGAGCGGATTATATTGTTACGTATTATTTCAAATATATTGTATTATATTTTAATAAATATAATATTTGAATAAATTATATTTTTTTATTATTGCACAATGTTATATATCAATAACTTAAATGCTAAATTGACAATGTCAAAAATAAAAATCTGAAACTTAACCTAAGTCAAAGTTTTATTTATCAAATGGTGTAAACATAATTTATTAATTTGTTATCAAATAATGGTTGATTTTTAAAAAAAATTCAAATCATTAAAAATCAATAAACCAATTAAAAAAAGTTAATTTTTTTTTTTATAAAATTGCTAACTAATTGACTCATTGTTGATAAATGAACAACTTTTATTTGATTTAAATTATTAATTTTGTTCGTTTAACACACGATAGCTTCTTGAAAGTGCAAGTAAAATTTAAAAAAAAAAATCAAGAAGTCACATATACCGTACAAATGCATCCACAATCCCATAACGTTGATCCTTAACCCTGCTGACTAAACCTCTCAGCAATGGAGAGCATTTATAGTATTTCCACCATTTCGAAAAATCTGGGACTTTCTAGGACTAGGACTGATCCAATTGCAAATGGGGAACTTTTTCCTCTCAAGAATTTGACTACTTATTCATCTTCTATCCTGAAGCTGCAATGTCAAAAATCAAGACGTGCATTTGTAGTCAAAGCAGTGGCAGGAGCTGATTCATCTCTCCAAACAACAAAGAACGAAAATAGGGAACCTGTGAAACCGGTTTACTCTTCTACGCCTTCTAATCGTCCTCTGCGAACTCCTCATAGCGGGTAAGAGAACTACTAAAGCCGTGCCCTCTTTTTGATGATTTAGTCGAATGGAATTGGAATATAAGAGTGGTTTTCTCAAAAAAGATTTGATTTTTAAGAATCCGTCGTTTTTGTATGTTCGATTTTAATTGAAAAATGAGGGAGGAAGTAGCTGGAAGAATTCAAAATATGGGTGGGTTCGGTAAGAAGGAAAATGCTTTCTTAGAAAATATCTATTTGGAAAATGAGTGGGTTTGTTACTTTCTTTATCTTTCAGTATGTAAGCAAAGGATATTATTCTAAAATAATTTGTATATAATCAAGAAAAATATTATGAGAGGTGGGAGTTAACTGGTGGGAATGAGCTCTTTGGGGATGGAGTGTGTTACTCCCATAGTATGAAAGGGGGTTCAAAGTCCAATTATGAAAAACTTGGAAAATAAGATGAACTGAAATCACCAAGATATGCATTTTGTGTCATTGCTTTTCAGCCTGCTTTCATTTGTGGGGATGTAATCCAAGCAGGTTCAAGTGTGTGAAGAACATATTCACTGAAAATATATGATTATCTTGATATAATTTGATCATAATGAACAAATCCAAAATCTTATAGATAGAGTACATAATTAATTCCCAATCCTGGGTAAATGAACTCCAGTACATAAAGCAATTAATTAAAGAATATCGAATCAATATAGTCGGGTAAATCCAATATAATATAGGGCCATTGGCATTATGTCTGTGTATTGGCCAATTTTGTTTGGTTCGAAGTTTATCATTTCGACTTATTGGTTACGGTTTGTAGATGCTAAACTATTATAGAACCATTAAGATATTGGCTTATCGCTTATTTGTTTATCGTTTATTAATCGATATCCGTTCAGTTATAGTTTCACAGTTAAGATTTGACACTATTTTTTTTTTTTTGGAAATTACTTAGAAATAAGGTGACCAACCAAATGAACCATGCACATGAGTTGATAAATTGCATCTTTTTCAAAAGGAAACACTGTCAAAACTGAGAAATTGAGAAAATAAAAGTATGAAACTAAACTCTAAATCGAGGACTTTATGTACCAAATGGTATAAATATAATTATTTAATTTACTATGAGTTATTAGTTAAGAACCTATAACGCAATAATAAAAAAAATGAAAGTCGTTATCGAAATCGCTAAACCAAATAATCCACTCTCGATAAACGAATAACTTTCTTTTAGTTCGGATTATCGGTTTCGGTTTGGTTTTAAACAACCATAGTTGGTATTCCAGCTTGCCTTCTCCTTTCAGGGCCTATCTTAAAAAGAATCCAGTACTTCTTGGTCCGGAATATCTGAACTGATTATTTGTTGTTGACCTTTTCAAAAACCACTTTGTAGAAGGCGATATCATGCTCAATAGAACCTTCTAGAACCTGACACACTTGAAGAATATTTCTTTTCTTTGGTTATGTCTGGAAAGATCGAAATGGAGTATGGGGAGAACCAAATCAACTTCGAATGTCACTTGTAGAAGTGATTTGGAGTTAGAATTTTCTTTCGGATATCTAGAATGCAGTAGACCTCTGATGAATCCATTCGTGATATGTTACTTTATTTTGATGCCTTAGGTACCATTTTGATGGAAGTACCAGAAAATTCTTTGAAGGTTGGTTCTTTAAGGTATCAATTCCAGAGTGCAGACAGAGTTTCTGCTTTATGTATTCCGTAGAGAGTCCTTCATTTACCAAGAAATTAAGCAGCTTTGAGGAGCTGCAATATGGGCCTCGGTTTACTGGTGTGGGAGCTCAAATTCTTGGTGCAGATGACAAGTATATTTGTCAATATAGTGAAGAGTCTTCAAACTTCTGGGGAAGTATGTTTCTTACTTTTTTATTAGATTCTTGTTATTTTGAGCTAGTAATGTCTGTCTTTGTTACTCGTTAAAGCCCGATGAGCATCTCTTCTCATGCTTAGTAGTGATTCTCTAGGTGAAAGCTGTTCCTATCCTTTACCAATTGTCCTTTTCAGCAGAAGAAGGTTTTTATCTTCCTTTTCGAATTGCCTCTGAAATTATTCAGAGTCTTGTTGTTTAATCAGTCATATCAGGAGTTTTCTTTCTGTGACCACCTCCAGAGTGATATTAAGACCATGATGATGCAAACTCCAATGACTTTCTTTATTCATGACTACTCTCACTTATTCTCTTCTTGTCAATCTTTTTAAGAAGAGGATTACTTTTCAACATAGCAATAGACTTTTTCTTTTATTTTCTTATATCGACCAAGAGTCATATCTCAGCATAAGACTAGTATCTTTTGATGTATGTAATCATTGTTGTCAAATGCATGCTTTATGGGAACTTTAGTGTCATAATCAAGGTTCTAAGACATACTTTTCTTTGCCAATGAGTGCAATCTTGAAGATGTGACACTAAACAATTGATATTTCACTCCATCATAATTTATCTTTTTTGCAGTTTCTTTCTTGGTACATTTATTATTATGATTGTTAATCCTGGACTAAATATATATATTAAGTTTTCTTGATTTGTGCCTTTTTTCTTTAAAGCTTACACGTTATTTGTGCTTTGCGCTTAAAGCCCCAAAGGACCTTAGAGCCTTTTGCATATTTTTGCTTTTGATAACACTCCATATGTAGCATGTTATTCTGTTCATTTTGAAATTTTCCTAGTGTACTAACAAATAACAATATCTCATGATCAGGTAGGCATGAACTGATGCTTGGCAACACCTTCGTTGCCCAAAATAGTGCTAAGCCTCCAAATAAGGAAGTTCGCCCGCAGGTCTGTACATTTCGTTGTCCGTCCTCTGTTGAACTTTTAGTCATTTTTGTTAAATAATATATTTTTAGAGATCAATTTCATGAAATTACAGTTTGGATATTGATACTGCATTTACCTGAGCTTACTTAAATAATCACATGATTACACCAACCATTGGGTAATTTATTCAGCTCAACACCTATGATGTGATGCTTTTATATAATTGGCAAAGTGTTTGCAGGAGTTACTTGAAGCTAGCTTCTGCAGTTCTACTTGATTTGAGTAAACTATTATTACAAGTGTTCCATGACTATTTCGAGTGATTGCTGCTATCTGGCTTGAGTTAGACAAGCAGAGATTTCTCCCTAAAAAAACTTAAAGATATTGACATGGCTGTTATAATAGCTATATAATAGTCTTGAATATCTAGGAACCTTCTGAGCTACCAAGTATAATGTTACTACTATTGCCATCTAAATGGTGGAACCCAGGAATTGAGTAGTTTTTATACTTTGAAGAACAGGTTACGTGGATCCATGTTGGATGCTGAAATAACAAAGCAAAAAAGCATGACTTCTATACCCAATTTTGTCTTGTTTGTCTTAATATGATAATTAGGCTATCTGCAAATATTCCTATATCTGTATGTCTAAGGGTGTGTTTGGTAGAAAACATTTTTCAATTTTCCTATGTTTGGTGGGTCAAAATGTTTAGAGAACATTTTCTCTAAACAAATAAGTTCCTTAAAAATGAGCGAAAATTACTTTACTAATGAAAGTAGGGAAAACAAGTTGCATAAGTGGTCTTCCAAGTTCATTGTCTCCTCTTCACTCACTCAATCGCCCACCCCTAACCGTTCGACTATCTCACCCCTGAACCCCTACTTCCTATCCATTTTGCCTCCATATTGTTTTGCTATCACATATAAATGCTGTTAGGATAATATTTTCTTGCTTACTTACAAAACCTAGAAAAAACTAAAAATAAGTAAGAGCATTTTCCAAAAAAGATATTTTCTAGGAAAAATTTTTCCTGGTTTGGAAATGAGTTTTGCAGTCATTTAATTCTACATAAGTAATACCACGTTTGGTAGCCGATTAGGAGGTAAGTTATTCATGTATAAAATTATATGGTGTTTGATTTGCAATTTAGAAATTTGCATAACTAATACATATATAAGTTATGAGGAAATCTATGTACTCTCTCCGTCTCATTTTATGTGGTTGTGTAAGTTACGAGGGAATCTATGTACTCCCTCCGTCCCATTTTATGTGGCACCTTTTCCTTTTTAGTTTATCCCAAAAATTATGTCACCTTATTTGAATTAGAACCAATTTAATTTTAAAATTTCCCTTTTACTCTTGATGAAATAATTTTCAACCACAAATTTTAAAAGTTTTCCTTTTTTTCCTTAAAACGCTGTGTCAAGTCAAACGGTGCCACATAAAATGGGACGGAAGGATTATTATTTATATAGGATAGAAGATGAAATAAGTAATACATGAATAAGTAAATCTTGCATAACTAATTCCTGCATAGAATAAGACATGGATTCCCTCATAACTAATCCATGTATTTCTTATACCTGCATAACTCTAACGAGCAATCAAACGACTCCCAAATGAATAAAAACTTGAGGCATTCTTTTCATGCATAACTTGTAGAATAAACTAGCCGAACATGTAGCAGTGCGCAAACTCCCAAGGCATACAAAGTATTAACTTCAGCTATCGTTGTTGAATTATCTAGAAGAATCATGTGGTTATTTAAGTTACCCTTACTCAAAAAAAAGAATCATTTGGTTATTCATGCGCTGGTGGCATTTCCTATAAGAACAAATCTGGACATTAAGTATTTCCCAACTCTCGTTCATGTCCCCAGTTGGTCCTGTGATTGATTGTTTGCCTTTCTAATGGATTTTACAGGAGTTTAATCGCCGCGTCGCAGAGGGTTTTCAAGTTACCCCACTTTGGCATCAAGGATCTATTCGCGATGATGGAAGGTACTTATTTCATTGGGAACTTCTTGTGTTGTTTCCAAAATGCTTGTTCTCTTGAAACATAGTGTAGAAGAAATCGAGTTCAACAGCAGTTTTTGCTTCAAAGTGTTGTGATGCTCTTTGAGTATTAGTATTTCTTCGTAACATCATGGGTTCCCATCCTAAGTTGCTTAAGACTGCATGATGTAAAGAGTTCGATATACTTTTTGTCTTTTAGTTACCTTCACTTGAGGAAGTGGGGAAAGGTGATGGTGCTGGATTTAACAGTCCTAGGATCTGTATTTAACATTTAATCATAAGCATATCAAGGTTGTAACAGATATACTGTTGCACAAATCAAGGATCTTGTTTTACATATGAATGCACCATAATGGTATTCTCATTATAGTCATCACTAGTGAACTTCAAGAAATGGAATTTACCCCACCTTTGGAGTTCAGAGAACCAATTGTTTTATCTTATAACTGCATCTCAATGAGTTCTCTCTTTAGAAAAAAAAATTCGAGAAATGTGAAAAACTTATGACTTCGGTTGAAGTAAAACTTGAAAGTGAGTCTCTTATGTATTTCTTCATCTCCAGTTAGAAGCAGAAAGAAAGGATAACAAATGCATAATCCCTGTCCCCATTCCTCTGGTTCTTCACTTCTGATGCATGATGGTGGGACAGAGTTAGGTAATGGACTTGGTATAAAAGTGTTTGGGGAAGGCTTTGTTGCTCTCTTGAATTGTATGCTACCATGGTATTAGCTACGGTTGTTACTGCAAACAATTTTATTGTTTCTCTTTTCAAGCAAATTTCTCTTTTGTAAGCATTGACAAGCTTTCTAAACCCTGCGGATCTCCTTACCCATCCTTTAAGAACAGTCTCCAGTCCTATGCTTCTCCCACATTTGATGCTATCAACGAGTTCATGAATAATATTTTGATCCCTCTTCTCTTGTAATCAGCGTTGATTGAGCCTCAGATACTTTATGTTCAAAGTAAGGGAAGAAAAAATATATATATTTGTACTTCCCCCCGTATACAGTCATCATGTGATAAACATGTGTTGATCACTTGACATAACCTTACTTGACAGGACAGATTATACTGAAATTGTGAAAACTGCTAGTTGGGAGTATAGCACACGACCCATTTATGGATGGGGTGATGTTAACTCAAAGCAGAAGTCCACGGCAGGGTGGCCTGCTGCTTTTCCTGTATTTGAGCCACATTGGCAAGTATGCATGGCAGCTGGTCTTTCAACAGGTAATATCTAGTTCTTTACCCAGTTTTTCAGTTTTGGTTTGGCTTATCAAGCACTCTTTCTCTTCTCGTATTTCATTCGTGGAGTTCTCTTTTGTATGAGTTGGAAGATCTCTCAATAGCTCTTTCAGTTTAATTTCTTCGCCCAGTTTAGACTTATTGATTCCACATACCACTTTACACCCTCCTTTGTCCAATTTTTCAACTTTAACATGTTAACAGGATTAATACGATCACTTGGATCTTTGTGATCTTTTGATCTGGATGTGATCTCAACAACTGTGTGGCGGACATGCAATTATGTAATCTGATTGGTCGTTTGACCATTTCCGGTGATAGATAAGCCTAATAATGTTGAGCAACATTATTAGCTGTCTTAAAATGATAGTTTCTTTTGAAAAACATCTTAGACCCTACGAGAGTCGCAGAACTGTGGGATTGGTATGTGGCCTGTATAGAATAAAGAAAATAGAAAAGATTGGTATTTTGTACTATGCCCTATAAACGAGATTTACATTTCATTTTTTTTGAGATTTCAGTGCAAAGTTTTATGTGTTTGATAAAACATTTAAAAAAATAAAAGGAGAAACTAATCGTGAATTTTTTCTGCCAGGCTGGATAGAGTGGGATGGTCAGCGGTTTGAGTTTCAAAATGCCCCTTCTTACTCCGAAAAGAATTGGGGTGGTGCCTTCCCAAGAAAGTGGTTTTGGGTACCTCCTGCTTTCTTGGCATCTCATTTTACAGAATATTTTCAATTATTTGCGGCAGCTTGTTTGTATCCAACTTTGTTTTAGGATTGTCAACCATTATATATGTCTTATCTGCTGTCCTATCTTTTGGATCACTAGTTTAGGGAACTGATATTTGCTCTTCAGGTTATAGTCTCCATGAGATTTCTGAGAGGTAAACTTCTGAAGAATGGAAGAATCAATGAACTATGTTTTATTCAATTAGCCAATGTGGCAACTTAGATCTCCTATACTCCCCAAAAAGGAAAAAACAAAAACGGTGGGTGGGCTGAAAAGACAAATATGCTGGTGAAAGAAAAGAAAACAATCAGTAGTTGGTCAAACTGGTTATATATGACACGTTTAATGGCAGAAATACAAGAAGTCACTTTCCCTTCTCAAGTTGCACCCGATCTTTTCAATTACAGGTCCAGTGCAGTGTATTTGAGGGTGCAATAGGAGATGTTGCTTTGACTGCTGCTGGTGGATTAAGGCGACTTCCAGGATTGAGTGAGACTTTTGAAAGTGCTGCCCTGGTACTTATTTCTAGCTTAATTTTTCTACAATTTACATTAAACCCCCCTCCCCCTCATTGGTTACCAGTTTTGTTGAACTTGATTTGAGCAACGTATGGAAACAATGAAAGAGATAGCATTTTCATATTGTATCTTGAAGCTTCTACTTAACTAGTTTTGCTGTATTATGTTATTTCACTAGCTTTAATAAGCATTATGCTTGACCAATCTTGCAGATAGGAATTCACTATGGAGGTATCTTCTATGAATTTGTTCCATGGAATGCCAGTGTGTGTTGGGAAATTACTCCCTGGGGTAAATGGCATATATCTGCAGAGAATGAGACACATGTGGTAAGTTTGCATTTTGAGAATACTACTCCTTTGGCAGTGTCTTGCATTACTGCTGAAGCCAAGCTAGCATATTGCATTGCCTTTACCAGATGAAAAATTAATTCCCTAATCAAGTCCCAAAAGACCTGAATTTCGTTGATTAGCTGGAAGCTGATATAGTTGTGTTTGTGGTTCATTCATTGCATATCTAATTTGGATGAAAATTTAACAGGTAGAGCTAGAAGCCACAACAGAAGATCCTGGTACCACATTGCGGGCGCCTACAGAAGAGACGGGTCTCGCTCCTGCATGTAGAGACACTTGTTTCGGTGATCTAAGATTGCTATTGTGGGAACGGAAGAGTAATGGGAGTAAAGGAAAGGTACATCTTTTATTGGGGACATACTTATCATTCTTGGAAGTTAAAAGTAGAGATACATGTACCCATAAGGTGATGCAAGAATGTCACACTTGGAATTTGAACTCGGGGGACTTTTTGGGGGTCGTTTGGTTTTAGGAATAAGACAACTTCTATATTATACAATGATGCCTTATATTTTACTAATACTGGAATTTATGGTACTCCCTGTTTTATACTGCTTTTGTGTCAATTGCTTCTTTTTAGTTCATTAATACTGTTAATATTTGTAGGTTATTTTGGATGTTACAAGCAATATGGCTGGTCTAGAAGTTGGGGGAGGGCCATGGTTCAACACCTGGAAGGCAAAAGCACAGATGCCAGAAATTGTTACTCGAGCTATCAACGTTCCTGTGGATTTGGATGACGTCTTCAGCTACGTTCCACTTCTCAAACCTCCTGGCCTTTGAGCATAGGCAAAAATGGAACAACTTAATGGCAAAATTTGCTATTGAATGAGAATCATTATTCTTGATTACATTTTGTAAATAGCATCCTCTTGTCTTTTAACTTGTTTCAGGTTGCACCTAACAGTCTTTTGTGTAATCTTATTGCTAGCAACAGAATAAAACATGATCTTTTTAGGTTGGAATAGATTCTTTTCCTTTTTTTGATAAGTCCTGTGAAGGAACCTAATTAGAGGAAAATGAAAGGTTTTTGTTTCAGGAACAGAAATCAAGTGAAGAAATTAGATGTTATGGTATAATTAAAAACTTAGTTTATATTATCTAAAAAATATATCATTATCTCTCTCTATATTATCTATATTATTTTATTTATTACAAATAAGCAAAAAAGACAAGTTGGTCAAGTCCCAATGAAGTAGGAATGCTATTAAGAGAGTTCCTATCCAAAGATAGTTTAGTAAGAGACCTTAGGTAACCTATTTCTTCAGGAATGGGGCCATTTAAATTATTGTCAAATATAAGGAGGATTTGAAGCTTGGCTAATGAGCCGATTTGTGATGGTATCGTTCTTGAAATCTGATTGATGTTCATGTCAAGATAGACAAGATTAGTTAGATTATCAATCTTATGAAATGGTGCTAGAGAAATTATTCATGCTAAGATTAAGATTTCCAAGAAAAGGGGGATATGAAAATGAAAAAGTATAGTATACCAATGGCACTAGAATTTGCAATATTCAATGTGTTTACCCTACAATTAAATCATACAACTCCATACCATTTCGTGCATGCATTAGAATATGATGTCCATGAAGCCAAAAAGGAATTATTCTAGTTCTTGAAAGTTGGTTTCCATTTTAAGAAGTTAGTTGCTTCCTTAGTGGAAGCAAGAGTAATTGTAAAGAGATATAAAACATTGAATATTTTATTGGAAACCATCATCATATTTTGAGTTAATTGTTTTGGGTTCATAGGACTTGATCTTGTACGTTATTTATAATTAAAAAATCAATAGAAAATGTGTTTTTTCCAACTTTGAAAATATGTTGCTACTAGAGAAAATGTTATCATTCTCAATTTAATTTTTGGGTTGTTTTGTGCTACACCTCCAATTCAACCAAGGATTGGTCAAAGTGGTCAATTCTTTTCATGTATGATACGTATATGTTTGGTTCTCAATTCTTAGCTCTAAAATAGTGGAATATATCTTAGCCGTAGACCAATAAATTTCTAGGCTACATTATCACTAATTCATATAGAAGACGTCAAAAGTTGATTTCTCACATGGTCATTCAAAGAAATTCATTTTTTTTTAAAAATAGAAAAGTCATTTATTTATTTTCATTTCAATATAAACTCACTCAATCAATTCAGTTATATTTATGATAGATATTGATGATGTGAAATTCTTTTTCAAGGCAAACGTTTAAAATATGAAAAACTATCTATTTTAACCAACATATTGACTCGATTCACGTGTTTGACTCGTGAAAATTTAAGAAAGATAATTTTCATCCTGTAGTTTATTTCACATTTTATTTCTCATAACAGATTTCTACAGATACTTTGGTAGATAGAAATCTTATGGAGTTTGTTGTAGAAGATAGTGACCCTTGAAGAAAATTAGCTCGCAAATCAATAATTTCTGAAGATAAATTATAATATCTCAACCTCCAATGATGATTTGTGGATATAAAAAACTTCATCCCTTTCACTTCACATGCGATTACTCCGAAGATGGTTTGTGGATCAATTATTATTTCTAATAGTTCTTTTTACATAGTTTCAAATATGTGAATTATATTTTAAAAATTTTAATGACTTCATGTCAAAATTTTACGATGAAAATTAAATTGTTTGATTCCTAAAATTCAGACCATGACACAAAAATTAAGATAGAACAAATAAGCTTACGATGATTGTTCTCACAAAGAATAATTAAGCATATTTCTCTGGCCCCAAAAAGATTGTTCTCACGAAGAATAATTAATCATATTTCTCTAGCCCCAAAAGGAATTTTTTTTTTGAATATCAACAGGAAATGTGTTTTCTTGAAATTTGCTAATTTGCTATCTCAAAATAATTTTGAGTTGTTTTGTATTATATCTCTTATTCAACCAAGGACTAAATCAAATATTGATTATGGCCACTAATAATATATGACATAGACATGTCTAGTTCTCAATTCTTATTTTTATAGTAGTGGAATATATTCAATAATATAATTCTCAGTTTTTGATCAATACATTTCTAGATTTCATTATCTCTAATTCTTATAGCAGATCTTAAGAGTTTATTTCTCATATGGTCACTTAACTATTCAACTATTCGGAATGGACACTTGATTTTTGTATAAAGTCACTTAACCAATTCAAGTTATATTTCCTATAGATATATTGATGATGTGGAAACTTTTTCAAGACAAACTTTTAAAACACGAAAACCTATCAATTTTTATCAATGTATATTGACTTGTAAGACATGTTTGACGAATAAAACTTCCATCTTGTAGCATAATTCACATTTTATTTCTCATAATAGATTTCTTCAGATTGTTTCTCATTGTTCAATTATTTGATTAATAACTTCTCTCTAAATGTTGCAAATTGGGTTATTTTATCTGACTTTGAGAAAATATTGTCATTTTAGTGTTATTATAAAAGTATAAATATAAATATTGATTTCAAATGTTAAACGATCTTTATATTCTTCATAATTTATGTTCATTAAAACTAAAATTAAAAATTATTTAGTATTCTATATATACTTTGCTTTTAGCTTTGATTTCTATCCTTGCAAGTTTTTAGGAGAATTTTTAAATTTGTAGCCGTTCTTTTTCTCCTTACCTGAATCATTTTTCCTTTCCTACAATTTCAGGAGAATAGTAAAATATGTACTTTTTCTTTCCTAAAACGTTTAGACACCTTTAAAATTCAGTTATCCTAAGATTATTTATTTTAGTCTAACTTTATCTTATTTTTTATATTTATTTTGGTAAATAAAAAAAATTACTATAAAAATAGAGTTTAAAGAAATACTCTCTAAATTAGGTTCTAATCTACTTAATTGCAAAGTCTTTACTATCAATTTTTAATAAGAAAATATCAAATATAAATGTTATTGAACTCAAATAGGTTCATATTTATCAATTTTAGGAACATTTATAACACATACGATAAACTGTAAAATATTATTTATATAATGTTTTTATAAATACAAAAAAATCATTTTTGTTGATAGAAGCCATACGCGTAGTGAACATGCCCCCAAAACTCGTATATATGTGTTACTAGTCACACTGGCCTGTGCGAGCTCGGGTCCAATATAAATTTATTTTTAATCTCAATTTAATATTTTAAACTAATTGTTGAAACCTATAGAAAGCTAATTTATGTTGCACATATAAAGTTTTGAGAGCACATCAAAAATTTATTTAGCGATATACATCAACTTCTCGGTCTAATTATAACGAAAGAAGCATTTATAATTACCGATGTACTCTTAAGCTGTTCAAACAGACATGTTGTACTAGCACAGAATCGATATAAATTCACTTTTAGTCTGGATTTAATATTCTAAGTTGTTAATTATTGAGACCTATAAAAAATTAATTTATGTTACACACATAAAAATTTCAGGGCACATCGAAAATTTTTTTAACAATATACTGAACTTCTTGCTCTAATTATAATGGAAAAATCGTTCAAAATTATCGATGTACTCTCAAACTGCTCAAACAGGCATGTCGAGTAGCTGCCTATGTGAGCAACTTTGCAAAAGAAGAGGCAACCAAGGAGCGGGCATGACCATGAGTCAGTCCAAACTTTTCGCTGTCTAACACTAGGTCAATATCTGTTATTTTTCTGTTTTAATTTATATGATGTAGATAAATTTTAATATAATTTTTTAATATTTTAAATTATTAATGTTTTGTAAAACTATCCAGCAAGTGAGAAAAAGATTAGATGAAAGCTAAAGTGAAAAAATAATGAGAAAAGTAAAAAAATTCTTTTGCAAAGTGGGATTACCATGCATGTTGTTGGACTTTCACGGGTGGCCACGCATGACGATGAGTCATGCTGTAGCTCTAAAACTACGACTTACTAATAAGGGAAATATACGCTGATACGAATTGATAAGTTAAATGATCAATTTTGCTTTACTAAAGTATTTCTCTCTTTTTTATTTTATTTCGTGAAGCGCATGGGACATAAAAGAGTGCTGCATATTTCAACAGCAACTACCTACTTGGCATAATTCCACTTGGGACATCTCATTTTGGTTGCATTTTTAGATTACCATTTGATTTTTATGGAAGACAAATTTGGTAAGTCAACAGTACTGCATTCCATGACCAAATTTATTTGATGAACAAATTGTCAAAGGTATTATTCAAGAAATCTCCACTGAAATGAATGGTAAGGACCTAAACTCTAGAGGTAGATGAATTATATTGCTTTTGACCAAGAAAACGAAAAGAAAAAGAGACGTAAAAGCTTCAATCCATGGGACAATCTTGTTTTCTTTTGTCATCAGCTCGAACAAGCATGACCTTCATCCAATGGTTCGACTGGCACTGCATATGGCGAATTCCAGTCAGCATTGAAAACTTGTTGAAGTTGTGAAACAATGGCAGGTTGATATGTCCCAAAGCTAACGCCTGCTGTGGTATAAAAGTAGTCCCACACCAGGTTACTGGTGCTTATATGCGCACGCACATCACTAACTGCATATTTACCATGATTAACCCGCGTAAAGCCAGGATACATATTCCCAGTCGCAACACCATCAACTACTACTGCAGGTCCAGTTGAATTGTATCCTGGAACAAGGTAATACTTGATCTCAACTTTACCAGAACAGTGGTTGTACTTTGATGAAGAGCATAGGCTGTTGGAGTAAAGCAGGGACTTCAGATACTGATCTGTGTTGTTTATAAAATGCGCCCACTTTGCCACCAGTATTTGAACCTTTGCGCTCTTGGAGAAGACGACCTGAATTTACAAAATTAAGGTATCACTATGTAAGTATTAAAAGTTTATTTGGAATTAAATTCTTAAATTAATTTGGACTATACTAAATTCAAGAAAATAGATCAAATAATGTGGCAATCCAAGTTAAATTAAAGGACCACTAAAATCACACAACGTACAACGTGTCAATTTATATGGCAATCCAGGTCAAATTAAATAAGCCGCTAAGATCACACCACGTGGCAAATTTATGTGGCAATTCAAGTCAAATTAAATGAGCCACTAAAATATGACACATGTATGTGTGACATGTTCTGGCCAATCAAATTAGAGCTTTCACCAAGAAATGTGATTGGTCAATTCAAACTGAGTAATTAGATCACACAGGCACACCACTCACTACAACTATAAATAGGACAAGAACAACAGGCAAGAAGAGAGCTCGTGGATCAAATATTACAAATTCTTTACAATTTACAAGCTCAAGATCAAGAACAGAGCAAAAAAAAAGAGATTCAAGATACTTGCTTACACTAATTATTCGTCATAACCATACAAGGGTTCGTGACAGATAATTAAAGTTCAAGTTCGA
>JAOTQR010000100.1:16428709-16444112 GCA_025774065.1 Solanum ossicruentum
TGAGTTCTTATCTGATCAGTCTGATCCCCTTCCAAGACTTGGGTTTTCAACTTTCAAGCAGTCAATCAAGCAGCACTAGCCGGTATTCCATAGATGGCATACCCGGAATCGGCCGTAGGGGATTAGCTTGAGTCTTCAAATTCCGACCATTCCATATATATATATATATTGGTATGTAAAGAAATACATCTTCATATCTTTAATTAATAATTCAAGTCCAGTCATTAAAGAAATTCAAAATCTTTTGACAATACTTGAAATAGGGGGCATTTGTAAGTATTAAAAATTTCTTGAAATTAGATTCATAAATTAATTCGGACTATATTAAATTCAAGAAAATAGTCCAAATAATGTGACAATCTAAGTTAAATTAAAGGACCACTAAAATCACACTATGTGTCAAATTTATGTGGCAATCCAAGTCAAATTAAATAAGCCAGTAAAATCACACCACATGTCAATTTTATATGGCAATCCAAGTCAAATTAAATAAGCCACTAAAATTACAACACATGTCAAATTTATGTGGCAATCCAAGTCAAATTAAATGAGCCACAAAGATCACCCTACATTCCAAATTTATGTGGTAACCCAAGTCAAATTAAATAAGCCACTAAAATAATGACACGTGTATATGTGACATGTTCTGGCCAATCAAATTAGAGCTTTCCACCAAGAAATGTGATTGGTCAATTCAAAACCGACCAATCAAATCACACAGGTACACCACTCACTACAACTATAAATAGGAGTCTCATTATTCTACCAATGGAGATTTGGACGAGAACAAGAGGCAAGAAGAGAGCTCGTGGATCTAAGATTACAAATTCTTTACAATTTACAAGCTCAAGATCAAGAACAAAGCGAAAATCAAGAGGTTCAAGATCAAGATAATTGCTTACACTAATTATTCGTCAAAACCATACAAGGGTTCTTTACGAATAATTCAAGTTCAAGTTCGAAGACAAGACTCACGATTAAGTTGCTCACACCCTTGGATCTAATTCATTCAACATAGTTTTTGTTTTTTTAATTACTTGAAGAACCAGAGGATTATCATAGAGATTGTAACACCCCCTACATTTTGAAATTCAATATAGCATATTTGTTACTCGAATTTTTTCGGTCTTGATTATTTATTTTTCTCGACTCGAAAATTTGTTGTGTACACACTAATTTCATATGCAGGAATCAGGATGAAGGTAAAGCCTGAATCTTTCAGAGGATCTCAAGGTTGCTCCAATCAAGGACAAACACATGCTGTCCTGAGATGTAGTGATTATTCTAAACCAGGGAATTGGTATTGTGTATATTTGTCATCATTTTTTAAATATACTAGATTCTGGATACATGCGTTGTACGTATGTCCCATGTAAAGTTTTATAGATCCGTTAGAACAATTAAAAGTTCAATCAACATAATGAAATGCAACAATTACAAATAAATCTTTAAAAGTGTGATAAGAAATGCCGAAGGAAAGGCGTATTGAACCTGTGAGGTATGTCTAACCAACATATCACATGTTGAGATCTTATCATGAGACCAAAGCTTTGGGGGCTTCAACAAGGGTATATAATTTTTTAAAAAATTAAAAAAACAATAGTGTATATATTAACCTTTACCATATGCTTTTTTCCTATTGAAACCATACCATGGACAGTAGTATAGAAAGCAAGAAAACTAGCCAATCACCAGCTCATATCCAGATTCTCCCATATCCTGCCATTTAAATTCCCACCAAGGAACGTAACCACTACCTAGTTGAGTAATCTGCAATTTTAACAATTCTCTATATATACTTTTCCGCGGCTCCCTCCTAAACTAAGCGACTTTATGTTGAAGTAAACTGTCTTTTGCACATGACAGCACCTTTTATTTATTATACACTCCTTAAGCGTTAACAAGAACTCAAGTATTCTCGGAGGTCAAAAGCATATTAAAAAAGAGCATACTGCGCATAGCAATTACCTCATCAGTTTTTCTAACAATCAAAAGAAACAACATTAACAACAACATTACCCCAATGCGTCAAAGGCTCCCGCCTATTGCGGGGTAAGGGAGGGTTGGATGTACGCAGCCTGACCCCTATGTTTAAAAACATAGCGCGACTGTTTCTGGACTAACAATCAAAAGAAAAAAAAGACAAAAAGAAAAAGACCATACTACAGCAAGTAACATTCACTAAGAAACATGGCATATTGCGATCAGCATCCACAAACTTTTACATGGTTCATCATAATTTCAAACCTTACAATATATTACCAGCATAGTAACCTGATGTTGCACCACAAGTATTTTGTAAACCAAAACGGAAAGGAGAAATTATGAAGTAACTAGCAGATATATGCAGTATGAAAAGGAAAAAGAATAATCAATTAGCAGAAACCATCCTCGAGAAATTCTATTAATAATTATCACAATGATGAAACAGCTATAATGATCGCCGTCTAACAGATCCCAGCAAGAATTCAGGACAAACCTGGAAAAGGTGGAATGCGGGAACTGGATAAGGAAGCAAAGGCATTACACATGATGGCTAAATAAGTTGGTGGTATACACTATACATCTTGCCTAGTAGCAGGATCCAACTTTTGCTAAGAATTGAGTAGAGGTACTTAAATCTCTTGCTAGAATTCTTTTTGTATTCAGTTTTACCCCGACTATAATTTGTCAATTATTCCACACACCCAAGCACAGGTACCAATTCCACTAATCCTGGTTCCTCAAGTTTGAGTTGGTTGATGGATGGAGTGATCGACAAGGGCCTAGGTTAAATACCTGTGCAGGTA
This sequence comes from Solanum ossicruentum, assembly GCA_025774065.1. NCBI lineage: Eukaryota > Viridiplantae > Streptophyta > Magnoliopsida > Solanales > Solanaceae > Solanum > Solanum ossicruentum. The sequence continues at coordinate 16,431,499 of JAOTQR010000100.1, forward strand.
CTTGGAACAATTTTTTTTCTCTTCTACCAATGAACACATCATTTTAAGAAAGTTCAAGTAGGCAACAGGATAGTCTTGACGTCAGATTCTGTTTAAACTATATGCCCAGAGCCTCATCAGTTTAGAAGAACATAGAGTTCATCAGAAAGAGGTACTCTATTATTTTTTTTTTTTAATTCAAACAGCACATATTAGAGTAGTAACCTAGCTGCAGTACTTTTCTATAGAAATTGCTTTAGCTTTCAAGGGAAAAGGTGGATCCTTCAATTGAGCTGTATAAATAATAAACAGTAGTAATAATCATGTATCATGAAATACCTAATCCTTAAGTTTCTCCTAAACCCAGTTTAAAATTCCAGGCACTCCAATACACCATGCTTGAATCATCATAGAGTATACGAAAGAAATGAAGGCTTTTGAAACTTAGGTCTAAAACATGTCATAGCATTTGTGTGGCTATAATTCTTTTGAAACTTGTAGCCTTACACATGCCATATCATTTATGTGGTTCTAAAAGTTTCTCATTAAGGGTAACATGAGAAGTGTAAAGTTAATAGTTCCTAAATTTAGTAGTGTGGAACACACTAAAAAAGAAAGTGATTCACGTAAAAGAGGGTGTATACGTCTATTGGCAGCACATAGTAGATTAACATGCAAAAGATAGAAGCACAAGATACCTCTGAAATAGCTGAAGAAAGTGATGGCCAATAAACTGTTTCTTTTGTGTATCCTGACTGACCAAGCCAATCCATGGTGTTGATTCTGACTGTTCCTCCTTTTCCTACTGATTTAATGGTGTCCACCCAAGCCTGTTCATCTGTTTGGTACTTACCAAACAAGAGCTGCAATCCAGGGACTAAATAAGTATAATATTTACAAAGGGATATGATTGGACTGATTAATTCTTTTTAGCAGTTGAGGATATCTAGAGTAAGTGGGAGATAATAATTTTATTTAACAGTGTCCTGCTATGAAAGTGTGAAAAATAAAACTATTTATATGATAGCTAGATGAAAAAGGGTTGTATTTAACTTCTGCTTCAGTCTAATGAAATTAGTCTATCCACATTTGCAAGCATTCCAAGAAAATGTAATTTGCTCTAGAATTTGGATCAGTCATTTTTGGAGAATTCGCTACATGATTAAAGGGTTCTATATGCATATGATTGGATGTATATACTCAGGGACTTCTAACAGTGTAAATAAGAAGAAAAAAATATAAAACGGAAAAATAAAAAGCAACACCCAAAACATAAATTTCATATGAGAACATATGAAAATTAAGACTTGTTGCTAATAAAGGTTGCAGTGACCACATACCTCTGGAGGAGCAAATGAAAGATAGCTAGGCTGAGGATCAGAAGATGAATCATTGATTCCAGGAGTCTCTATGGAAATGTGAGACATGTATGGGTCTGATAATACAGGGTATCCAGAGACATGAGCAATTTCCATGTATTTGGGAAGTGGTGATCTGTCAAGACACAGCATAATATCCAATTAAGAACAGTAAGGCCTGAGGCAGGAAGTTTCCTATCAATTCATTTTCTTAGTAGGGAAATTTGATCACATTAAAGTCAATCCTGAGCTTATTTCGCAAACTTGATCACCTGACCCTCCTTTGGAGGATCATTGAGTGTAAAGTGTATTTTCAGGAAGGAGTGGTCCCAGCAGAGAGGTATGGGAAAAACTATAACAAGGTATTTAGCAGCTCCCCCAAATAAATTTTTGCAGACATCTCTTAATTGCCATTTGGTTCTAAGATCAGAATTTGGTTTAGTTATCTGTACTTCCCTTGTGTAAAGGCATAGATTTTTCAACCTGTAGAAGTACAAATACCCAAAAGCATAGACTTTTGCACACCAATATGACGTCTATTTTTTCATTTTTCTTTGCTGCTTCTTTATACAATTATTATGTGCAAGGAAAACTATAAAAGAATTGTCCATTCTTATAAAGCTGCTGCAAGATTGAGAAAAGCGGAGAAGCCAGTTACTTGAAAGGGTGTCTGCATTTTTATTTTTAACATACCTGCACCTTTGTTTAGGATTTATAAAATGGGACCAACATGGAACCTTGCGATTAATCTGCCACTGCTGATCCCAAACTGATCTTGTGTAAGCTGAAACATTAAGGTGGGCAAGTTTCCAAAGGTTGTTATAGTAGATTACAACCTTTTCTGCTATTTCTGAGCAACCAGTGAGATATATTCCCACTTCTTTCACCTGAATACAATGGAGAACCAAGCTAGTTCCATAAACGAAGAAGCAAAATAATAAATATGAACACAATGTACTTGAATTCAATTATGGCATATGCTGTCAGGTTCTATAATGTTGCATCTTTCTTTTGCTGTTGGCAAATATGCTTAAAGGTCAGTAGCACTTGTTGAAGCTATTCTTATTAATTTGGACCAAAGTTATACCTGAGTAAGAGATTTCCAGTCATTGTTTGCAGACCCAATATAAACATCTCTACTGTCAGAGATCCAAACTTTAGCATGAACTACACCTGATCCCCACCAGTTACTAAGAAGCAAAGTAACATTCTTTACATTTGGCCTCCCTGAAGCTAAGTTTGATGGTTCTTCCGTGTAATCAGGATAAACTCCTGAATGCTGTAAAAGTCTGAACTATGATTAGTTCCATGGGAACTGAAGAAATCAGCATATGCATATACAAGCCAAACAAACACCTCATATTTTCCATTGGTGACTGAAGCATGCACAAAAGAAGTTGAAACATACACATTGGTAAAGAACATAAATATGGCTATTTTTAGGTCAACTACGAGTATTGGAAGAATAACCTTGACATTCATGTAAATCCAAATAAGAGCTTCTTTAGAAAAAGTCTACAGCTGAAGTTTCATTTCAACTATCCCCTATACAATATTTGACTTCTTTTATAACCGAGAAATCCCGAGAGCCAGTTGGCATACCATCCAAAACTCAGTGGATAATGGACCCCTATACCCTTCAGCACTTGTCTTTGTTTGCAGATTGGTTCAACTAATGACGTGTGCCAAACCACACATCACAAGCTGCATCTTACCACTAGAGCAAAGGCCCGGGGTGGTCTAGTGGTAAGATCCAGCTTGTGATGTGTAAAAGAGTAAAAGAGATGCTTTTGCAAGCCTATTTTTGCTAGGATATCCATGTCTTTCATCTCTTCCCTTACTTGACTTGTAAAGGAAAACATGAAAAGAGACCAGACAAATTACTCTGATAGACAGACTTAGAACTTTATTCGTTCATGAAGACATACAAGTTGATCCCGGTAACCTGTGTCAGAACCCGAAATGGAAAAACTAAGATATCCGATAGCCATTCATGAAATTTTTTGGATCCAGCACTTACAGCAAGATGTAACTCAGGGAAAGGTAGTAGATAAAAAAATCTTGAGTTTATATTGGTGTTTTACAACCAAGGACCTAGTCTCATTCAACATGAAAGTTACTCAGCATTCTAAAGCACCAATTGAATTTAAACTGCACTACAGATGGGCATATCAGTCATAATGATTTATTTAGATGAAAGTGATGGAAATACTTTTGCAATTCTTCCGTTATTAAAAAAAGTAACTTTAGCTGTCTTGCGAGTGTTCCTCCTATTTTTGGAAATAATTTTTTCATGTTTATGAAAGTAATGTTAATGATTTATGTTTAATGTATAGTAGCAAGAAGAAAATATCTGATATCAAATCACCTTGTTGTTTAGGCTTCAGCTATACCTACAGACTTACCTAATTGGAAGTTTGCGATTTGCAGCCTTTTCTAATGCTTTGTAGACTTTCAACCCTTCATTAGCACCAAAACTCTGTAACTTCTCTTTTGAGTATCCATAATCTCCTGAGCGAGGATCAGCAGGACGTGCTACTAATTGCCAATACTGTGCAATTATATCCAAACTCTTTGAAGAGTTTCCAGCCAGCCACTGAAGAACATCCGCTGTAATCATCAACACGAAGTTAGGATAAAAGACTACAACAAAATATCAACACAATTAACAAGCATATATCTGACTTTATGAGCTCTAACTTTAGATTTTGAGTCGATGAACTGTGGGACAGAAGTTCTCTCGGTATAAAAGGTCTCGACAAACTATGAGCTCTTGGAGGTGAACAAATTCATGCAAACTCTTAAGATTAAGACTGTCCAGCAATCAAGAAAAGGGAGTTAACTGTGACATTGCTTGCCTATTCCAACAAAAGAAGAGTGCTAACTTTGTCACAGTCAAGACAAAATGAATGTATGAAACCATTCGCTCAAAAGATCACCACTATATAGATATTAAGACATGGACACTTTGCTTCCAAGCTGCACAGTCATCTAATATCCAACTCACATTCCATCCAATATCAGATATTAAATCCATTCCCCTTTATTCTAAACACAAGAAGCATTAGCGAAAAGTTGCCATTTTTAAAAAAATCTGGACATTAAATTTGGGGACAGACTTGAGAAACATAAGAAAACCCACAAATTATTGTTTTTTTTGGGTGAGTGAAGTTACCGGTGGAAAGAACTCCAGGAACAGGAGCAAGATTGGGCATATCAGTGGGGATGGATTGAACCAGCCAAGCTTTGCATTTGGAACACCCATCCCCTCTTCCTTGGGTTGTTGTGGTGAGAAAAAAGAAGGCAATGGTGATTATGGAGATGGTGGTTCTCATCTTCCGGTCGGCCTTGTCCTTCTAAATCTCACCTGCTTACGTTAATCTTTGTCTCGGTTTAAGGATAATATAAAAACACCAGTTTGAAAATCTCAATGTTTGTTCACCCTCAACTTGGCGCTAAAATTATCGAACCCACAGCCCCTATTCCCATTTTTAACCGAAGGTGCTGCTATGCTTCAGAAGTATTTTAAAAGAGTCGGTCTATACAAATCTCTATTTTATATCAAGTAAGCTGACCTATTGTAATTTGTAGGTTATCTATTTTTCTAAGGTTTTTTTATTTATAATTTATTTTCTAAAATTTAAAATAACTTCCTCTACTTATCTAAGCTAAATATTAGATCAAAATTTTCTTTTTCATGTTATCTTTTTTTGCATGTTCTTTTAACCTCATTTATTCATAAATCTTTACTATGATAATTGAATTTTAAGATTTTGATGCAGATTTTTATATGATGTTTGCTCTTTAAATGTTTCTTCAATTTTTTGTTTTTTTAAAAAAAGAACAAATTTAATACCATTTACAAAGTTTTCAAAGATTTTGAATTTTGATGCAGATTTCTTTTTCCGCATGTATAAACTTGTAAATCAATGCTATCATTGTATAATCAAGTGAAACATTACAGAAGATTCCACTGACACAAATTTCTCTATGCAGTTTCTTTATTCTCCTCTTTGTTCTTCATCTCTGTTTTTTGTATATGTGAAAAAAAATCCATAAATGCATGGTAGATTGGTGAAACTTAATAGAATCTTAGAACTGGCTGGTTAACAAATAAGAGCTTGAGCCCTGGTGAATATAAATACTCCACCAGCTCCAACAGCGCGGCCTAAAAGCATATTCTTATCCAGATAAGAAAGGTAATAGAGGCCCCCGACAGATCGCCTGCACATGGTCCATCTTCACATGAATATAATAGACTAGTAATAAGAAAATCAATGGTGACATCTTATGGCTATATCAAGTTATACCTCTCCGAACTGGTCACTGGAACTTGAGCTTTGAAAGTTCGAATGAACTGCAGTATCTGCAAACCAAGAAAATCATTTTGGTAATATTTCCACAACGCTGGATAGTATAATGCTGACAGCAATCTGTGTGGTCATATAATATTATGAACTAGAATATGTTTCTTCCTGTGCTTGCTCCTTGTACAGGTTGTCTTTAATGATGTACATATATAACTTTAGGACAAACTTCTTATAATATACTAGATCAAGAACAAGGCCTCTTTTGTTTTATACCTCGAAGCGTACCTGGACCCACCCTCCATTGGGGAGGAGGTGCTCAAGTTGATTCTATGCACCTATGGATTAAAAATATACAGAAAACTAAAGACACCACAGCACCAAGTACCTGTAAGCTTAAAAATGACCTTGGCAGAATTGCTGGAGCTATTACAGCTTGCAGATCGTCACTGATGTTAATATCTTGAAGACTTACCTGCAAATAAATCTTTATATGCATAATACTAAAGAAAATATTGAAAGTAGCTACCAGGCATCCAACAATGAGAACATCAATGTTCGTGTTTTTAATGGATATTCAACAACAACAACAACATGCCCAGTGGAATCTCACAAGTGGGGTCTGGGGAGGTTAGAATGTACGCAGACCTTACTATTATCTCATAGAGGTGGAGAGGTTGTTTTCTGGGAACCCTCGTCTCAAAAGCCCATAAGCAAAATAAACTAGATATGAGAGAAGGAAAGGAAAGGAAGGGGAACAGAAAAAGGGGACTAATAGGAAGATGGAAAAAGACATGATAAGGTGTACATGCAATGTAAATACTCTAAGAGCAAACAAATATAAGACTAATAATAACAACAAACTAATAATAACAATATATGATGTGAATACATCACTACTCCTACTAACCTACTATAACATAGTCAATTAACGACCTACTCCTACTAACCTATTAGCCCTGTACTCTAATACGCAACCTCCACTCTTTTCTATCTAAGGTCATGTCCTCGGTGAGATGAAGTTTCGCCATATCATGTCTGATCACCTCCCTCCAATGCTTCTTCGATATACCTCCACCCCCTCCGCGTATCCCCTAAATCCAACCTTTCGCACCTCCTAACCGGAGCCTCAATACTCCCTCTCTGCATATGTCCAAACCAACGCAGTCTCGCTTCCCTCATCTTGTCAGCCACAGGGGCCACCTCTAGCCTCTCCCGGAAAACCTCATTCCTACTCCTATCACTCCTAGTATGTCCACATATCCATCTCAACATCCTCATCTCCGCAACCTGCATCTTCTAAATATGTGAATTCTTAATTGGCCAACACTCCACCCCATATAATAAAGATGGTCTCACCACCATTCTGTAAAACTTGCCTTTCAGCTTAGTTGGTATCTTCTTATCACACAGTACTCCTGAGACAAGCATCAATTTCGTCCACGCAACCCCAATACCATGTGTAACATTATCGTCGATGTCGCCACTACTCTGGATGATGGATCCAAGATACTTAAAGCTTTCTCTCTTAGGAATAGGTTGAGTGGCAAGCTTCACTTTAATGTCTGTTGCATCTCTAGCAACACTGAATTTACCCTCGAAGTATTTTATTTTGGTTCTGCTCAATTTGAACCCTTTGAATTCCAAAGTATCCCTCCAAACCTCTAATCTATCATCAACTTTGGCCCGAGTCTCATTGATCAGTACTATGTCATCTGCAAATAGCAAACACCATGGTACCCCCTCCTGGATAGACCGTGTCAGCTCATCCATTACCAAAGCAAAAAGAAAAGGGCTCAACACAGATCCTTAATGGAGTCCCATCTCAACAGGGAAGTACTCGGAGTCTCCTCCTACCGTTCTTACTCGAGTTCTGGCTCTGTCATACATATCCTTTATCACTCTAATATATGCCATTGGCACACCTTTCACCTCTAGGCATCTCCATAAAACATCCCTCGGCACTTTGTCATAAGCCTTTTCTAAGTCAATGAACACCATATGAAGGTCTCTCCTTCTCTCCCTATATCTCTCCACTAATTTCCGAACAAGATGGATTGTTTCAGTAGTTGATCGTCCCGGCATAAATCCGAACTGGTTCTCAGAGATAGACACTACTTTCCTTACCCGTGTCTCCACCACTCTCTACCAAACCTTCAGAGTATGGCTTAGCAACTTGATACCCCTGTAATTGTTACAACTTTGAATATCCCCCTTATTCTTGTACAACGGAACCGTTATCATAATAAGTAGTTTTGGGCCAGCTTCGTGATTTTAAGCTTGGTAAATGCTCTTGTGCATCCAACAATGAGAACATCCTAATTCAAGTTATAGGTGATGTCTGTAAACAAACATGATTTCCAATTTTATTTGTCAACAGTAGGTAACGTCTGCAACCAAGCTTTTACAGACGTCACCTACTGATATTTAAAATCAGAAGAGGAAACAAGAGAGGTCTTAATATTCATCATCCACGTAGAATTTTCAAAAAGAATTTGTTTTTCCAATTAGAAAGCAGCAGAAACTAAGTACTCCCTCCGTTTCAAAAAGAATGAACTAGTTTGACTTGCACGAAGTTTAAGAAAATAAAGAAGACTTTTTAATTTTGTAGTTGTAAAGTAAAGTTATGCCAAATGTATCAAAATGCCCTTTAATCTTGTGGCCTTAAACATGCCACATGGAAAGTTGAAATTAAAATGTTGCCAAAAAAAGAAAGAGGTCATTTTTTTTAAACGGACTAAAATAGAAAGTAGGTCATTCTTTTTTAAACGGAGGGAGTAAAAGTAAAGCAGCCCAAAATAATCAATACAACTACTAGAGAGACCCAGCACAAGAGAAGACATAAAAGTCCGACAGATATGCAATGAATCCATTAGTATCTATTTATTACCTAGACATGGCTTACAAAGTACGGAGTCCCAAAACCCTACTTCAGAAGGACAAGACATGGACTTCTACTTGAGCGCCATAACCAATGACGAGATAGTATATTTAAGGATAAGGATGAGACACATCCATAAAATGCCAAAAATAATAGTATACTTGATTAGTGATCAGAAAAAATACCTCCTCAAACTTGAGGTAAATATTACGAGCAGAAACGCAGGAAAATCTGGCAGAAACTATCAGAGTAGCACCTTCATTCTCCTGTAGGATATAAGCAGATCACTATCAGATCATTTGAATTAAAGATGTCTTCTCCTTTTCCTTCTTAGTATGTAATCTAACCTTTCATTTCTCTCTATTACTTCCTCTCGATCTCTCATTTTTCTAGTGTACATGGAAGTTCATAAGTTGACAGTTTTACCTCCTAGTAAATCATAAAACGACAAATAAGAAAAAGAGAAGATACACGACATCATTTCAAAATGGGCCCAAGACATAATGAGATATTCAGTATCATGAATGCTTGTACATACCCACGAGAGTAACATAGGCTGTGCATTGGCATAGTGAGATTCAGTATCATGAATGCTTGTACATACCAGGAGAGTAACATAGGCTGTGGCATTGGCATGTATTCTTTTGGAGGATTTTTTACAAACTTTGGTATCAACCAGAACTTAGATGTTTTTAAATGCAATACATTGAATATTAATTCATGTACAGTTTCAACACTTGACTAGTCAAAGCAGAACTGACAGGAAAAAGAGGGGTTGAAAGGTTATGCTTTACACCAAGACTAGCTTCACAGAAAGTGAAAGGTTATGCTTCACATCAACACTAGTTTCTACCTTTCCATGGATACATGCAGAGGAAGAGACACCACAGTGAAAGGTTATGCTTCACATCAACACTAGTTTCTACCTTTCCATGGATACATGCAGAGGAAGAGACACCACGATTAACAAGCAGTGGTCGTCATTCCTAAGTTACGCAGATTGATAATTTACAAGAGTAGAGATAGAATATCCTTGGCATCCAAATGTTATTGGATTCTAAGAACATTGGGCACCTGCTCTTTTTAATTTACTAAAGGTGTGGACTGATTCTGGACCTATCAGCCCATTAGAAATGTTAGCCGCCAAGAGATATTAAAAGGGTAACCCCAAAAGGTTTAAACTTAGATACCTCAGGGGTTGGCCTGGTGCAATTGACTTGACCCTTGGGGTTTGCTCCCTTTCAAGGTCTCAAGTTAGAAACCTACTGGTGCAAACAATTTCTGAGGGTCATCGGACTCGGTAAACTTGAATTAACCGTAGTGCACTTGAGGGAAACTCCTTGCCGAGGGCCTGTGCACCCCCGAGATTAGTCGGGGCTCAAAGAGACTCAGTCACTCCGTGCAAATTAAAAAAAAATAGTGGTGTAGGAGCTAAAGTAAATTTCTTGTGAACCAAAGTTTAATCTAGCAGAGGCAATGCTAGGAGAATTTCTCATTTTGCCTAATCCTTGCCAAAAAGAATTATCCAACATGTTCCGATAAGAGGTATGTCAGGGTTAACAAGCTGTAACAACAACCTCAAGCTTTGATACCACTTGTTGTGCAACCAAGTCGGTTAACCGAACTGTGTTAGATATTTGTCTCTTTTGGTATATTTGTTGTTTGTCTTCTTACTTGTGATCTATCGAGGTTTGCTTTGCTAGCTTCCACAAGACACCTGATTATTTCGATCCAAACAATGAGTATAACAGTAAGGTTAAAAACAGGTGTGCATCTCGGTGGGTTCAATTCTAGCTGCAAAATACTTGATAGTGATGAATATTTTGTTTGAAGATATTTTCAAAGAGGTTCTCTATGTAGAGACATAGATTAGAGGATGAGATTTTGCAGATGAGATTCAACCTGTTGAAGATTATAAGAAGGTGAAACAAATTTAATTTGTAAGTTCAGGCCAAGGAGGAGATTTGTTGGGTTTTGCTGATTTCTTACCATAATTAGGTTTTCCTTTTCCTAAAAGGAAAATACAAAGTCTCCATATTTGGCAAGTCTTTTCTTGTCAGAAAAGATTTATAACTCTATAAATAGAAACTCATTCCTTCTAACTTGGAAATATCCACTATGTAGTCCTAGAGGTTTGAGAGTTTTGTCTGGGGGGAAGAAACAGTGAGAGGCAAGTATTACGTTAACGCTTGTGTGAACCTCTTTTTATTTGAGTGAATTTGTATAGAGTTATTTCTTTCAATATTGTACTCTCTCATATATATGGAGGTGGTTGTTCATCTCTTCTTGTAGAGGTAGATCGGTTGACCAAACTACGTTAAATTATTATGTCGTATTTGGTATACTTCTCGTTTGTCTTCTTACTCATGGTTTTTCGAGGTTTGTTCCCCATGACACCAGATTATTTCAGTCCTAACAAGGTAGAATATATCTGATAAAGTAGATGCACAAACTTACCTAGACGTGTGTGCATGTGTAAAAAAACATAATATATATTAGAAAACGAAATGCTTAAGCAAATTAATCACAAAAAGAATAATTTTTTGGTTTCCTTTTTGAAGTATTTCTTGTTCAAGAATCCTTTCCATCTGTTACACCCAGAACGCCTGTGTAACGCATCTTCCCAAACTTTTTCAGCAAATCCGAGACCGCAAATGCGATCAACACGAAAAATTATGAGAAAAAATGGTCTTGGTTGAATTTTAAAGCAATCGGATCAAAAGATAGTTTTCAGAGCAAAAATGCCCAGAAGAGTGCGTGCGAACTTGTCGCGGATTTGCACTTAATTGTGATTCCCATATTTTTTAGGGAATTAGAAAATCGATCGAAAAATTTGCAACGAAAATTATACATAGAGAGAGCAAGTCGGCGACGCGGACTTGGCTCATCGTAGTACAAAATTTTCAATTTTTTTAAGGGCATTCCAGACTTTTTCTTACCCCTCCTAAACTTAGCCCACGACCTGTACAGGTCGTTTTTGACTTAAAAAGGGTTTTTAAACTCATTCCTAAGCTTCCTACGTGATTCTAACAAAAGCTAGGGCTATGGAAAGGAGGAGAACAACTAGGGATTCGAGTGATTAGAGCACAAACCTTTGCCAACTGATCATCTCAGGTATGCAAGGCTACCTAAAGCGTTGGATTGAGTTCATCCACATGCCCTTTCATCCCCCTGATCAAATTAGAGCATAGGGATTGAGTAGAGAAGTCCCATAATCTTAACCTTTGAGTTACTTATATTACTTGTTAAATTTTCATGCATATTTATGAATGAATTGATAAGTTGTATTTTGGTTAAAAGAAGTTGGAGCATTCAACTATGTGTGACATTTATGAACCCAACATTGCATCATCTTATGTACTTCTTGTTGCATAGATTGAGTTGAGATCATGATTGTGAGTGTCAGAGTTGAGAAACTTGAGCATGAGGAGCATATTACTTGTCTATACATGTATAATGGGCACCTTATGTGTTTTATGTAATAAGCATGATTGATTGACGTCTAAATGACCATATGAGTTAAGAGTCTTGAATGATTTGATGAGTTCCGATATCATGCATGATTGACAGTCTTGATGGTTGATTTGTTGAGGGCTTGGATTGAGCTTGTTGGAGTAATAATACAGATACAGGTGATAGAGGACTTCAATAAGCGCATCGTTGAGGTTCAGTTTCTTGCTTCCAGAGATGGTGACCCCTCCTTGCTATTCGAAGGAGCCTTTTTTTTCTTTCTTTTGAGTATTAGTATTATTTCATTTGAAGTAGCCCGGGGCTTGTCTTGGCACCTTCTAGATCAGTATAAAAGCTTCATAGACATTGAGTAGAGGATGTTGATTATTATTTCTTTTCCAACTATTGTTCATTGGAAATTTCTAATTATATAAAGACTTGGTTATTTGGTTTACTTCATAATCTTTTATTAGAGTGTTTTCTTCCGCTGTTGAGTATGATGTGACGATGAGGCCATGTGGTTCTCTTGGGGAATTAGCAATGAACCTTTAAGTGTCGACCACACCAAGGATAACCTCTCGGGTAGGGATGGCAATTGGTTTGGGGGGGAGGGGGGGAGCAGTGCGACTTGAGCTCAAC
>JAOTQR010000100.1:16484750-16499329 GCA_025774065.1 Solanum ossicruentum
TTAATTAAGTATTTAAGATATATGTTGTCTTTTGAAAATACATTAATTAGTAAACATATGTTTCTAACTTATAAAAGAATTTATTTGTATTTTCAAATTAATGTATTTAAAAACTAAAAGTACAAAAAATGAACATTAGAAAATGCTTTTTTGACAAAAATACTAATAATACAAATGTTAGTAATACTAAGGAAAAGGAAATCGTGACATTATAACTTTATTCAACAATAAATTCTACTTTAGGTTAAAAATTCAAATGCTTACAAAATTATCCTAATGAAAAATAAAACTATAATAATAAAATAAATAATATAAAAATTACATGAAATCACATGAAATAAATGTTGAAAATAAGATCAAAAAAATATTAGAAAAAAAGTATTTTTAGACAATCTTAGAATAATAAATTAAAAAAAAAACATTAAGTTAAAACCAAAAAATAATAATAATAAAAAGAAGAAAAGAATTTTAAAAAGTTCCATAGTGTAAACACCAATCTCATTCAGTTGCTAAATTCCATGTTATCAAACAGATGACAAAGTATAAACTAACCCTTCACTGGTTATTTGACACTATCTGAAGAATAACAAAGCAAAAATTCTCCTCAAGATTAGAGTATAAAATGCAAGTCATTGTGGCATTTCAAACCCCAAAGAAACGAAAAAACTAATTCAATTGCTTAACCCTTCTACTCTATTGTTTCTTGGCATCTTACAGATAACAAAAAGAGATCTTCTTTATAAATTTTACGATTCAATAATCAGCATCAATATCTTCACTATTGTTGTAGTATCCAGTTCCATATCATCCATAATATGAATCGTCATCATTATCTCTAGACGATCATCTTCACCATATTCATTCTCATATTCAAAGCTCATGGAACCCAACTTTCAGGTTTTCATTTGAATCACCATTTGCACAGGCCTTAGGTTCCAGTCCTCCTAGCTCTGTCTCTACAGGAACTTGCTTCTGCAACACAATTCACAGAACAAAATGTCAAATGCAAGAAAAATTTGCTCACCAAATAGCTATAATGAAATTAACCACTTCTCTTTTTTCCTATTTGGATCCATTTTACAGATCCTAGGACAAGCAATAGGTGCATTAAGCACATCGCTGGACATCCGTAGCTAAAGCACAAGGGCTGTAGAAAGGTGTACCAATTCATCAGTCAGCTTCTGCAAAGCATTATAATTTATTTTCGAACTTGTTCTCTGCCAATATTTGAATTATATTTTAGTATAACCAGCACATTCTACCATCTAAAATACATAGAATGCAAAAAGGATGTTTAGCTGGTATATGAGCACCTTGTTCTCTACTTTTTCTATTGTTTTAGCAGATTTCTTAGCACGGACATCCTTTTTACCTCCAGTTTCCCGTTTTCTTTTCTTCGCATGTAGTTTATCATCACCCTGAGAAATAAGCAGTTGAACAGTTACAACTTCAAATAGATGGGTCATTAGTAATAGAGTCATACATTTAAGAAGACAGAGACTAAGGTACTTCTATTTATCTAATGAAAAATGGAGAGGAAAGAGTGATGTTGTTGATCAGAAATTGCATCTCTGCATATGAAAGATTGCATTACAATGCCATTCCATTTTCTTTTCTTCCATTTACACCAGAACCACTGAGTTCATTAGATGTCAATATCGTGAATTAATGTTTTGTCTAATGAAAAATGGCGAAGAGACAGTGAAGTCATGGATCAAACGAGGGAATCACCATATACGAATAAACTCTCAGCAACCAAACATGCTACTAAAGCACCTTACAGCTATCTTCACACGGGGGGATCAGCAGCAGCAATGCATATATAGTATTATCTACAGCAAGCATTTCTAAAACTTCCTGTCATCACTATGGATATAAATTCTTCGACATTAACAGAAGAATCTAACATAGGAACAGATCTAATCAAACAACCAGAAGGTGGAAGACGAGATGAAGGGGAGGGGTGAATAGTAAGTGGAAGACAACCAGCAGGAAGCAAGATAACGAGGATAATGCATATGGATGAACTGATATATCATGACACCACAGGAAACACAGTAGATACTCTACTGTCTATCTTGTAAACGAACATGTACAAGCAGCATGGTATATGCTCTTTAAAAAAAGCGCCAAGTACTTCAGCCAAAATGCTCTATAGTCAAAACTATTATGTAGAAGAGTAGATGGAAAAAGGCAATACCTTAGTGTACTCTCTATTCATTTTTTCCCATATGATCTTCTTGTAATGAATCTCCTTCGTATTATTGAGATATCCAACAACCTTCGCCACGTCAAAAGTTAAAAGATGTGATTACAAGATGTATATAACCACAGAACAAACACAGACATAGAGTTCAATTGCCATAGGACATTGGAAATACCTCAGAATCATCAATACTAGAAAGATTTCCTGCAGCAGCTACATGTTCCCTCTGATTAATATCCTGAACAGCCCTACAAGCTGACTCACAAAGAAATAGTTTGAATTGGAAGTTTAGTCTTACATACGAATGTGTAAATGATGTCAAATAGTAAACAATTCAACAAAAATAAGATATGAGATTACCATTTAAGTTCTTCACATGCCGGACTCCTTCTGCAACCAAGTTACTTTTGACTTCAGATGCTCCTACCACCTAAAGAGGAAGAAAGACATTGTTCCAATAAAAGAGCTGTGGGAACACATTCTAACTCAATTACATTTCAGTGTTTCACTAGGATAGATCAGAAAGAGAAGGATGTCTAATCAAGGACCTATAACAGTTTAGTAGTTAAGAGTAAGAATAAACAGAACATACATTGCCTTTCTTTATTAGGACCTTAAAACTCCAGTCTAATCAGATATGCAAGTCTCTGCTACCAACTATCAACTAGCAATAATGACAAAGCCCAGAATTTCACTAAAGGGGTTCAAGATTTTAATTAATATGTGCAAAGAAATTTTTGACCTACATACACATAAAGTATTACAGACACGGTATAATTCTCCAACAAAGGATGTTCAACTGACCACCATCTATGTGGCTCCGCCATTGACTAACAAAGTACCAATCCGAAGTATCAACCTTAGTTCCTGGTTTCCGACTATGAGCTGCCAGACAGAATATGTTGTACAGACTATGGAGGAGAGTTCATTCCAAGAGCCATATTCCAACCGAAATCAAACTGATAAAGTATATGGTACATCTGAAAAGCTGTTGGGCTACTGGTATCCCTGTAAAAGTTCCTGTCGACTTTTAGCCATAGGGTACTGACATGCATGGATTGGTTCCCTGTATTCTAAAGCAAAATTTGTGCAAATGAATTGCATTATCCATACTTATGGTTCACAGTATATAAAGCAAACTATCCTGGAAAAATTACAAGTTACTGATGTATAATATGAGAAAAGACCTTGATTTCATACAGACATCACAAATTTCAATAGATGAATTCATCCCAGTTGCACGGACTCTTCACTTTCGATGCCTCACCCGTGTTGGATTCTCCAAAAATACACTATTTTTGGAGAATCCGACATGCATCCATTGAAATTTTTGAAGAGTCCAAGCAACATAGGAATTCATTACAGAGAAGCTTGTAAAATGGAATAGTGCACTCTCTTTATAATAAAAGAACAAAAGTATTGAAAAGATTACTAGTTGATAAGCTCTCTGAGAGTTGAAAGAGTTAGGAAATTAACTCTAGATCAGATAATACATTGTTTGTTTTCAAGGTAGTGAAGTACAGGGCAATGAACCTCTGTTACCCAAATTCTTAATGAAATGATATATAATAATAATGGCTTGATGTTCATGATATTAGCAATAACGAGCAGTTCATGTAAACAGTTGTGGCATGAACCACTGATGGGAGGTCTTTTCAAGGATGGATTATACTTATAAAGAGTGATTGCGTAGTTCTGTCGGAAGAGGATGAAAAAGGAAGTTGAGGTTTATGTCAAAAGGTTGTCGTGTGTAAGAAAAACAAACTGATTCAATAGCCTGTCCTAGACTCCTGGTCTCTTTGCAGCTTTTGAAAATACCTGCTCTGGCTTAGGGAAGTATTAGTATGGATTTTATTGAAGGTTTGCCCAAGTCTAAAGGAAAATCTGTGATATGGTCATAGTTGAGAGACTAACTAAATATGCTTATTTTTTGGCCATTTCCCATCCTTATTCAGTTGTTGAGTTAGTTGTCCTATTTACAGAGAATATCTTCAAGTTGCATGGAATGCCTGAAGATATAGTCAGTGACAGGGATATTCACTAGAAAGTTGTGGCAAGAGTTGTTTGATATTCAAGGAGTGGAGTTGAACACTTACATTGCCTACCATCTCAGTCTGTCCATCAGACTGAGGTTGTAAATAGATGTTTGGAAACTTACCTCAGATGTTACTCTGCTGATTCACCTTCTGATTAGGCTAAGAGTATCATTTTCAGAGTGGTGCTACAACACTACCCTTTCATACACCCACTCAAACCACTCCCTTTAAGGCACTCTACGGTCCACCCCCGCTATTGCATTTGCCTAATACGGCTGGAGATTCAGAGTAACCTGAGGTGGACAGAAGTTTGATCACTAGGGGGTTTAAGCTTCAGCTACTGAAGTTTCATCTCACCAGAGCTCAGCAGATAATGGAGCCTCAAGCCCATAAGAAGAGGTCTAACAGACAATTCAAGGAGGGTCACTGGGTTTTTCCTGAAAAAACACAATTCACTATGTCCACTCAACACTTTAGCAAGATCTTATATTGTCTTATATTTATGGCCCTTACATGATCATTCAGAAGGTGGAAACTTTTGCTTACAAATTGTTGCTGCACTCCATCCCACAATTCATGTCTCTTTACTCAAGCCTTGTCATGCTATTCCTGAGACAATTATTCATCCACCATGATGAACATGGCCAGTCTCTATTGTCCTCAACTTGTTAAGGTATTGGTTCGTAAGATGATTCAAAAGGGAAATAAAGTTGTGGAGCAATTGTGCATTCGGTGGGCAATTTGCCAGAAGATCAGACTTCTTGGGAAGGATGTTAATACCTTGAAGGTTCAATTTCCAGCATTTCATCCTTGACTAAAGGATGTTCTTGAGGTGGTGGTATTGATATGCCAGAAATCACATGATTATGAGCTGCAGAGGAGAGTAGTACATTCAACTTGTGCAATGACACTGACAGTTGCTACAAGTTAGTTATCACCACTCCAGCTTTACTCTTTAGTTAGAACATTTAGTCTCACGGAAAGTCACATTTTGTAGATGCAGTGGCTGAGTAATGTAATGCTGGAAGGCTCCAATGTTTACCATATGAATGAGAATTTGCCTTTGCTCTAGCTGTAATTTGAATCCATAAACTGCTTGAATCTACATCAAGTGTGCTCCAAACACTAGTCCATCTTTACAACAACAACAACAACAACAACAACATACCCAGTGACTAGTCCATCTTTAATCCTGTAAAAAAAACCTTTTTTCCTTCTGTTTAACAACAACAACATACCCAGTGGATCCCACAAGTGGGATCTAGAGAGGGCAAAATGTACGCAGACCTTATCTCTGTTACCACTACCTCAGAGAAAGAGAGGGGTTGTTTCCAAAAAACCCTCAACTCAAAAATATCATCCCCAAAAGCAAAAAATACTATATATGAAACCAAACAACTAAAGTGAAAGCAAATGACAATTTATAAAGATAATAAAAATAGCAAACATAAGTGACAGAAAATAACAACATGATATACAAAGACATGACTACCTCTACCAACCTATTATATCCCAAGGCTATACATCATCCTACCTCTACTAACCATCTAACCTTCTACCCTAATATGTGACTTTCACTCCTTTCTATCTAAAGTCATGTCCTCAATAATATGAAATTGTATCATATCCTATCTAATTACGTCCCTCCAATACTTTTTTGATCTACCTCTATCCGTCTGCGTAATCCATAAATCCAACATCTCGCATCTCCTGGCAGGAGCATCGGCACCTCCTCTCTTCACATGCCCAAACCGTCGCAATCTCGCTTCTCTCATTTTGTTTGCCACAAAGGCCACCTCTAACTTCCCCAATAATCTCATTCCTAATCTTTTCCCCCCGTTATGTTCACACATCCATCTCAACATCCTTATCTCATTCCTTCTGTTTAAGTGGATAGATTATTTATATCACATATCTAAAGGCTAGGAATCGCCATTATCTAGCATACTCTACTAGGGAAACACAATATGTATTAAAGCTGAAATCTTTTGGCCTCCATTACTTGACAATTCCGCCAACGTTTCACCAGTAAAATGTTACTGTAACAAGAAAACCCTATACCATAACCTTGATTTCAACAATAGTATTACCCAAAAAAAAAGAATAACATTAATGAGCGAGACAGTAATGCAGGAAGGAATATAGAAAAAGAAAAATCAGGTTGTTCATCCAGACAGAGAAGAGACATACCTTTTGTTGTATTGATTGTCCATTACCGGCGGGTCTTCCGGTGATGGCCATTGTTACTTTGAACCGGAGGGAAATCTTTAATATAAAGAAAACAGGACGAAGCATTGCCGACTTTCCTCGGATCAGAATTTGTCGGATAACCCGAACCCACTTGTAGTTTTCAAATCAAAATATCCTTTCATAAAGAAATGGAAATTACACTTTTTTAGCCTTATTATTGACAAATTTGAGAGTTCCTTTAAAAAAAGAAAAAGGCCATACAAATCATAATCTCTATAGTATATGAGGTCAAATATTATATATTATTAAGCTTAGGTGATAAATTGATTTGTTTGTTTTTATTTATCTCATTGCGTCAAACTTTTAGAAAAATTGTGTATTTATTTTATGAATATCTTTTTATTGGGTAAATAGAAAATCGAACCGTGAAGGATTAAACATCAATAAAAAAATCTTATTGATTTGTTATTGGAATAACATATTTAAAAATCAAAAATCAATAAATCGAATCAAACCGACCAATACACATCCTCACTCATCATAATAGTCAAGAGACATTTATTAAATAAAAACAATTTAATAAATTAGACATTATGTTTATTGCTACTTAACACTTATTTTTGAATGAGGGAATATGTTCACATTTTGTTTTGGAAATCCAAATGAAGTTTTTTGTGTTAGTAGTATATTCAGGGGCAAAAAGGTTGAGGTAAAAAAAACAAAAAAAAACTTTTTGAACTTAAATGGAGTAACGATTACTCTTGACATTTTTGAAAATATACTTCAGGTATTCATTAAATATTATAAATAAAAAGTTTAAAATGTTGTTGCGCTATGCAATTAAAACTTAGATTAAATCGTTAAAAACATATATGTAAATCTAAAAACAATTGTAATACCACAAAATTATCTGAAAAAGTAAAATAACTTTACTAATATCGAACTATGCCCTTTCTCCATTTTATAGTATTTCAGTCATCGTATAATATTTTTTTGGTTAACATTATTCATGCGATTAGAGTAAAATAATATGCTTTTGAAATATATAATTTAGCAAATATAAAAGTATATCCTCCTAATTTTGCATGAAAAGAAGTTTTAATTTTATTATGAGATATTATAACTGAAGAGCACAATAATTTCAAAATAACAATATCAAACTTTATAACAACCAAATTATAACTGGAAAAACGAATTTCATAAACTAAAAGTAGTTTATTTATTAGCAAGTGCAGTTTTTCCTTTTGATCAGCTCAAGAATGGCAGCATGCATTTCCCCTTTCTTTCGATTTATGGCATGTAAACTATTTTCCAAAGATTTAATGTCATTTTTAATAGATTCCATTTTCTGTGGAGTTTCACCACATTGAGATGAAAAGTTCGCTTTTGTCTTCTCATGTCCTGTATTTCAGCAAATGTCACCTGCAAATATCAGTTTAATTTTTATTAATACTATAGTTTATTTATTTTTTATCAAGATGAAATATTTAACATATGTGGAGTGTGATATGACATTTTTCTAAAGAGAAAAATATTAAAAACACTTTCAAACTTGTCATGAATTATTAATTTCGCCTCTAAACTATTGATAGGCTTAAACACACCCCTCAACTTGGCGAACTAAGCTTAAGTACACCCTTGAACGTGGTACAAATTATTAGTTTGTCCCTAAACTATTAATAAGCTTGAAAATACCCCTCAATTTGGTGAAATAATCTTAAATACATCCTCAAACTTGAAACGAATTATTGGTTTCGTTCCTAAACTATTGATAGGCTTAAAACCCCCTCCCTCTCCCAGCTTCATATTTTTGTAACTTATTAAATTTTGATTTAAAATTTTGTAGAATTTTTAAGGGGTGTATCTAAGCCCAGTTTGGCAAGTTGAGGGGTGTTTTTAAGCCTATTAATAGTTTAGGGACGAAACTAATAATTCATGTCAAGTTCGAGGGTGTAGTTAAGCTTAATTCGCCAAGTTGAGGGGTGATTTTAAGTTCATCAATAATTTATGGACGAAATTAATAATTCGTGACAAGTTCGAGGGTGTTTTTAATACTTTTCTCTTTAATAAATAAAAAAGAGTGTAGTTCACACACCATGGTGAGAATTGAATAAGAGAGAAATGTGTGTTTGTCAAATTAAGGAGTGATAGTTTATATATGAAATTCACACTTTCAATAGTTTAAGCATGAAAGTAAAGACATAAATTTACTACTGATATTGTCCCAAATTTTCAAAAAGACACTCCAACTTTGCGGACGATCCATTACCCGTAAAGAATTTTACATTGATATTAATATATCATTTATAGTGACATGATTGAGAGAGTTTAACTCACACTCTCAAAAGAGTGTGAGTCAACATCTTTAATATATTTAAAGTATTTTTTTATTTCTTTTTTATTTTTATTAAATTTTTTATTTATATAAAGTGAAATATAGTAGGGGTTATTCCTTCAAATATTCCTTCAAATATGAAAAAGTGAAAGATTTGTGAAGAAGAAGAGGAGATTCAAATAATATATACAGATAAAATATTTAGCAATGAAGAAATTTGAGCTTCACATTTTCATTGATCTTTAATTTTTTTTTTAATGGGGATGATGAAAAGACAATAAAAATTCAAAGAAAAAAATAGTGAGGGAGTTCGTCACCATTATTTTCGGCAAAAAAGTTTTTTCCAACAATAAAAAAATGATATTTTCCCTCCACCTTCAAGATCTATTTCGTTATCATTTATATCAATTAATTGATGTAAATTTGGAATAATGACAAATGTATTCTTCTTCCTTAATCTTATTAGTCACTATTTTTTTCGGCAAAAAAGCATTACCCAACAACAAAAAAAATGACATTTTTCCCTTTTCCTCCATGATCTATTTCACTACCTTTTCTACGTTTGATATTAATTAATGTGAATCTGGAATAATGACAAATAGTTATTCTTTCTTAAATCCTATTAGTCACCATTTTTTCCGACGTATTTTTTTTCCGACAACAAAAAAATGACATTTTCCTTCTACCTCCATGATCTATATTTTTCTATTCATGGTATTAATTAATATGAATTTGGAATAAATCACAAATAGATAATTTTTTTTCCTTAATCATCATCATTTTTTCCACTTGTGTTAAAGATAATTAGGGAAAGAACAGAAGTAGATGGGTAAAGCGGGATGATTTTTTTATCTTTTTAATAAAATGTTAGTCTTTTTTTTTTATTTTTTTAAATTTATGATGCTTTGACACGTGGCAATCAAGGATTGGGGCGTCATATCGCTTTCTTTTCTAAAAGTGGGGCTGACCAGAAAATGGGGCAATAGTTCTATTTCTAGATTGTTCAGGGAGGTCATATGACCCAGTAAAGTTTAAGTATTTTTTTGAAAAATTTAGATAATTTTAAGGGTGACTTTGTATCTTTTCTCGTTACAAAAAGATAGTTCAAATGTATTTTTGATATTTTGTCTCTTAATTTTATATAGTTTGACTTTCGAAAAGTAAAGTAAGACAAATATTTTGAAAATGAGGGATTAATAATTTATTGCATAAATAAAACTTGTTTTAGATCATATTATATTTTAAAAGTTTTTTTTAATTATTTTTAAATTTTATACCCAATCAGATATTATCACATAAGTTGGGACGAATAAATAGTAGGTAAGGTTCTTCGCTTTGCAACGCTACCTACATATAAGTTGTCTCAATTGAAATTTCAATTGCATTTCTCTTTTAATATGAAGGAAAAAAGGTTTAACATATTTATGGATATCTACAAGAACAAAGAGTCCAATTATTTGACTTTTAATAACACCAATATTATGAAATTAGTAACAAATTCGAATTAACCAAAAAATATTTACATTGTCAAAAATATTCCAGTTATCAAAAAAAAAAAAAACCTTCAAAATGGTGTTAATTACCTGCTTTTGATTCATTTTTTTGTCTTTAGGACATACAATTCCCATTCCTATTTCCTTTGCTCTTTTCATTTCCCTAAAAATCCTCTTTTCATCAGCCAAAGTTTTATTCCCATGTTGTGTCTTGTAATACAAACTCTTAATCTGTCATTAATAAATTAGTTTGATAAATTAGTCATAATACAATTAGTCTTAATTTGAATCAAAGGGGAAAATTAAAAAAAATAAAAAAAAAAAGAACCTTACAGATAAAGGTTCATCAAGTTCCTTTGAATTGAAACTTGTTTCATCCCAAATATAATGTGTTACATACCCATTTCTCCACTGTAGCTCCTTCAATCGTCCATGTAAATAATATTTATTTGACTGTATATACATAAAAAAAAAATAAAGATGAGATTATTTATAACAATTACATGAATTAATTCAAGCAGATCACATATATTTAAACAAAAATGTTTCAGAAGAAAACTTAATTAGAGATAAAATTATACTATCTAGGAATAAATAAGTAAAGCTAGCCTTTCGATCAAGTAATATTTTGGATTATATCTCAATAATCTCATAAAACTTTTTAAAGGGAAATTTTTTAATAATGTTTTTGATTAGTTACCTAACATTTTCCTTTTTGCCCCTTCCTATATAATTTTTTTTTTTTAAAAAAAAAAGCTCACTTACTCTTTGCTTGAAATAGTCAAGTTGGTTGCTTAAATAGGTTTGAAATAGTTTTTTTTTTAATTCCTACAATTATTTTTTAAAATAATTTTTTGGACTAAATCTCCCATGTAACCTTTTTTGTACTTTTAGTTGATTGTTAAAAGATATCTAATAGGTACAATTTTTTAATAGTATTTTACTATTAGAACTAAAAGCTTTTTTCTAATCATAGATTAATAAGAAAATTGTGTTATGAAATACGTTTCTCTTAATCATCTTTTATTGAATCGATTCATTGAGGAAATAAATGCTTATTAAAATACTAGAAAGTTTTGTGGTTCTTTCATGTGAAAGCACCACTATTTTTCTTTTCTCAATGATTCAATCAAAATATATGTAAGAATAATTTTTGAATATTTTTTACATGGTGCTTGGCTTTCTTTATTTTCTTAAATCTATAAAAGAAAATGTAGAAATGCTCAAATTTATTTTGTGCCGATTTGGTGTTGGTGTTTGGCACGGAGGAAAATATCATTTAACAAGTTTTCAACCTTTTAATATTTGTTTAAATATATCTTAGAATATATATTTTTTAGGAAAATACTTAATTTTTTTACAAAAATCAGGAAAATAATATTTTTATAAAAAAAAAACAACACAAAATTTCATAAGTGATATTTTATGTTAAATTTTTAAAAAAATCATATCCGATCACATATAAATGCAGTTTCAATATTTACCTTTTTTTTCTGCTAACTCTTCAATAATTTGAGCTCGAACTTTGTTTTTCAGGCGAATTAACGTCGTTGCTTGTTCAATTCTTTTTTCAATTTGCTGATTAGTGAGGAATTGAGAGCTTGATTCCATTTTCAAAGACACAATGGTCTTTGGATGTAGAGATATGATGCCATTATATTATATTGACCTTAAAATAGTTGTTGACAAACAAATTCTTAATTAGGTTTTTTGTTTAAAATAAAATAATAAGATGGGCACTTGGCCCTCACGCAAAGTAAGCCTACTCTTAAATATTGTTTTTCTTATCTTGTTTTTTTAAAAAAAAAAAAAAATCTTTTTTGATATTATGCTTCATATGGGGTTCTTCTAGGAGGCTTACCTATTGGATTCTGAATTTTCAATGAT
Source organism: Solanum ossicruentum (assembly GCA_025774065.1). Taxonomy (NCBI): domain Eukaryota; kingdom Viridiplantae; phylum Streptophyta; class Magnoliopsida; order Solanales; family Solanaceae; genus Solanum; species Solanum ossicruentum. The sequence goes on from JAOTQR010000100.1 coordinate 16,496,898, forward strand.
GATTTTAAGTAATAATAGTTGAATTCTAAATTTAATATTTCTATATATTAATAAATTTATTGATATAAATATATTGTTTGAATAAAAAATTTTAAATTTGACCGAATTTATATACGGGCTATTAGTTCTAGCTATGTTGATCATATAATGATGGTTGATATTTAAAATAGTTAGTATAGAATAATTATGTAAGATTTCCTTTTTCGTTTAATACATAATCGAATTCTAAAAATGAGTATATTATTTTTTTCCAGGACTTTGGGGGTATAAGGTAAACTGTGTTACATGGATTGATGTTTATAGCTTTTGGTATATGGAAGAATTTCGAGCTTAGATGCCATTGTGATTCAAATAAAGGCGGGCTCGAGATTTTATTTTGATGAGTTCGACTTTTAGGGGTTTAATTTTTATACAAATTATGTAGGTATCATAATATATCTCCTCATTTGTTCATTTTTAAGAATTAATCATAATACAATTAGAAATTGATACTTCAATTTATCTTTGTGAATCGTTCGTCCAAATTGTTTTTACTGTCTCACTCTTTTGAAACTATTGTTGAATTATCAAGCTAAATTGAATCCATCCGGCCTCACGACTTTTGAGAGGGCAAAATTTTATTACATCGAATCATAACAACTTATCACAATTAAATAAATTAATGAGACAGGTTTAGACCGCATATATATTACTCCCTCCGTCTCAAATTAATTGAATTTTTGAGACTTTTTTCAAGGTTCAAAATAGTTGAATTTTTTATATTTGACATTTTTCAAAATTTTTCACATTTTTCAAAATGTTTGAAACTTTTTTCATATTTGTCCTTTCATTTATTGAACTTTTACATTTTCTAGGAAATGAATCACACTCTATATTTATGATTTAACAAAGGTCAATAGTGGAAAGTATGATGTAAAGTTTGTCTTTGAATATTTTTTTTAATATGTGTTCATTACCTTATAAATTCAGTTAATATGGGACAGAGGGAGTAACGATTTGATGGTTGGTGCACGACAACACATCTTGGTAACCAGCACCACTAATCAAAACATGGCACGAGGAAGGAAGAGGAACGAGCCAATTAAGCTGGTGATTACACCTAAGGAAAAGGAAGCAACAGATCTGGAGATCCCTCTAGGAATGGAAGCAACACAAAATAAAAGGGCATTGGAACAACAACCACCTCTCCCATCGATAGGGATGACATCCAAAACCAACGGAACAGTAATAACAACGATGGAGCTGAGCACAACAGTGAAACAGGGACAAGAAGAATAACACAATGAGGATAAAGTCCTGGCAAGTAAAAATGTACAAAAAATCTAGAGTGGAGTGAAGAACCTGAGAAGAAATGGGTGAATTTCTTTGAAACAAACAATTTATCAACTAAAGAAATCTCTGTGGCACTAATAATAAGGAATGACGAGAAGGTTGTAGAACTATTAAAGATGAGGTAAATAGAGCCACAGAGGAATGGAAACAAGCACTCATTATGTATGTTATAGCTACTATAGAAAGGTACATTGCTCATCAGGTGAACACTGTAAGCAATCCCTAAGTTTATTATCATAACGATGACTATTTTTTGATGAGATTTGCTAATCTGGATGATAGGAATGAAGTACTGTACTCAGAACCTCATATGATTAACAATAAATCAATTATAGTGAAAGTTTGGAGCCTCGATTTTGATTTTAACAAAGAGATATTACAGTCGGTGCCTATTTAGGTGAAATACCTAAAGTTGTCACTCAATTGCTGGAGCATGGATTCATTAAAGTCGAATCAGTATTGAAGAGGGTATTCCTCTATATGTTGATGAATGTACTACCAAGATAGACAAAATCCCTTTTGCTAGAGTTTTAATCAATTGGATGTTGCGAGAAAACTCCCTAAAAGGCTAAAATAGAGAATTCAAATGGGAGGATGTTTGAACAAGTTGTCCAGTATGAATGGGTTCTAGAATATTGTGATAAATGCTTGCAAACAGGCCATAAATACCAGGGGAAGGAAGGGATCAAACCTCAATGACCTATTATAAGACAGACTAAATGGATTCAGAAGGAAGAGGTCAACAAAAAAGGCATAGAAAAGAAGCAAGAAACAAAGACAGTAACTGAGCCAGCCATAATTAAATCATGGAATTAGGTACTAGGAAGAGTAGCAAAAAAAGTTCTATCACCAAGACCATAGCCTAAAATCCAAGTGGTAAATGCTTTTGACACTTTGAATAGTTATGAGCAGGAAAGCACAATTGGTGAGGAGGATATGATCCTAGGTAATGAGGGGATGAGAATAAACACTATTATCAATTTTATATATAGTTACTTATATGAAATATTAGAGGTTTGAATAAGCTTTATAAGTAGAAGGAATTAAAGAGGTTTATGGAAAAGAATAATGTTAGAATAATAGCTATTTTAGAATATAAA
>JAOTQR010000100.1:16559037-16571685 GCA_025774065.1 Solanum ossicruentum
TTAAAAATAATAATAATAATAATAATAAAATAATAAAATTCAATGACTATTTTGACACCGTAGAGGGTAAAAATTGGGTGTCAACATAATAAAAATAAAATGGAGCTATAGAAGCTTTATTAGATTTGCATTCTCCAACATAGTAGAGGCACACTTTTGAGAATCATAAGTTATTTAAGCCACAAATGAATTAAATTGACATAAATAAGTCATAATTTTAAAATATAATGATAATAAATTTAGCATAAAAAAATTGTACGTTTTATACAATTTCTAAACGACACACGTTAATTAGGATAACATCAAATTTTGTGATAAAATAGAAGAAAATTACACTTTATAAAATGTAAAAAAGATGTACACGCACTATATAAAGTTTAATTTTTGCAACATTTATCATACAATTATATTACTTTAACGCATCATATAAATGAATAAAATTATTATGTTATTTAATTTTTATTTTATTTTATCCCCTACCTCTATTTAAAGATGCTCAAACATGACATCTTCAATATCTATAATCCTATGTCTTTTTTCATTTAAATCACAAATAATGTCTTTTGAATTAAAATTTAGAGTTTCAATTTATTAAGATGGTGAAATTATACAAACAGAGACACTATTCTTTATTGTTGTCATTCCGAACACAATACTAAGTATCCACTTAATATCTGATATCAAAAATTCCTTTCATCAATTTATAGAAGAATGAGTGTGAATGGTATCAATTATAATTTGATTTTAATTGAAAATAATTAGACTTCATTTTTATCACAAGGACAAATAAATTTTGGGAATGGATTATTTATAATGACTAATTGTTGACTGGCTTTTCGAAAACTCCAACCCATTGCACAGATCAAATCAAGCTAACTGTGCTTGAAATCTATATTAAGAAGCTTATACTAGTCAACAACGTTTTTTCTTTATTGTTGATATTCATCCTCAATTGGAAAATTGTAATAATTATGACTGATTCCGCGTAACTCAATTCAGTGATTTTTCCAATACATCTCGCTATTAAAATATTCTTACCGATTGATATGATTTTGATTTGAATGAAACTATCAATAAAAGTGATTATTAATGCTGAATAATTTGATTATTATTTGTTAATATATATATATATGAAATTTTATCTACTTAAGTTTCTATAAAATATAATTTTTTTACACTAAATCGTATTTTAAAATCATGCTTATTTGTATCAAATTTAGTTGACTTAAATAGGTTTTGGGTTCTACTTGAACAAATTAGAGCTCGGAGCAGATGAGAAGCAAAGTGAAGCATTTGGGAAACATTGGGAGAATCAGTCAGTTCGAAAATGGCGAATCAGATTCGTCTTGAAGCAGTACCTCTTCTAGTAGTCATACTTATCGGTGCCCATGTCCTCGCTTTGGTACTTTCTTATTCTTTTTTCAATTTATATTTCTATTTCTGTACCAATTATGAACATAGGAGAGGGTATAATGTTTGATTCATATGATGAAATTGGTGTAGGTATACTGGATTTATCGGCTAGCAAATCAGAAGCAACCCGTGAGGCTTAAAAAGCACTAGCATTCAATTCATTTTTTTTGGCCGTCTATCGCTCTTTTTTCCTGTTGAAATTTATGTTTGGGGACATTTGAATTGGTTGATAATTTCAGTTGAATGGAGCAATTGGGGTCTGTATATTTTCTATTTTGTGATTCAGTTGTACTGGAGTGGCCACCCCAGTACAGTTTTATACAATTTTGATAAAATTTTGCTTTTGGTTAATGCTGGGCAACTTGAGTTATTCCTTATAATTTCTTGATACTTTGGGTTCTTGAAATTTTTGTTGATTGTTGAAGGTATTTCACTGAAAATCCGGCAGCAAGAAAGTACTCTAAAGGTATATTTATATACATAGGTATCAGATTAGCACTGTTGCAGTTGAAAAGAGTCCAAAATTCTGTATCATTTGCAATAGCCATGTTTACACATACGAAAAAAAAAGAGTAGAAGTAGAAGATGCATTTGCAATAGCCTGGCGCAGGCTGACACTCAATGCTCAAGCACCCGTTCATTTTGGGGCCAAAAGCTGTTATTTATATTGAGGAACTGGTTATGCTTACAAATATTCTGTCTTAGTGCCCAATGTCAGTAGCAATTCCAGATTAAAACTAGTTGAGTGCCCATAAATTAAAATATTTTGGGTTCGTCACGCACTATTGCAGATTTGGTTCCCCCCTGTTTTGGAGGTTTTCATGTGTTTTATGCTGCTTGAGAAACCAATTGACTGAAGCATTCCACCTTTAAATGTGCTTTGTTCCCCAGATACACTTCATGGCCAAAAGGAGATGCTGGCAGGTAAGTCAGTTTGATGTTAAGAACGTGCTCTGACTGTGAATTTTCCTTTCGTGTCATGGTTTGGAAGATGAAGGTGTTCTGTCATGAGCTTCCTATTCTCTCTTGTGCTCGAGAATGAAACTTGTGGGGTTCTGTTCAGTTCCTTTTTATATTTCTTATTTTAATTTAGACAGTTTAAAATTGTTTTCCGGATTTTTACGTCGAATCTGTGTTATTGAAAGTATAACTGGGTAATATACTATTGAGTCATGATATAAGTATGTGTTTCATATCATTGCTTTGGCATACAACAACAACAACATACCCAGTGAAGTCCCACAAGTGGGGTCTGGGGAGGATAGAATGTACGCAGACCTTACCACTACCTCATATCTGCATGAAATGCCAGATTATGACCTGTTCCCGTTGAACTTCTTCCTCTTCCTATTAAGTAGAGGCAAAATACATTGTACATGAAAGGCTAAATATACCTAGATAGCCCCTTAAAATTACCACGTTTTATAAGATAGCCTTATAAAGTAATAGAGTAATCAAATTAGACACTTCTACTCGACAAAAATGTGTCTTCTAACACACAGATCATCAAAACCAAGTATTAAAAATCATATGCTGATGATGTATCAAATGTTAATTGAAAAAAAATATGTGTCAGCATGAGGTGTTCATCTGACCCATTTTTGTCAGGTAAAAGTGTCTAAGTGGTCACTCTATAAGTTTATAAGGCAATCTTACAAAAATGCCAAGTTTGAGGGGCTATCTAAGTATTTAGTGTCTGGTGTTTGGCTTTATTCATCTGATTCTTGAAAATTCATTTCCAATATGGCATCGTTTAGGGAGATTTTGTGTCTGTTGGTTCGGATTTCTATCATTTCTGGTTATCTTTTATGTAAGCTGGTCAAAAGTACTGTCTAGTGGCATTCGTTGGTTTGCATGTGTTTCTTACAGCACCTAAGGCGATCAACTTCTTCTTCTGTTATTCAAATTAGATTATTAAGGCAAGCAATGTGTCTGTTTACTTGTAGTAAAAGGCCTATTATATTCCAAAGAAATTGACTTAACACTATTGACATGCTAAGAATAGATAGAATGTAGAATTTGACGTTTGCTTGTGATTGTAGTAATAAATTAGATTTTAAAACTGGTTAACGGGACAAAGGAGATGTTTTGCTTTATTAAGATTAGGTTTCTTCCAGAATAAAGAAAAAAAGAGTTGAAGTCTACAAGGCGTGCAACAATTGTTCTACTAACCCGAATCAGCATGAGCAGAGTGAATTATACAGTGTGTAGCTTTGAGGAAGTTCTCCTTTCGAGCAAATTAAAATACCCAACTATTTGGAAGTGATAAGCTAGCTGCCTCCGCTTGGGGGCAGGGGGAGTGTTGGGGGTCGGAGAGGGAGGTAGGACTGGAGAGGGAGGTAGGACTCCTATACGTTTGTAGTACTCGCACACTTATAGGGCTCTGAAGTCTGAACTAGTAATAGGAATCGATTTCTATGTTAATTGATTTGGTTTATTGAATCCAAGGCTCTTGCCAAGTCATGGTGCCCTCGTTCTCAGGTGTAAGCTCGATTGGAAAATGTTGAGGTACTTGTATCCTATGTATCCTAGGTTACATATTTGAGCACTGCATCAAGTGAAATAACTATGGTGTTTAAGTGGAGAGGAGTATAGGGATGGGCCCATTACCCTCATTTCAAAGCCTTTGGTTGGCCCAAAGGAGGACCGGTCCAGACGGATTTCTCGTTCACAAAGAAAAGGTCATGGCTCTGTTGAACCATATAAATTATGTTCCTACTTCTAATAGGACCCGAATCATGTGAAGAAGAACAAGAAATAAAGTTGAAGAATATTTAGAAGAGAGACCTTCTTCTATGAGTAACTAGCAATTAGAGATAAATATTTAGGATCGTAGTAGTTATAGATGAGAAGTTCCGGTTGAATGGTATATTATGCTTATGACTGTCTCATTTCACTTTATTTCTGTGCATTTATGAAAATCGTGCTGAATACTGGATGAGTTGTGTGGTGGGAAATATAAGATTTGCATAACTTGCCAACTATTTGCTGACCATTTGTATGTGTAAAAGGATGCTCCAAAGAAATTTTAGTCTCTTCTTATGTACGCATAACTGGCCAGTACACCACAATTATTAAAAATAGTGGAAGAAGAAGAAGATGACTAACCTTGATTACGGTTACTTGTAGGTAGCCGATTGATTTGCTGATTAGCTTGTGGCACAGAAGTAGCTTGTCCAGTTGAAGGAACACACAACGCTGTTAGTATGTCTGCACTAATTAATCCTGTACGTTGAAGTTGTGCAATTATATTTGCAGTAACATCTTGCTGAATAGTTCTCCTTTGTTCCTCCATTTTTGGTTTCTTTCATTTGCCGCACTGCATCATTTGTGGTATTTAAAACATGATCAGAATTGTCTGCTTTTCTTTTCAAAGAAGTCTTTGTAACCCCTCGTCTATATAATCTCAGACGTCCTGAATGTTCAGGACCCATGACAGAAGAAAATGCATCAACACACTCACTACCATCAACACTTTGTTGTTTTTCAATTTCCTCCATTGCAGCCTAACAAAGAAAATTCAATTAACAGATTCTAGTAAATATAAACTACGAACAAATAAATGATCAAAAAAGAGATTACAAGTAGATAATGTGCGTTCAATTTTACTAATGGTGTCTCCATTCGAGTCTTTGTACGAACGTCCAGGATGCCTTATTCTTGTGACAATAAATAGCCCCTTAAGTGATGCAGTACTTCCCTTTTTTTCTCCTTGTCACATAAAAAATAGTATCAAAAAGCTATTTAAAATAACAAGTTAATATTTGATAAGGAAGTAAAAAAATATCAAATTATTACGGACTAAAGCAAAGCTTATTTTGCCGAAGTGTGTGGATTCTTCCACTTTTTCCGATTCTTAGTATTGATTTCAGATATTTTCTGCAGATAAATAAATCCAGAACATAAGAGAGTAAACAAGAAAGGAAAATAAATAAGGTGACAGTGGCATCGATATAACAGTAGAAAGAGAGAGAGTAAAGTTCAATAGCTATATCGCAATAGAAAAAAGAAACTAAAATTCTAAAATTAAATTTACCTAGTGGTTTACCGGAGTCCCAATATTTGAAGAGTTCCTTCAATTGACATTCTCGAACATAAGGAGGCCTTTTTGTCATTAGAACTTCACCACTAGCATGTGGTTTGGAACATAATATCTTCAAATTATATTTATGCCTTCTCCAAGCAGATTTAATTACATCTAAAGCCTATTCTTTTGCAGCATCAGAGATATCATATTTCTCCTACAAATTAATTACATTAGGTTAATAAAATATTCAAGTATTTTTGATAAGTAATTGACATTAGTAACTTCAAACCTGAGTATATGCCCATAAATCATCTTTTGTATCCGTATACCTCCAATTTAATATGTCGAGAGGGAAAAGAGTTGCATTCCCCGCCAATGTGCCAAGGAAGCTACTTAACTCTACAACAACATCATTAGTCAAACCAACAGGTTGATTATTGTTGTTCAGTAGGGTCAACTTAGGCTCCTGTCTCACATGTACAGCGTTCACTTGTGTTGTACCTCTCGTATTGTTTTTGAATGGAAGGGTCTGAAGCTATTAGAAAATACCATTAATTAAAAGTCATAACAGAGTTTAATAAGTTTCTAACCTGTATGTACCTTGTTCTTCAGATTGTTCATTTGTCTGAAGAGTACTTGTAGAATCCACTTGCACCTGCTCCTCTACAGGTTGCTCTTGTACACTTTTTTCATTTGTTCCAGCCTGTGGTGCACCTCGTTGTTGTTGTTTTGCAATTGGAAGTTCTTTCTCAATTAATTTCAGCATACTCTTTTTCTCTGACCGTACAGCTTGTAGAGTTTCTTGTGTTGTTAAAAATGATCATCTTTGTTGTACCAATGACTGATAATATTCCAGGCTTAGCATGTGCCCTTTTCTTTTGGTTTTTCTTGAAGGCCCTTGTTGACTCATGACTATCAAAATCTGTACAAATTTAAGAGTGGACAAGTAAAAAATATTGAAGAACAAATAAATTACTAAATCTGAACATAATCATTTGAACTATGGCAACTAATCAGATTATATATGAGCCACCGTTTGTAGCAAAATAGATTTGGAACTATGCAACACTGAATGGTTCCACTGTTTCCCTTACATTGAAGTAGTTATTATGAATCCACACTTCTCTGACCACATCCCTATTGCTATCGCACTAGAGAATAATCATACAAGTATCAGGATACTCTTCGATTTCTTTAATAGTCTTGCAGATCATGAGGAATTCATACATAAAGTGGAAAAAGCCTGGTGACAGCTAAGAGAAAGATAATGCATCAACTAGCTCAAATAAACTATATGTTCAGGAAATGGAAAAGCTAAAAAACTTCAGAACTATAAGGAAATACTTATAATAAACTATAGCTCAAATAAACTATATCTGAAAGAAGCAACAAACAGGTAGTTAAGGCAGAAGAAGGTCGAAACAAAAGTTGTTTATACATAGTACTTTGTATCCACAGGGGCTCTTACAATGAATTTATAGACAATTTCCTTTGCTATGATGTATCAATCTGTATTTATCACCTCAAACATGCTGATCTCTTTCAATCTAAATTTCACAAAGTATCAATATGCAAAAATGATTCAAATTTCACTGCATAATCTTGTGCCATAATTGCGCCACTCACAATGAATAAACATATGATCTTTGGATTCACTGTGAGATCTGCGCAACGCATATTGTCAATTCACTTTCATCCCCCAACCTGCCAATCTATCTAAAGCAAGTAGTTTGCCCTGTACTTGCAGTTACAAAGTAAAATTTGAATTCTGCATTGTGGAAAGCCAAACATTTCTATGGAACTCTGTCTCTGTTTAGTATTACATGTCAATAGCAAGTAAGTTTGTCTATTAATGTCTTACTGTTACATCCTAAGTTGCTCAGACTCTTCATTTTTGGTGTGGCACCCGTGTCCATGACATGGGTGTGGGTGTGGGTGTTGGATCCGTGTCCGATTTGGTTAAAAGATTTTGGGTACTTTGAAAGTTCTCCTACGTGATTGTCTAAATCCTCTTGAAAGATCTGATTGAGAATTAATTAGATGGATGATAGGGCGAAAGGCTCGATCTTGATAGAATTGATGGATTGATAAAGTCCTTATGGGACTAGGTGATTGGATTGAGATTGATTGTTTATGAGCATTGAGTCTTGGGAGGAGTATCGAGCACTAAATTGAGTGAGAGTAAGTCCAACTCGAACTCAATAACTACGTCCAAACGTAGAAGCGGACTGAGTCTGTTAAAGTCAGACATCTTTCTAATTTGAGGATTGAGTCCGTTAAAGTCGGACATGTCCCTATTTTATTGTCTTGAGACTTGATTGGTTGATTGGATCCATTAATGGATCGATTCGTTCTTTACTCTGGTAAAGTATTGGACGGTTGTGGTAACATCTACAGGATTGTTGTAGGATCACTACCTCATAAGTGAATATTGTCCGATAAGAGAAACTCCCAAAAAGGTCTCGATAATACTGTGATTGGATTGGACATTGTCTAAACTACATTCTGACTTTAGACTTTCGACGTCTTGATTGAGTTCCTTACCTTTTGAGTTGAGTTATCTGAGTTGATGCTATTCTACCTTTATCTATTTTATTATGTTATTCTACATACTCATACATTTCACGTACCGACGTCCAATTGGACAGTATAATTTTATGATGTAGAGACAGGTTTTAGAGGTCATCAATAGGCGCTTCATTGAGGATCTATTTGCATTCAACTAATTGGTTAGACCTCCTTATTTTCGTAGGACTTCCATATTACTATCATCTAGCTACCAAAATTTAGATTTTCTTCTATTTGATTTGAGGTAACCATGAACCCGTCATTGACACCATCTAGATAATAGAGTTGAGGTTTCATAGACTAGACAGTAATGAGTTGATATTGAGATTTTTATCTCTTGACTGATTTCCTTTAAAACTATTTTTATGTCAGTGAATTGGAGTTGGATTTTTGGCCTATGGCCTTTATATATTGATAGATAGATGATTTGAGTTGCCCATCTTAGTTTCTCTTTATTTTAAGTCTCCGCTTATTTGAGTGAATGCGTGATCTGGCCAAGTGGTTCACTTGGAAGCCAACAATGATTTTTCTGAATGTTGGTCACACCAAAGGTATCCTCTCGGGTGTGACATTAGGGTTCTATTTCTCTAATCACATTTTTTCTGTGTTTTCGTGCATCTTATGTGTTAATGTGGTACCTTCAACCAAGTATGTTGGCTGCATTTGTACCACATGCGCTGCCACATGTGTAAAAAGTATTTTTTATTACTTTTATTTTAAAAAATAAAATAATTTTTTTTAAAAAAAATGCGTTTCTTTTTAAGTTTTCTTGAAATCTGCATATTATTTTGTATTTAAATTAAGTTTATTTCATTCTCTTTGTTGTCCCTTTTGATTTCAAATTTAACTTCAAATTTCCTGTAATTGAAATAAATAAATTTCAGATGAAAGTCAAAATAAGTGAAGAAAATAAAAAAAACATTAAAAAGATTTAAAATGTAAAATTTAAAGGACACTTAAAAGTTATTTTTTAAAAAAGCACCCGTAAGCTTTTTTTGAAATAATCAAAAGTGAAAATATAAGATGTTAATGAAAGGGGAAAAACATAAAAAGTTTAAATTGAGGAAGGAAATAAATATTTTGCAAAGAAAGATAATGTCACATACCAACTAATTATAAAACAACCAATTGCAAAAGGACACGTATGTACTTTATTCACTCATCACTTGTCTTCAAGAGAGTGTACAAATTCACTATGTCATATTAGCATAAAATGCCATGAAAATATTGAAAATGATACAAAACTATCCTTCATCCATTTATTGGATCTAAAATACTCATATCATCAATCTTTGCGTTCAAACATGCTCTTTATTCACTTTTTTTGGCTCATTTATATCCTCGAAATTAACAACCTTTTCTTTTTTTCTTTTTTAAATATTTATTATGTTTCATTTTCTTATGGAATAAAGTAAATCCTCATCTTCAATTTTTTCTTTACAAAAAAAAATCTTATAATTTTTTTTATTTTTTAAAGTTTGTTTTGGGGTTATAAAGAAAGAAATTCTTTGGATTTGGACAAAAATATGTGAAAATGTGATTAAAAGAAATAAACTAGTAGTTTTACTATAATTTCTTTTTTTTAAAAAATTAGGGCCATGAAAAAGATATATTTTTTTGTATTTAATAAATTATGGAAAAAAAATTCTCTTAAAAAATCTAAAGTTAGAACAATACATATTTTGAGATTTTTAAAAAGTCAGCAAATACTTGTATTTTATGTAGAAAAAATAATTAATCTTTTAAGGAACAAAGTGATTTATTAAAATCAATTTAGCTTTCTTTAATTTTTTTATCTAATCAAATTTGATTAGTTTTTCTTTATTTTTTAATATAACATTAGAAAAAAAAAAGTTACTTTTCATTAACTTTATATATTTTCTTACAAAAATCTGTTTTATTTTATTTCATAAGAAAATAAAACATAACAATATTTAGAAAAAAGAAAAAGCGAGGATGGTTAGTTTCAAGTGTATAAGTGACTCAAAACGATTAATAAAAGATATTTTTGAACTCAAAGGTGAATGACAAAGATATTTTAGGTTCAATAGGTGGATGATAAACATTTTTGTACCATTTCCAATAGTTTAAGAACATTTAGATCCTTTTCCGATCTATTTTAAAATAGTCTAGGAGTAATAAGATCGTACTTAAATTAAGGAATGTCTGAAATTAAATCATAGTTCAAAAAGAACTTATGCCTTATCCCTAATTAAATTTTAGGGAAAAAATTATTTAGATATTATGCAATCTTTACCAAATGCTCATGAAAAAGTCCAGTAAAGATTCAACAGCCGAAGATTCTGTTCTTCAGCAACTCAAACATGGTGCTTCCTCTGTTGTAGTTAAACAGTAAAATTGTATCATTATTAAAACAAGAGAAAATTTCATAAATAGTCATGTAGTGAAATATATATAACTAATGTTTCTAAAATTATATTTTCTAACTATAGTCATGCCAACTTATATGTATAAAGCCGTTGTTTATGAATGTATAAAAGTATATTGAATAGTCCGCTGATCCTTAATTTATTGATTTTCTGGTTGATAAATATGGAAACAGTTCCATAATTGAAGGAACTCAATAATAAACAGAATTTATTTCCCTAAAAGTTACTCGTCTAGAAAAAAAAAATTCCATTGGAGTTTCTTGCGGGCAAATCCAGAACGAGAAAACATGAAAAATTTTGCAGGGTAATAGTATGACAAATTTGGTGAGATTGTATTCGTGACATAAGTTTGCCGTGAAAGAAGTGTATATGTGGGCAATAATATTGCCATTTTAATAAATGCAGTCTGACGCGCTGTAATGGTGTAAGAAGTGTGATTGTATTGTGTTAATTTTAATTTGTGTAAATTATTTTAATTCTTTTTGTGTCTCTGATTGTGTAGACTTCTTTCTGCTTTATTATACATATGTGTTAAGGTTAACGAAATATAATAATTAGTTGAATAATTGAATATCGTGTCCAGATCTTGAATCGTAGTATGAATAATTGGTGGAAAAAAATCGTCAATGATTCTTGGTGGTGGAAGTATAAATTCGTCGGGACGAAAATGAAGTTGGAATTTTTTTTTGTGTTAAAAAATATAAATGTTACACAAGTTATGAAAACGTCTTCTTGGTCATCGATGGTTTTTAAAGTAGGTATGTATTCTCGATGTATTCGTTATTTACATGGATGGTGTATAACATGACCATTTGTCTATATATGAAATGATGTATAATAATGTGGAGACGGGTTTATGTATAATTATATAATATCTAGACTAAATAAATGTATATTATGAGTTGTTGTTTGATGTATAAAATTTTTTATATTTGTTTGTGTAATTATTAATAATTTGTATAAAATGTATTGTAAGCGGCCATAGAGTCACTCACGATCATGGTTATGCATTCGGGTCGCTGGGATGATGATAATAACTACGTTGTTATGTCTTGGAGGGGTTGTCTTTAAAGAGAACTCAACATATATCGAACTTTTCACATTGATTGTACGACAGTTATGTGTTGATCTTGCTAGGAAAGAGTTGGTGCTTGAATATAAAGTTGAACAAGACAAAAAGCCAATGGTGATATACATGATATGGGCGTTAGGTTTATGTGATGTTGAAAAGGTCAACGAATGATTTTAATATCAATTTGTGCAAGTATTGTTTCGAGAGACATGCATGATATCAATGATTTAGGCTCCTCCGACATGATGAAACCGTGTATAAAATACAAAATACCAAACTTCACTGCATCCTTGTCATTGTCGCTCCCAACCTTGTTGTTAAAACTGTCAATTAGTTGTTGCTTTTTAATTGAGCTACTTCCACCGAAATACTGACTTAATATCCTGTTCGGTTCTTGGGTGTTAAACATAAAATTCGACAAGTCATCACAACACCTGAGACCAAATATTAGTGAAAATTCTCTGCAAGTGAATCAAAGAGTAAACCCATTTACATGTATGGTAAAAGCATCATTGGAACTGCCTTGAACCTTAGCAACATGAGACACTTGAAAATTTGTGCTTGGACGTTATATCTGTGCATGTCAAATAAGTGCGAAAAGCATGTGGCAAACTCCCGAAATCGACTCATCTGGCTTTCAGACAGTTTTTTTAGATAAATCATTCATAACGCTGGTATTTGTGTAGCATTGTATGGGCTGAACAACAGAGGGGGTCCCGCGAATCATAAAATCCACTTCCTACTTATATAAAAGAGATATGAATATTTGTATACATGTAAACTACAACCATGTAATTTGATTGCAAAAAGTGATATAAAATGTATATATTGTTGTTTATAACTTGAGTTTTATGACTTGACTGTATATATTGTTGTTTATGCTTTTCAGTTGTGTAAAAAATATAGATCAATAATTATAAACTTCCAAAATTTCTGTACATAAACATGTATTAAAAAAAAAGGTACATGTGTTGTATAATATGTGAAACTATGTTTTATAATATATGAAACTGTGTAATGCATGTGTGACAAGACAAATAAAATTATACAAACCCATATAAGTGTGAAAATAGTAGAAGATGTACAAATAACAACAACAACATTACTCCAATGCCTCAAAGGCTCCCGCCCATTGCGGGGTAAGGGAGGGGCGAATGTACGCAGCCCGACCCCTATGT
>JAOTQR010000100.1:16571785-16585981 GCA_025774065.1 Solanum ossicruentum
TTTGGAAATCTTTGACGTAATATGGACCTACAAAAAGTTTTGAAATAGTAGTTGATACTATTTGAAAACAAGTACGTGCTATTTGAAGTTGAGTAGGAAAAAGGTGTTTGAACGAAATACAAGTGAATTTTATGAATGAGATTTGAAAAAAAAATGGGTTGATGATATGAAAATACTTTATAATGTCGCATTAGAAAAATCAACGAAAGGTTCCCCACTTTTCTCTAAATTTTCTTAGAACGAAAGAAAATTTGATTCTAAATGAATTTAGGTTAATGGTATGAAAATACTTTATAATGTCGAATTAGAAAAATCGACTAGAGGCTCCCTATTTTTCTTTGATTTGTCTTAAGACGAAAGGAAAATTTGATTCTAAATGAATTCAGATTAATGGTATGAAAATACTTTATAATGTCGGATCAGAAAAATCAACTAGAGGCTCCCCATTTTCCTTTGATCTGTCTTAGGACAAAATGAAAATTTGACTCAAGCAAAAGTGGTATGATTCTATAGACTCGAGATCATGAATGAATTCGATCTAGTTGGTCAGGTTCATTTGCAATGAGTGTTTAGCCGTAAGAAGTATTGTTTTGAAATTCACATCTTTTCAAACTCCAAATTTTATATTTTAAGTTTGAAGTCAAAATGACGAGATCAAATTGATAGCAAACTTAATAATTTCTAAATTACGACAAACTTTTTAAACCAAATTTGAAGAAAGAACAAGGTAATTAATTAGAAATTCATAAAATTAAGAAGGCAAGACAAAAAATTATTTCCCTAGTAAATAGAATAGGTTGGAAATTAAAATAACAGTATTTATCAAATCTAGATTAGCTATAAGTTTTAATTATTCCCTCTTAAATATTGTAATATAATATAATCCAAAATTTGCTTTAACCTTTTAGTTACATAAATATTTGCTAATGATGGTATTATCCCAGATATAAAGGATGAAAATGACATTGCATCACCTTTTTGTCCCTCCTAATTAATCTATGCTTACTCTTAAGCAGTAAAAATATTGGCACTTACATAATAAATATAATATATAATATAGTACAATTATTAAACTTTTTATTTTCTGGATTTTTGTTTATTTGTGAATTTTGGGGACCCAGGGGCAAGAAAAACCGGACTTATGCTGTCCACTATCTATGTTTTGGATTGGGAAATTACTAGCTTTTTAATTCATTATTTTAATTTATTTTTTAAATTATATTTTAAAATAAAAAAGGATAAAAAAAGAGAGGTGGCTGCTTCAGTAATCTGTACAGACAATAAGCAAAGATGGAACTGCTTTTGTTTTTTGTTTTGTTTTCTTTTCGAAAACATCTTTCTATCTCTGTAGTACCACTACAAGAAAATATAAAATTAGTTACATAATTTTTTGGCAATTTTTGTTGCTAAATATTTTTAGTGAGTTGAATTTTCTTATAATTTCTTGCTAATCTGTAGCGAAAGGGATTAATATAAGGATAATTACCTTTTTGAGTTCCTTTTTATAAAATATTTACAGCTTTTAAATATATAATTTTTTTATTACCTACATATACTATATTTGAAAAATATTTGTCATTTATAACAACTATACTACGTATTAAATGTGAATAGATATGTATTCTAAATGTTTAAAATGTACTCTACTTGTTTTGGTTAGATATGTATTGAATATGTATAAGATAAGAGAGAGTTATTCAAATTGTAAGCATCTTTTACTTCTAACCCAAAGATCGTGAGTTTTCAGTAATATGTGTAAACACAAAAATACTTCACAAATCCTTTTAATTATTTTGTTTATTTTCTTGGTTCATTCTATATTTATATGTATATTTTTACAAGTAACTTTATTAAAATAAGTTAGCTTAATTACAAATTTTATTATTTAAAGGGAGTTCATTTGTTGCTAAATAACTTTAATATAAATCAATACAATATTCGACATATGAGTTGTTTGACATTTGCTAATTAAAATAAAATAAATATATGACTACATATTTGTGATCTTAATTGAATGTATTATTTGTTGATACATATATGATTTTCTTATATTGGTATTTTGAAGAATTTATAAAAATGTATACATATTAAAATTACAACTTGTAATTTAATGTGTAAACATAGGTGGTTTATTCAACTATTATTTACCATATTTTTTTATTTTAAAAATAGATAATCTATTTTTTAAATTAAAAATCAATATTTTGCGAATGATCAATTTATTAGGTGACATTTATATATTGACCTCAAATAACTCAATTAGGAAGATAGCGAACAGGTGATAAACTGTACTTATCCTAACTAGTTAGAATGCTACAAAAATTAATATTATTTGATAATTATTTAATTTGATCTAATTACATGAGGTAGAAAATTTCACAATAATTGAAAGATATAATTAGAAAGATTTTTTTGATAAAATTTTAAACCGAATACAAAATTATTTGAGAAGCAATAACTTAAATACTTTATAAAAGATAATTTCTACTGACAAATCAATTTCTCTAATCATGGGGAGCATAATTAACAAGAGTAGCATAACGATTCAGAAAGTTCAATTTAGTGTATTGATAGAATTGAACCCATGACTTATGGACTAAGTTAAACCCTCTGAACCACTGAGCTACTCTTGTCAATTGTGCTCAAGGGTTCATTTAAGTAATATTTACAAATATAATTCAAATTTAATTATATATATACACAATGTAATTTTTCGATCCAGAGGTAACGAAACCTCTGGTTTCCACGTAGATTAGCCCATGTTTATTAAAAAAAAATTAATTGTATACTTGTGTATACCCAATATTAAAGGATATAATACAAAAATATATGTATGTATGGCTTAGACAAAATTTGAATTCTTCAAGTTCAATTTGGTATTTTATCAGTATAGTTTATTGCTATATGTATAATGTGAATAGAAGTTGGAAGTATCACATCAAGAGAGCTGGCTTTGAAGTCCGTAGTTTTGGGGGATTACGTATTTGTGTGCCCAAAGACCCGGCAGCCACCACCTGAGACCCCACCCTCCATATCTATTTTTTTAAATCTTATACCAATTCATTAATTAATTCAAATTTACTGATTATTCCTTTTATCTCAAATTAATTGAATTTTTAATATTTTTTTAAGATTTAAAATAATTGAATTGTTCGAAGTTCAAGATAAATTTTGAAGCTTTTTTCATATTTGTCCTTTCATTTATTGAAGTTTTATATTTTTTAGGAGATAAATTACACTACATATTTATGACTCCACAAAGAGTAATACTGAAAAATATAGGTAAAATTTTGTCTTTGAATGCTTTTCCTAATATATGTGCATGTTAGCTCACAAATTCAAATAAGATGAGACGGAGAGAGTATCAAGGAAATATCTGAAATTGCTCTATTTTCATATGAATCATGTAATTACATCTATCCCACTCCTCAATTGTCATCTCTTTTGCAGTCCTTTCTATTGTCATTATTAAATCAATTTATTATATACTATATGTTTCATTTCTTTCTATTGTTAATTTTATTTTTTTTCTTTTTCATATGACTCGTCCAGTAAAGCATTTGAGGTCATAGATTCTCATAGCACCTAGCCATAGATATTCATCATTCAATATTGTATATATAACAAGTGTATAGATATTGTTTGTTTCTTAATTAATACTTGTTGGATTTCACCAGCCTATATTTGCAATAAAAGACAATTGTTACATACCTTGTGAGTGCAATCTTTTGTATTATCAAGTTATCTAAACTAAAAATTATAAGTAAGTCACATTAAATGTGAGATTCATAATCTTAAAAATAAGATAACCTATCTGCTATAAGATGTAAAATCTCTGTCATAAGCGATATTAATCAAAATTCTTATATTAATTATTTTTTGAAAAACATATTAGAAATTATTTATGATTTGTGAAAGTTCAAGTGTACTCCTAAATCTTATGTTTTTAACCCTTCTAATTAAGATTCTCTATATTTAATAATAGTTGTCCATTATCGATTTGACAATAAATAATCAGATTAATTTTATCAAATCATTCTTATTAGATCTAAGTCATATAAACATTGAAAAATGATATTATCTAATAACAAGGATAAAATAGACACAAGATAATACTCCCTCTATTTCAAAATAAGTGAATTATTGGGTTATATCACACATATTAAGAAAAAGAAACAAAGACAAAATTTAATCATGTTTTTCATTTTTAACATTTTCAAACTCCAAACACTCATTTTATGCATAATTTATTTTTAATACAAAATTCAACCTCAGAAAGTCAATTAATGAAGGGCAAAAATTGGAAATTTTTTTTAACATATCCCTTGAAAAGTGAACAATTCAACTATTCTAAAAATCCCCAACAATTCACTTATTTTGAAATAGAGAAAGTAAATTGTTTATTGATTTTATAAACTGGATAATTATTATTAGAAATGCCAACAAGTAAAGCCGAACGAGGGAGTAACTTATTTTTCTTATATCTAATTGTTAAGTACATACATGAACTGCTGTGTATTGGTAGTTATAGTGTGTTCTAATGTTTTGATGATTAACATACTAAGTCAAGCACAAGGTAGACCGTCATACTATTTTGCTTAAGCAAGTTATGAAAAACAACCTGTAAAGTTATTATGGTTGGTGAGCTGTCTATCAGACCTGAACTAAAGGACCACTGGTCCGTGGAATGTACACACAGCAGTATAAGAGATAGTTGTCCAAGGTAGAAACATAGTTTTTTAATCTCAAACTAAAAAGCTCTTCCTTGGCTTCTTGTGCATGAAGATACAATATCTACAGTCGGAGACTTGATAGAAAACTTCTATAGTTCTATAATTTAATAGTGTTGTGTCGTGTTCTAAAGTGTAAGATCATACATAAGACATAAAGCTACGTGATCAGTGTTATTTGTTAATTCCTTTTGAGCTTTGTATGCCTCGTAGACAAAGTATAATCTTAAGGCTTGGTTGTGTTTTCCATCTAGCTGCACAAGGGTTGTAATAGACTAAAATATGATTTTTGGTGTTCTTTGCTTGTGCTTCTGGTACAAGTTGTTTTGTAAGGGAAAGTAAAGAAATAGCCGGTGCGTTGTATTTTTTTATTTTGCTCTTTGGTGAATTTGATTGGATAAATCTTGTGGTGACAGGCCGTGATTGTTATGTTCTTTCCTTAAGCAAGGAGTTTTTTAACGTAAAAATCCTTGTGCATTTGCATTCTATTTGTTACTTTCTGTGAGTTTTAGTTTATTGTACTTAGAGGGACCTGATCATTCATTAGACTAGGAGCACCATAGCGTAACACTAATAATACAAGAATTGACGTAAGCTTAATTATCTTGGAGTAAAGGTACTGTGCATCTCGTAAATCCAAGTTTACAAGTTAATTAATCCGATAATTATGGAGGTTGTCTTGTACAAAAGACACCCATTGGTCCATTTACCTGATTTAATTAGTAAAAGATAATTTATTCGAAAAGTGAGTTCCCTTTATTTGAGGTCCTCGGCTTAGTTTTATCTAATCTTCATTTGGATGATAAAAAAATAAATTAAGAAACAAACAAATTATTCTTATATAAACTCTTCTGAGTTACTCCTCCCAAATAATTAGCTGTCATAAATTCACGTCTCAGAGTAAAAAATTATAAATTCTAATCATTTGTAAAATCATATGTTGATTTTATCTAATTTAAATTTAAGGAGTAAAATATGACAATTAATTTAAAACAATGGGAAGAGAGAATTAATTTTATAATCTTTTAACTTTTGGGCGTACAAACAAGACGGTAGAAAAAAAATGTGTACAAAACATGCATGCACATGCCACATGTGATTACTTCAAGCAAAAAAGATAAACATAATTATCTTAGCTAATTGCCGCCGTCCAAACTTAATTAAGAAATAGTCGATTCATATGCAGACGTATAATAATTATTTACAGAAATTAATTAATTATTATATGTTTGTAAGTAATTCTCTGTATAAGTAAGTAATTGAATAAGTACTAATTGATAATTTGTAAAATGATTATTACATATTATCACACACACACACATCTATATATATATATAAACTTATTTTGATTTCTCAAATCGAGAGATCTATGAATCGAGATTCTGGGACTTGTAGGTTATCGTGCTCTATCTAGAATCGACCATTTTAGAAGTCTTAAGGTAGAGGGGTTGATTGTGCTTCATGTCTCCTAAGAGCATATTGTTCTGATTGAGGGTAATGTTTGCTATCACCACTTTCTATCTTGTTTTGTTCCTCAAAGCAAGCCAGTGACGGTACTGATTCACCTAACCAAAGAGAAGAGGATGATCTCCTTTCTCGTAGTAAAAAGAAGTGTCAACGCCGAGTTTCTCGTAGTAAAAAGAAGTGTCAACGCCGAGGAGTTAGATGCTATTAAAAAAAGCATCCATGGGACCTTTCTTGTTCCTCTACCACCAACAGCTGATTGGGTATACTGTGTGAAGTTGAAATCTGACGGTAGTTTTGATAGTAGTATTGATTGTGTCAATGCAGAGGAAATGAATACATTTATATACTACTAAATCTTATATATAAGTGAACTAGATAAATATAGGATCTTGATTCCATTTTATCTAGTTCACTTATACTGAATCTGCAATCTCTTTGGTCATGGAAGCAGTGGCGACTAAAGGAACTCGAAAGGGGAGCATCGCGATTTTCGAACACTCGCCTCGTTGATTCTTCCCCTCGTTCTTTGCGTCTCACACTTTGATGAGTGGAACCTCTTGTCCCCTCTAATCCGCTGTGTTCTTAGCGTGCGTGATCCAGTTATTGAGCCTATTATGGTTGTCGAATGGGCCTCCTCTCCACCTAGGCGAAAGATAGGGCGTCAGGCGAGTGCGATTGGATTTTTCCGAACAAACCTCAAGCTTGAATGAGCTCTCTAACCGGTTAGAAAATTTCTTTCACATCTCCCAAAAGTCATTCGATTGCTCGTGACGGGATAGAGAAAGATGGGGGTAGGGACTCAAGATGGTTGGGTGGTCGCAAAATATATATATACATATTGCGAGCATTTCCTTTATTACAACTCTACTAGGAGAAATAGAGCGGATTAAGTTTTTCTTGCTATACTAGTCACGAGTGCCCGTGCTCACATAGGCCGAACAAATATTTTTTAATCTCAATTTTTGTTATGTGAATAAATTTTTTTGTATGCATTTTCAAATTTTTAAGTTATTAATTATTAGACCTAGAAGCAGCCGAAAAAATATAATCAAACTGCTTTGAAAATATTAAATTACGAAACCCACAAGCTTTTTTTGCGGGTCTCATATTGAAGCAGATGGAGAAATATAATCAAGTTGCTTTAGAAACATTAAATTAAGAAACTCACAAAAATAAATAATCGAGATATTTTGAAAATATTAAATTAATAAACTCACCACAATAATTTATCCCAGCTAATATTGTAAAATCATAATTGAAACAATATTACAAAATCATAATTGTAACAGCTGAAGAAATATAATGAAACTGCTTTGAAAATATTAAATTAATGAACTCATAAATTATTTTTGCGAATCTCATATAATAGCAATCCAGAAACAAACAACTCAATTAGGCATGTTGACAAAACAATGTCTACTTGAATTGCTTTATTGACACTTCTTATATAGTAATACTTTCACTTCTAGAAATAATAATAATAAAATAATCTAGTAAAAATGTATTTATCTAAAAGATAAACAAATCTCGAAATTCTTAATGCATATGAAGGTAAAGTGTTCTTATTTTGCTACTAAATCTTTATCTTTACCTTTTGTAATATTTAAATAACCTGACAATTGAGGCAATTTTAGAAATCTTGACTAAACGGAAGGCATGTATATTCAATTCCAAGGAACAAAAGTATAATATATACTTTAATAACTTTGAAGCTTTTTAAATTTAGCGTTTAGCTATGAATTTGATAGGAATCAATAATATTGATTAAAATTTTATGAATATTTACATAATATTTTATAAATATTTAGAGTTTATTCAAAATTTAGTAATTCTAGAAATGATGAGTTTTAAATTTTAAAAATTGTGGAGCCATAATGTATTTTGCCTTTTCGAAATTATAAAGCAATGAGAAAGATTAGGACAATTTTTGTTATGAGTAGTATACTGAAGATAGCTAGGATCTGTATATCATGCTATTTTTTTAACATAATTTATTTATCTATTTGAAAAGAATAATAATATCCACTCCATCCAACTTAAAATAAATTGATGTTTTCTTTGATTTGATTACGATGTGGAGTTAACTATAAGATAATTAGCGAATGTTTGTATTTTAGGCCTATGAAAGTTATTGCTCCAATTTAAGTTATCATTCCATGGATTTACAACTTAAATCAACCTCAAAAGCTAGTTTATGAGAAAATAATTGTTCAAGACTACGTAAATCATCCATCCCATTAATTATCGATACGTAACTCTTCAACATGTAAAAAAATAAGATCTAGGATGGACCCTTAAGTCTAAAAGTTAGCTCATGAAAGGAGAAATGTCCAAGATCATACAAAGAGACCACTCATCCGATTAACCATTGATATAAGATTCTTTAGTACGCTTCACTTCACGCTTAGGGTTGGTGGAACTCTAATGCATGTTCAATTTAATCCGAGAGCCCAACATCAAGTAACTGAATAAAAAGAATATTGCTCAAATACTATGTAATTAAATAAATTTTAAATCTATCTCAATCCTTAAAATAAACTCATCATTAAGAAATAACTGCTCAAGTCCACCTAAAGCAACTATTTATTGTCATTAACAAGAGCAAAGAAAGTTAATGAAGACGTGAGAGCCAAAGGAGCAATAAGAGATTTTTGGTTCAAATTTCTTAAAATTGAAGAAAATTTTAATATAATATAAAGTATTCGCTTTTTAATGATTCTTAAAACAAATCATCGTTGAACTTAAAAATCAAAAGAAAAAACAGAGATTTATGGAAAAATGGCTAGTATCAATTGTCATGGCATTGGAATAGTGTAAAACTTTATCCATACCAAATATTTATATTAAAAAATAGATATATGAAGAACATTTTGTACGTGCATTTTTATCACTTAGCCATACTCAACTAATACCTATATATTTTCATGATATTAAATATTTAAACGTGGGGTTGCGTCCCTTCCTATATATAGTGAGTAATTGATAACTAAAGGAGTGAATTATGAATTATTATCTTCTTTTTTATGTTCCCTAAAAATGATTATGTAGAAACTTTTAGTTCACTTCAAGACTGGTTCTGAACGCAACACCACAATATTCGTCTGGGTTCATGCTCTCAATAGCGAATCGATCATTCGATATTCTTTTACGACGACGGAATGGAAGAAAAGTAATTCAACCTGCGATGGCTACTGAATAACCTCCTTTTACTTAATAATAAAGCCTTTTACCTTTGTATTCGTTCGCCAAATCTTGTTCAGTTCCAGCCAAGCTCGGTTTTGTCTGAATCTTCGTGGAAGAAGAAGAAGCGGTTCACCAACCACTACATCCGTAGATCTTTTAGGAGTAACATAATTAATTACAAATATGTCTGTATTCAAAATTGAGAAACAGAAGGATTTTATTACCAAAGAGCAATATGTACATAAAAACATTGTTGACACAAGACTAAGTCATATGACAGATGCGAGATTTTTCTTTCCGTGCAGGCACGGTCCAATATTTATTATTTTCTATCTCAATTGATGTGATATAGAAAGAATTTAGAAAGTTAATTAAATTTTAATATGTTATTAATATTGTGAATTATAGTACAATGTTAAGTAGTTTTAAAATAATATATGCTACTTCTCTTGTACCAATTTATGCGGTACTGCCAAAATTTCGAAAATCAAAACTTTTTATATGTTTTTAATATATTTAAAGTTGTTAATTCCTGAAGCTATATTTATTTTAAAACATTTTAAGTTCACAATCTTCACAATTTACGATATTTTTTATTTTAAGTTATCAATTATTAAATATATATAATTCTCTAATATTAAAACAAACAAATTAAAACGGAATAATCATCGAGAAATTACAAATATATCCTCAAGTTGCTCAATCAGACATGTCGACCTGCTACTTGCTTGAGCAGCTAAGAGAAACAAAATAAAGACGATGAAGTAGCTCAACCGTTGCAAGAAATTACAAATGTACCCTCAAACTGCTCAAGCAAATACATCGACCTGCTGCTTACTTGAGCAACTAAGAAAAACAAAAGAAGGATGATGAAGCAGACAACTGAAGTAGCTCAACTGCTACTTCTAATATAAGAGAATGTATAGTGTAATTAAATAGTAAAAAAAGATACTCCCTTTGTCCCATATTATGTGACACCCTTTCCTTTTTGGTCCGTCCCAAAAAGAATGTCAGCTTACTTTAATTGGAAGAATTTATCTTTAGAATTCCTTTTTTACCCTTAATGAAATAATTCTCAACCACACAAATATCTAAGAATGATTTTAGATCACATATTTTAAAAGTCTCTCTTTTTTTCTTAAACATCGTGTCAAGTCAAACAAGCCACATAAAATAGAACGGAGGGAGTACATATTAATTTAAACAACTTTTTTTATGATTAAAGTTATTAAATATTTTTAGACATATGATATATAAACCTAGAAGAGCAGCCTAATTTATGAAATTTTTTTAAGTCGATGTGGTGTTCATCATTTCAATATACATTTCCAAAAGTTAAGTAACAAGTGAATGAATGCGATCCTAACTGTCATAACCATGTTTAGCACTAATCAATAATGCCTTAAATTAATAAAACCATTAGTTAATGAAAAAGCATTTCTTTTATGATTGGAAATAAAGCTATTTTTGGAATGATTTAAATGAATGATCCACGTGTCAAGCTGTAGATGACGTGGATGTATGCTGAGTCAGCAAGTATCACATGGGCAATGTGGACAAAGTTGAAAATACAAGACAGAGGAGACTTGGATGTGTCTTAGTTGTAAATTCTATTAAACTAACAAAATATTTTTTTATAATTATTAACAAAATATTTTTTTTAAAAAAATAATTATAAGTATTTATCACACACCATGTCCATCCAACTAATTCTGTTCATTGTTATAGTGTGGGGGTACTCTAAATAAATGATTGGACTTAGCTCTTTTTTTTTTTTAATTACTTGCCACCATTTCTTATATATTTTATAATTTAATTCCTCAAGAAAACAATGCCAAGTTACGTAGATTCCTTTAACTCAACCCACCCATTATTAAATTTAACGTACTAATGAGCACAAGAGCCACGACAAAAATCACATATTCGGTACGGTGAATAAGAATAATGTTCAATATAGTGTATTGATAATATTGACATTAAATATGTAGAAAATTATTTTTTATGCATTATTTATTTTTACATATTAAAAATAATATGCATTATATAGTATATTAAATATATTTATTTATTAAAATATTTCTATAAATATGATGAAAAAGATGTAAAAAAAATTTTGAGAGATAATTATACTTTTAATCATATTAATGCATGTGTTAGAAACCCTATATTTCTAATATAATATATTTTTATGTATTAATTATATATACCTTAATACCGAATAAAATGTAAACATAGGTTTGAAAAAATATATACTAGGCAAGATCATACTAATTACTAGAAACACACAGTTCTCACCAAATTTCATTTTTTTAAAATCACTCCTTACGAAATTGATTCATTTCCAGACACTTCTTTTTTTCTTCTTTTTTTCTTTTGTCTTTGTAGATTAATTTATCATTCTTGTTGGATCTGGTTATTTATAAAACTCAAATGAAGACATTAAAAATAGAAGAAGCTCATCATTATAAACCTTATATTTTATATGTGCCTGTATTTAATATTGACAAGGGGCTTCATCTTTAGTTTCACTTTAATTTCTCCATGTCTAGTGCCTCCCCATCTATCAAAATTAAAATTATAATAAAGTGATAAAGAGAAATATAAATAGTGCAAAGAATTAATAAAGGAGTGTATTGGCTCTCACGTTCCCAACGCCAATTTTAGTTGAAGTTTCAAATTTACATAAATAAATTCAATAGCAACATGCGCATTATATATTCATTTGTTTTTTGCTTTAATATTTCTTTTTTAAAAAAGGGGATGATTTCCTAAATTAGTTATACGTCAGTTGAAAATTATTTGCGTCCTTTTTGCTTTTAAAATCAACTCTTTGTCAACTTCAAATAATAACTAAACTTTCTCCTTTATCCAATTAAATATTTTAAATATTTATCATATTATCTCATTATTAATTTTTTTATTTTTCAAAAATTTATAATATTTTTATTTATCAAATTCATGCAATAAATTTTTTACAAAAGTATAAATTGTTAGGATCTGCACCAGATCTGCAGAAATTAAGATGATAAAGAAGAAGAATTCTTGAAGAGGAAGTAAAGAGAAGCGAGAATTTCTCTCTTAAAATGAAAAGAAAGATTTTTTAACGTGGCAACACCCAATTACTTGGGCAACCTCCACGGTTATATATATATATATGTGTGTGTGTGTGAGAAAAAGCCTGTTAACGGGCCCAACATTACAAGCTTGAGTCATATTTGTGTATGGTCAATTATATTTTTTAATAAAAAATTAATTTTTAATATTTTACGATAAATACAATAAAAAGTGTAATGAACATTAAACTTTACAAGAAAATTATCTTCTTTTTTTTCTTATTTTTATAAATAAAAAATAATTTATAACTTATCTAAGTTGTCACAATTAACATTAAAAGAGTACGCAATCTAATATTCATTTTTAACAATATCCCCAATATAAATATTGAATTAAACAATAAACATGTATTGAAAAAAATACATTATCCTCTTTACTTATATGTGTTAGCCTCATATCAATAAGTCGTAAACGTCAAACATATTTCTATTGGGGTGGATATATAGAATTAAATAAGATGACATATTTTTCAAATTCATGAATTTAAGAACAAAGTCAAGATAAAACTTATGGAATATAGTTAATATAAAATTAGAAACAGTTACACAAAAAAAATCTTCTAAAATTTTTCTTCAAAATTGCCTCAAAAGCTTGACAAGTTCGAAAATAGATTAAAAATGTGTTTTCTAAGTTTAAAAAGGTCCAAGTCACATATACTCTCAGTGATCGCGGAGCATAAGCAGGTCTCTATCCGCGAATGTGGTACATTGTCCGCCCAACGCAGAGCATAGCATCATCAAGACTTCCACGAACGTCGGAGAAGGAATCCACTTGCACCAGACATCAGCAAAAACCAGCAATGCCAAGTCCAATTCCCTACTCGAAATGGACCCTCGAAAAATAATACCAATAGAATAATATCTCTTAAAGAGTTTTAGAACCCAATTTCAATATATTGATCTGATTTTGACTTGACACAAAATTTTAAAACAGAATGAAAACTTTGGAATCTTGTAACCTTAAACCAAAAGAATGTAAAAAAATATATACCTAAATATAATTAAATCTTGTGATTCTAAATATGTTGCGTGAAAATTTAGAATTAAAGAGTTGACAAAAAGGAAAAAAATTCTTTTTGAAATCAATAAAAAAAAAAGTAAGCCAAATAAATTAAAAAGAAAAGGGGTAGAAGTTTTATATTTCCTTCACTTTAAAATAATTTTCATGTTTCCATTTTTTTTCACGAGTCAGTCTAACTAATTTTCAAAGTTAAAATTTGAATAAATTAATTTAATACTTTAAAGTTAAAATTTAGGTTTTTAAAGACTATACGAAAAGTAATATCTCATATTGATATGATTAAAAATATATGCTTGAGTGTTTGTCAAATTTTACATCATTTGAATCTAAAAAAGAAATTGTGATGAGTGTTTTAGAATGAAGAAAGTATATTAAAAAATAAATCATATTTCGCTATTAAATAATGAATTTTTGAGTTGGAATATAGAATTATCAAAAGGATGATTTTTATAGTTTAAACATTTAAGAATTTGTATTAAAAAAGCTAATTTAAATTTAAATAATGGAGGTAAAAAAATATAGTGGAAAAATGTAATGACAAATAGGTTTCACAAAATATAAATAGAGTTGATAATAGTTAAGCATTTAAATTTATAAATAAATTTTAAAATTGAAATGATGTAAAGAGAATGTGTTATTAACTTATTACACATGTTTAGAGGCAATTGGTAAGAAAATAAGA
>JAOTQR010000100.1:16592265-16608152 GCA_025774065.1 Solanum ossicruentum
ACTAGTAAAATATTTGTGTTAGGCAACCAAAATTTTGAGGGTGGGACTGTCCACACCCAGAATTTCAAAATCGTATATATATATATATATATGTATGTATGTATGTGTGTGTATGTATATAAAACATTATAAAAAAAATAAAAGTTTAAATAAGAAATAGAGAGAAAGGAGAATTATCTATGTTTTATCAAAATTATTGTAGAACTTTGAATTAAATAACTCAAATATTCGTATTAGTAAATAAAACTTTTATAACAATATCCAAGTTAATATATTGCAACAAATTGCTAACCTTTTATTAACTAGTATTAATTTTTATTTTTATAAATAATAATATTACTATATGAAGTTAAATATTTAATGACTTTTAAGAATATAACATTAAAAAAGTACTATGTAACAACAAAAAAATGACAACTTGAAATTAATATTATTTTTGTGTTTATATGTATACATATTTAATGCATTCTATTATTATATATGATTTTAGGTATTTAATTTTGTTGAGCAATTTCGTTTCAAGAGACGCAATCGCGAGTCATTGATAACCAAAATTTTAATGGATCCGACATTATAAAATCAAGACTAAGGTGTCCTCCGAAAGAAATAAGGTGTTACCAAAATGGTATTAAACAAAAACACTTGTTAATGATCCCTTATAACTGTGTCTGCATCATAAAATAATGTAATGTCAGAAGATGTTAGTATATGAAACACATAGAGGCAATAACTAGAATGATTTATAAACGTATGAGCAATAACCATTTAATGTTTCTCAACAAAATCTGCAAAGAAGCAAACTTTTGAAAATAAAAGAAGTTTACTTTCTTTGAGTTCCTCTCACCGACAATTACTATTATGAGCCTAATTATGATACGTCTTTGACATGTTGCCACAGCCATTCTATACCTACGATATAGGACAAAACTTTGACTTATGGATCGATCTAATAGGACTTCTTAGAAACAATAAGAAGTTACTTGAATTTCGTTATAATTCTATGCTACATTGATAACGTAGTTTATGAAATTTTCAGTTGTCTGAACTCTAGCTAACTTTAACTAATCAGTGCTCAATACTACTCTCAATATATGCAATATTATTCAAATAATAATTGTGAGTAAAACTCTTAATATACTTTTTCGAAGTCTCTTTAAATTTTACTTTGACAAGCTCAGAGATTACTTTAACTTAATCAACATTGAAATTTTATACAAAATTTGAAATGCGACGTTTCACAATTTGAATAGTACACATGAGACTCTCGAATTTCCTTAAAAAAACTCTTCTTTTATTTTTGCTTTAAAATACTTTTACTTTAACTAAAAATATTGCACATAATGTATAATAATGTAAAACCACTAACAATTCACATAGAGTTCTTGTGAAAAAGTAAGTATGAACAACAATCAAGAACTAAAATAATATAAGAAATTCTTAGCTCAACAATAAAGATTCGAATTTAATAATAAAGGATAATGAAAACTCGAATTTCAAGAAAGATTAGGTTAAAATCTTAGGTTAAATTCTTACTCGTTGAATTTAGATATAGGATGTGAAGACGAATTTAGTCCAACACTACGAATAATTTTACATACCTAAAATATTTAGATTCTTGAAGAACTAAGAGAATATGCTCGAATCCTAGCTTTTCTCCTCATGGAACCTCGCTCTAAGTCTTGAGAATGTTTTTGAGAGTAATGTGGTTGAATAATAATGTTTAGGGGATTATTAGATGTAAAATTGTCGAATTTACACTTAGAAGGGGTGGAAAAAAAACTAAAATAATCCCACTTCAAACACTATTGAAGTCGTCTAAGGGTTCATCTATGAGAATAGAAGCCAATTCATAGAAACTTTGCTGAATTTCATGGTCTTAGACCTCATTCTATGGGTCCAAACTATAGCACGTAGAAGCTTGTATGATCGTAGTTGGGGTCGTAGATATTTGTAACCAAAACTAATTCTTAGGACTTTTTCAACTTGTTAGCAAGACGAGCTCGTAGACTCATCCACATCCTGTAAGTCAGGGTTGTAGTTGATCTAAAAAATTTTATTCTGATAGTTTGTTGTAAAACAGTCATATCTTTTTATTCGAACTCCAAATGAAGTAAACTTGGTGTCATTGGAAAGAGGACTTAGGGGGTGTTTGGATTGACTTCTTTTAAGTGTCTTATAAATTAAAAGCCAAAGGTCATAAGTTGGGAACCCCCAATTTTTAACTTTTGATGTAACTTTAAGAAAGTGCTTAAAAGCAATTTTTTGTGTTATCCAAACACTTTCAAAATTTAAAATGTGCTTAAAAGTCAAAAGCCCAAAAAATAAACCAATCTGAATACCCACTTAAAGATCTTTAATTTGGTGGATTGTAGGCCTCTGAATTCTTTATGCACTGAAAGTTACGATCTTTTAAAGTTGATCCTAGGGATGAAGATTTTGAACTCAACTAAGTACTAAATGTCTCTTTTAGCTTCAAACAACTTCTAATACGCTTCATATAGAAATGAGCCTTAATATATAACTCGGTTCAAATTTATATACATTATCTCACAGAGATAAAAAGATTATTTTTAAAAGACCATCAACAACAAATTCCGATAAAACATGGACAGCAAGGTTCGAAATGAAATAAATTTGATTTACTTACCAAATTTATAGAAGAAGGACGAAGTGTGACAAGACCTAAACTAGAAGGTGCTTGGTTGTAAATTGATGCTAATCATTGGACAACGCAGTACTATAACAAGTCAACAACAGATAGAAAGAAATAGAACCAACTCATAGGCCGTGATATACACGCGCGTTGAAAGTACGTGACCTCGTAAAAGGCGGGGAGCAACTTCCGTCCTCTCCAATTTTAAAAATACAAAAAACAGAGAGATCCCGCTGTGTCTAATTGTCACCACAAAATAGTAAGTAACAAAATACTCTGCTCCTACAACTACACATTTACGGAGCCAGTATTTTCGTCATGCTCGTACTTTTAGAACTTTGTATCAATTGATATATATGTATCAAAATATTTATATTTAATCTATATATTTAAAAAAGAATTTTGATGAAGAGTGTTCATTTGATACATTAGGTGAATATAGCTCCGACCCTAACTCCTACACCTATATTATACTTTCTCACTACCAGCTAAATCGTTTCTTGTTAAACAATTACAAACAAAAAAGCGTTTAAGAGGGTGCTGTTCTTGCAGTTCTGTTTTTTTCCTTATGAGAAGTGAAGTAGAAGTACTATGAATGTAACCAGGGGCGGGGTTTTCACTGTATAAAATATTGAAAGAGAAACCCAACATAATACTAAAGAAAATAAGAAGACTTACAAAATGCACATGGCTTCTTGAGTTTGGTCTCCACATATTTTTTTGTTTTTCACAAATTAGTTTTTTTTTTGTTTTGGTTTCACATGGTCTCCTTTTACATTCTTCATAATGGTCCAAAGGTTTTGGGTATTATTTTTATCTTTGACTGAGCACTTTCAAGAGATTCTTTCAGATCTACAGTGAAAAGGAGGAGAAGGTGGGTGCTCTCTAAATCTTTACAACCTCCTTCTTCTTCTTCTTCTCTTCTAGTTGGTTCAATAGAATTCTTGAAAACAAAGAAAGGTGGCTGCTATTTGGTTGACTCTGGTATTTGTGTACGTGAAATTTGATCTCAAATTACATTGTTTATTCCTCAAATTGGAATTGGCAATTTGATTATAACTTTCTCATTGAATGATGAATTGGTTAATCAATGAATCGATTTTTTCAGGTTTTTTCCTCTTCTGAATTATTAATCTTAAACCTATGTCCCACCTCAATTATGTTCTTGAATTGTTTTCTTTATGTTCTTGTTGGAAGTTGCACTAAAGGTTTTTTTTTTGTTGTTAAAAAATAATCCATTCTCTGTTTCCACCTCATTTCATTGCTGTTATTGAATGTACAAGTTCTCTCAACAATTTAAATCATGAGCTTTTGATTGCAAAAGAATTTTTTTTTTACTTCAAATCATTGGTTATTTATTTATTTTTGTGCTTCTGAGAGATTCAGTTTTCAGTTGGTTGTATGTATTGTATTAATCATATCCAATAAGGATCAAGACTCATCTTTGTTGATGATTTTGTTTGCAGACTTTGTTAAGCAGTTGAGCTAAAAAGGATCTGGAATGGTTATGTTTGTGGAGAAACAAGTTATATAGCTGTGGGAGTTGAGGATGTTATTGAAAATTGGATTGAGTTAATCAGTTGAGCAATAGTTTTACTTTGTGGTTTGAATGGTGTGCGAGATGGAAAGTGATCAACGAGAGGACATGGAGATGGAAGTGGAAGTACTTTCGTCGATGTGGCCTGAAGATATGAATGAAGCTGGAAAACAATTCAATATAGATTGGCCAGGAGAAGACCAAGATATGTTGGAGGAGGTTAATATCAATGAGGATTCGACCATAGTTGATTTCAAGCGCCTTGTGGAACTGACTAATTATAGCGAAAAAGGGTCATCTCAGTTGGCTTACTTGGTGAAAAATTGGGAATATAAACAGGAAAATGCTGTAAGGTTACTTAGGGAAGAGCTTGACAATCTTAGCAAGCAACAACAAGAATCAGAGCTCAAGAAATTGGAGATATTGGAGAAGTATCAATTCGAGGAAGAAAGATATGGGGGTGATAAGCGTCCAATCTCTATATTAGATGAAGAATTGAAGAGATACATATTCCAAGAGGCTCCTAGGAAAAGGAGTGATGTGAGAATTCAAGATAAACTAGAAATAGATGCTGAGTATGATAGTATAAAATACTGGAAACAGAGAGCTAAACATTTGGAGAAGTTGTTGGAAGCGAGTGCTCAACGCGAGCAAATACTAACTGACAAATTGCAGGAAAGCATAGAAAAACTTGAAAGGCAGTCCTCTCCAGTGGAAGAATTATCCCAAGTTCTGAAAAGAGCAGATAATTTCTTACACTTTGTCCTCCAGAATGCCCCCGTTGTCATTGGCCACCAGGTCAGTTTTCTCTCAAACATTATTGTCTATGTTATTTAGAGTTCTCTAAGTAAATAGCCCATCAGCTTCATTTTCTCTCGCGTTGTGTTAAGTTGCATCTTCCTCGATGATTTTCATCTGTGATTCTTTTTTCTCATCAAACTAATCCATGCCATGTGAATCAAGTTAGTTAATTAACTAATCTACACGCATAGTCCAACAGTGGACATGGAACAGGGTAGAGAGTAAATGAATCGTGCCTGAGCGTAGGACATTATTCAAACAATGGATAAATCAACTACCTAATTTGGTTAAGTGGTATAAAGCCATTGTACAAACAACTACCATCTGTCATTCCTGGGACATATGAAGTTCACAGATGGCATTAATTATTGAAACACCAGTTACCTTTTCTCGTTAAAACCATGTATCTCCAACCAATTGAAATAGGAAGACAAGTGGTAACAACTGATGCTTGATCTGCTCAGTTATTAGAAGATGCAATGTTCATTCTACTCATTCCCTGATCCCTCTTCCTAGTTATAATCGCCCCCATTTGAAAACAGATGTTGGATCATTTCCGAGTCTCTCTGTATCATTTTCCTTCAACCATTTTAAAGGCATATTATTTGTTGACATCTTATCTCTGGTGCAGGACAGTGAGTTACGCTATCGTTTTATCTACAATCATTTCCCAAGTCTGCGTGAAGAGGTATATCAACCTTAATATGCTTTATAACTTGTCGTTCAAAATATGAGGTTGCTCAAATTCATCAGTTCCTTTCTATAATCCATCAGCTCACTTTGCTTGACATTTAGAATCCGGTATCTTTTTTTCCTCAATCATACTTATCTTATAGGACATCATCGGGAAGACAGATGTAGAGATTTTTACTGGTGCTGGTGTGAAGGAATCTCAAGACTTTAAAAGAGAGGTTTTGGAACGTGGCATACCAGCAAAGAGGGAAATTACATTTGACACAGGATTATTTGGCTCAAAGACTTTCCTAATATATGTTGAACCTGTGTTCAGTAAGGCAGGAGAGACCATTGGTGTAAATTATATGGGAATGGAGATAACTGATCAGGTGAGTTAGATTCTTTTTGCCAATTCGTTGAGCTCTATCATCAGTAAATGATTCATGGAAGCTCAGTAGCAATGTTACGGTCAAATTACAGGTAAGGAAAAGAGAGAAAATGGCAAAGCTGCGTGAAGAGATAGCTGTACAGAAGGCCAAGGAGACTGAACTTAACAAAACTATTCACATAACAGGTTTCTTTACATATTATAGGCTTTATGCAAAGTCATCTTCTAGAAGAATAAACATATACTTGTTTTGTTGCAGAGGAAACAATGCGAGCGAAGCAAATGCTTGCAACCATGTCTCATGAGATTAGATCTCCTTTATCAGGAGTTGTTAGCATGACCGAGATTCTCTCTACCACAAAACTGGACAAGGAACAGCGCCAGCTCGTGAATGTAATGTTGTCTTCAGGAGATTTGGTTCTTCAACTAATAAATGACATCCTTGACCTTTCCAAAGTTGAATCAGGTCTAATTTCTCTCTGGTGTTGCAGCATGTAAGCAGTATATACTTTGATTAACTTGAGTATCCTTGTCTAATCGTGTTCAGGAGTAATGAAATTGGAAGCCACAAAATTCCGACCAAGGGAGGTTGTAAAGCATGTCTTGCAAACTGCAGCAGCATCACTGCAGAAAATATTAACATTGGAAGGCCACATTGCTGAAGATGTTCCCATTGAGGTAAGATTTCTTTACATTGATAGTAACCTCACCCCATCATTTGACTAAGAACATGACACCAAAAATCCGATGGCGTCTGTAAGACCAACCTTGCTGTCATTATTTTTGATTATTTCTTCAAGTACGCGAATGAGATGAGTGCTATGGAAAATTTTGTTCATGTTTCTCAACCTCAAATCTTTGCAGTAATGATTGACCTACTAAAACTATGTCTAATACATCCTTGCTCATTATCTCTGTAGTTTATCCTTCATGAGTTTTCCTTGAATCAGGTTGTCGGGGATGTATTAAGAATTCGCCAGATTCTCACGAACTTGATCAGGTATGAAAACTACTGGTAGCTGAAGACCTTTATGGTGCTCTTTTTCATGCCAATAAAACATCTACTGCTGCATATGCTGGTTCTTCTTTAGTCTTGCTCTCATTTTCCAAATTTTGGCATCCAGACTAGTTTCTTTTGTTATGCAGCAATGCTATAAAATTTACTCATGAAGGGAAGGTTGGTATAAAGCTGTATGTGGTTCCCGGGCCATGTCCTGATGTGAAACAAGGATCCCATAAGAGGATGGCTTCTGATCATTCAAAGGTTTTAGCAAAGATATGTAAAGAAGATAGGTCTACATCACCATCTCACAATGCTCTTGATCGTAAAGGCTCCGGTGGATGCAAAGATACGGATGGTGCAAATGAGAGACTGATGCAGAACGGGGACGGAAACTACTCAGAACAAAATGGAGTTTCAATAGAAGATGAAGTGGATGATCCTAATCAACAGGAAAGAACCGTGTGGATACGTTGTGATGTTTATGACACTGGGATTGGAATACCAGGTAACTTGAAAGTCGACATGACCTTGTTGCAGATCCATAAATTTTGTGGATACCTTTGACCTTATCTTGTATAAAGTTTATGTTTAATGCATCGATAGTATAACGAATTTTCAAAATATGAACTTTCCACGTCAAGCCTGATATGATAACTTGGAAAATAGAGCAATAGCTTGCTATAGTCTGTTAAGTTGCATCAATGGTGTAAAAATTTATACTTTTAGAATCTCTTCTCTTTCTAATGGTTTTACTGTTGCTAAGCCAGTTTTACCATGATTAACAGAAAATGCTATACCCACTCTATTCAAGAAATATATGCAAGTCGGAGCAGATACTGCTCGGAAGTATGGTGGGACAGGACTAGGATTGGCAATTTGCAAGCAACTGGTAATTTTGGCACAACAATTTTCACTTGTGCTGAACTGTCTATGATATTAGTACTTACCTTGATCCCTCATATTCTGATTGAACAGGCTGAGCTTATGGGAGGTCATATGACAGTATCCAGCAAAGAGCACCAAGGATCTACCTTTACATTTATTCTGCCTTACAAAGTTTCACCTGTATGTGATAGTTCAGATGATAATGAAGAACTCTCTGAAATGGACAATCATGATGCTTCTTCCGAAGGCAACGATGACGATATAAATTCTGGTTTTTTCCAATTCCAACCGCGCACTTTAGGTTCGCTGTTTTCTTCTCATAATTCTGGAAGAGCTACAAAACTTTCACCAAATGGTTTTAGGTATAACACATTGAGTAAGACTAATGGATTCCAAGTGAACTCCCATTCTTTCCCTTTAGATAGCAACACATCAAAAGAGACAGGTTCAGTAGAAGATGCATGTTCAGTGGCTGATGCTGTTGAGACATCTTCTGAGCCCGAATCTTCCTTCAAACACACCCGAAATTCTGGCAATCCAAGCACGTCTGGTAGAGAGCAAAAGATTAACGGTGTTATAGATCAAACCCCTTGTTTATCTTCCCCTAATTCTGTAACTACAAACAGTGATCAAGGTGAAATTATAGAGAAAATAGAAAAAAGTCAGATACAGGAACAACCTGATAGAAGTTCCGAGTGTTCTTCTGGCAATGCTGCAAACATTTCAAAAACCTCATTGAAACCCAAGATCCTACTTGTAGAGGACAACAAAATACTTGTGATGGTAACACGATCGATGATGAAGCAGTTGGGTCATGACATAGATATAGTGAATAATGGAGTAGAAGCTTTGCGTGCTGTTCAACGCAACAGATATGACCTCATTCTAATGGTATGTCAACTGAAAATTTGGTTTACTTTCTAAAGATTTTGTATGTGGCATGGTGTCTCATAACTCACTTAAAGTCCTACACAAGCATGTTTATTGTTCATTTCACTATCAATTGTTGCATTGGCAGATCCAAAATTTAGACCTTGTGGGTTCTAATATGTATATCTAACTTGGCAAAATGTTTACTTGCTAGCTCTCAGGCTCTACATAGGCTTACATATGGTATCAAATATTGGTCATGGAGGTATTTGTGCTAACCTGTGGTGGTAATTCTGTTATTTGTGCAGGACGTATGCATGCCAGTCATGGATGGACTTCAAGCGACAAGATTGATACGATCATTTGAGGAATCTGGTAACTGGGACGCAGCAAAAGATGCTGGCATTAGCATTGACGAAGAGTTGTCTCCTTCAAATTCCTTACAGAGAAGTGATGAATCCTCCACGAAACGGATTCCTATAATAGCAGTAAGAACCTACACTCCAAATGCCTAATTGCTGGTGCATTACAGCCTCTATTGTTCTATATTATCTCTTGCTTGTTCCATTTTTCTCTCTGATATCGGTGCTTTCACAGTACGGAAAATTAGGCTTTTGAATCTTAAGTTATGCTAGAACTCGAAATAATTAGATGCCGTGTGGAAGCTAGCAAAGCAAACCTCAAAAGACCACGAGTAAGAAGACAAATGAGAAATATACCAAAAGAGACACAGACAGTTAATGTGGTCCAGTCAATCGGCCTACATCCACAAGAAGAGATGAGTAATCCACCATATAAAAAAGAGTACAAAATATCGAGAGAAATAACCTCACACAATTTATTTAGAATACAAAGAGGTTCGCGCAAGTGTTAGTATAACACTTGTGACTCACTGTTTCTCTCCCTACACAAAACTCTCAAAATCCCTAGGATTATATTGTGGATGCTACTAAGTTAAAAGGAATAAACCTCTATTTATAAAATGACTCGCCAAATATAAAAAATTTTTGTTTCCTTTTCCTAAAAAGAAAAACCCAATTATGATAAGAAACTCACGGTAAATACCCAACAAATTGCTAAGATATTGAAGTCTCGAAATACTAGGACATTTATGTGGCTAGCCTCGGTTTTCCGTTGTCTTTTTTCACATCAATTGTCTGCTGCAGCTAACTAACAGATGAAACACGTTCACTTTATCGCAGATGACCGCGAATGCATTATCAGAAAGTGCAGAAGAGTGTTATGCAAATGGTATGGACTCTTTTGTGTCAAAGCCAGTTACACTCCAAACATTAAAAGAGAGTCTTCAACAGTATCTACCATCACATCTTTCCTTGTAAATGTATTCACCTGTACAGGAATAGAAAAATAAAAGAAAAAAAAATGAATGAATGTGTTAGGAAATTTTGTACTCTTAAGTTGCTGTGCAGCTAGTTATCTTGTTTAGAATGATGTACATTAATAGTGTTGCCTTGTGTTCCTCTACTAGTCCTCATAGCAGCAGCATATCACATGACTGAAACTGATGTATGTGGACTTGCCAAAAAATGGAAAGTTTTTTTATCAATTCCATTGAAGAAGGAAATTAAGTCATGAGAATCATTATGTATCCCTATGTGTACCATATAGAGGCATTGCAGTAGTTCTCACTTCACTCCCCAAAACTAATATAAGGGAAAATTGTGCATTATTTTTGCTTGGAGAATATATTTATATCACAAAGCTCAACTACAACAACATACCCGGTGAAATTCCACAAGACCACGAAGCACAGCATATCATATTACTAGATGGCCTGTGCCCGTGCATGCCAAATATCACTATACAAAAGAAGGCAAAGGGAGGTCTCCACCTATGTACATTATGTGCATAACAAAATTGTATCATTACATTCTTGAGCTTCCATGGGAATGGGAGACACAAAAAGTCGTGTACATATTGGAGGTCCCAGTAATACATAACTTGATGCTGCAATTGTATAAGATCATCATGATAACAATATAATTGGAAACATACTTCATCCTGTAGTTCTTTTTCTTTGTCACACTAATTGTGGCTCGAGAAAGAACTGTAATAGTTTATCGAGTTAACATTCTAAGCATAGTTAGCCTTGGAATCTGCTTTAAAGTCTACATACCATGAATTGTACTATTTCAGAGATACATGCAAAGTTTGACAAAATTTTTAAGCTTCAGTCATCCATTTGCTAGCTCGAGATAGAATTTGCT
This sequence comes from Solanum ossicruentum, assembly GCA_025774065.1. Taxonomy (NCBI): domain Eukaryota; kingdom Viridiplantae; phylum Streptophyta; class Magnoliopsida; order Solanales; family Solanaceae; genus Solanum; species Solanum ossicruentum. Next base: position 16,603,306 of record JAOTQR010000100.1, read on the forward strand.
CCCTTTTGAATAAGCTCATCTAAGGATATTATACAAGTTACACTTTCCAGTGGTTGTAACCGATTTGAAAATAGGACCTAAGAATTAAAGTGATATACCAACTATCATGAAATCAACACAAGATAAAATCGAAATGAACTTATCACTATATCCTGCTCAACCAAATTGCTTATGCTCTAACATCACATAAGCAAATGCAACTTCACATATAAAAGTTTCTCCTGGATAAGTAAAAGTAAAAGTAATAGGGATTAAAAGTTAAAACAATGAAATAAGATATATATTATGCTCAAGAGTTGAAAGAGGGACAACTAATTTGAGTAGACTTAGATTATGGTGAACTACAATACAGCTAATTGTTACAACTACTTAAATTTCAAGGAAAACGAATCATGAAAGCCTTGCAAATTGAAGGGATCAATGAAGTGCTGGAAGATATTATCGAGAATGGTATGTTAATCTATGGAAAAGTCACTTTACTGTAAACGTCTTGTACGTAAAATAAAATATATTTAATCACACATACCTTGTTGACATCCAGACCCATCCAAAAAGTTGTCGGGATAGGATGAGATATGATGCCATGCTTCAATTTGCTATCGTTCTAAATGTTTTCCTTGTTAACTGCTACTATGGAAGCCTCCTTCAATTGAAAAGATACTTGAAAAAAAGAAGCTTAAGAATTAGACACGAAACAAACCGACACATAATTAGAAAATATGATTACCATAAAGACAACCACCAGTCCATCAAAGAAAAAGTGATGAAATTTGAGATTACATATGGGTGAAATCTAAAGAAAAATAAGAAAGTGAAAAAGAAGAAAGATCCCTAATAGAAATCACCATTAGTGGTCTCGATAGGAAAACAGAAAAACTTCTAACAAACGTGAACAAATATATAAATTGTGAATTGCACATACAAAGTTGATAAAAACTTCTTATTATAGTTTTCGAATTCATAAAATCGAAGAATTCTTCATATCGTCAAAGTTTTGACTCAACATTAGACGTCCAAAATACATTGGATAATTTATAAGAATTTAAAATGCAATCGTAATAGATCATTAACCATTTACTACTTCCTTCCAACCGAGTTACTCCTCAGCTTTTCTGATTGATTCATAAACAACAGCAGTGTCAATTAAGGGGGATTTTCTAAAACAAAAAAAATTAGTACAACATATAATGAGCTAATTGCCTTGCAAAAATAAGACATTCTCTGAGGTGTGGTGTGATATATGCTAGTGTGCTCTACATATTCATTAAGAGACCTCTCTAGACGCTCTTTCAAAGGAAACAACTATTTCTATGACAGATTTGCCTTTTCGATATCTAATGCAATCCATTGAAGAGAAGAACAAAGGTAAGAAGATGTTACCTTTTAACAGGAAAACACAAAATAGCAAACTCATTCGAATAGCAAACTCATTTGAATCTTGAATATGGGGCAAAAGGATTTGAATCTTAAACTTATTTATATTATCCTGCTTAGTAGAAGTCTATGAAGTGAAACAACATAAATATCCACCAAATACATAAGAGGGATATAATCTTGCATCCAGTGAGCAAGTATATTATAAATCTTTTGTCAGTTAAGTGCAAGCGATATATGTTGAAGGTAACAAATTTATGTGAAGAATCTTGTTGGATTTTTAACTATATTTCTGTGTTTTTCTCCAATATAAATAACAGTTTAATAAGTTATTCCATCTTATACGTTTTCCTCACTCCTCTTCTTTTGCTGCCTCATGTGAAAGCTAGCCAGATGGTTAATTTGAGTCTTTCAATTTCTTTCTTTTATTTTTTTCATACAAAAGAAGTTATAGTCACTGAAAAATAAGCCAACATTATAAAGGTACCATTTGGCGTAGGGTAGTCATTGTCATAAACATTCAACTAAGCAATCTACCAATTACTTGTTAAATGTAAGACATAAGTTTGTTGGGAATGCCCTTTGAATCTTCCCCAAGTTTGCCACTTTCATGAGTTCCTACTGAGTTGAAATCAGTGTGATTTTATACATCCAAATAAAAAAGTTATCGACCTGGCAAACCGACTGAATACCCTCCTATAAATTCAACAACTAGTCACATTCTAAGCAACCTCTTAGCTATGCCTTGAAAAAAGATCATATTTACTATTTTTCGTCAAATTCTATCAAAGTACAAGTATGGGTAGCAATAATCATAACTTGCCCTAAATGCATAGAATACTTTGAATTTTCAATATATGAAATCAAAAGGCATACCTTTTTACAATTACATTTGTCCATGGTTGAGTACAAAGTTATTGATCCAACCAGATCACATTCAAAATAAAGAAACGGATGAGCCACACTCTCCCCATTAGCCTTAAGTCCAGCAAAATGGACCGCAACAGAAAACCTATTTCCACATATATTGAAAAAAAAAAAGCTCAATGAAAATATTACCATAGACATACATGTTAAAAAAAATTTTGTAGCTTGAGATAATATGAAGCAAGAGATTGCATACTTTCTTTTACAAAATAACTTCTTCATTGATTACATGAAAGAGTAGAAAAATTAAAATCGAAGCAAAAAATGAACAAACATTCAAAGAAACACAGAAGAAAGAAAGGGAAAAACGTACCAGCAATAACAATACTAAATCTGCTAATTTTTCTAGTGTGAACCTCTGTAAATTATATGTGATTCTTTCAATTGTTAAGTCAGTGAATGCAACTTTCAACACGCGCATCATCCAGAAACAGTGATCTATAGTGATCTATATTTTAAGACTCATACATTCGACCCCTTATTTCGCAATCAGCGGCAGCCTTTCAGCCAATGGTTAATGTTATTGTTATTGTTGAACCTCTGTAAATTAGCTTTCAATTTAATGAGGAGGAAGAGAAAATTCCTCCAGAATGTACAGAAAAAGCAGAGGAAAAACAGAAAATAAGCACTCAATAGAGAGACTCAAAATGCAAAAGATCAGGTGGAACCAAAAATCACGTGGATAGGTTAAATACATTACACTTGAGAAGTAAAGCATAAAGTCCAAATGTCGTAAATGACATAATTACCCTTCGCAGTACAAAATGCTTCACTTATTATATAGTAGAATATTCGACTTAATCCATATGTATATATAACCACTTTTTATATCATCATATCATATTATACATTGTTGTATTATTATTATTATTATTATTTTATTTTTATATTATAAAAATAAGAAGCTTCAAACCTTAAAATTGAATTACAGTTTTGCCTTTTGATACATCAAAATTATATTAAAAACATCAAATTAGATATTAAAAAAATAATATGTTCATTACCTTTCAAAAATAATAAATTTAAATGACCTAACGAAGCCTATCTAAATTTTTGATGTTATTTTCAACATATAGTTATACAGAGGAGAAATTTGAGTTAGATTGAGAGAGGGAGCAGAAAGATGAGACAGAGAGTAGACAGAGAGAGAAAAAAGACGAATTGTATTTGTATATTTATTGGATGATTATATATATATATATATAACTAGTATGTATATGTATTATGAATATAATTGTATTAATAAATACAATTTATATCAGATACAATTTGTACCATTGAATACAATTGTATTAACGAATACAATTATATTAATGTTGTAACAATTTCAAATGTATTAACTAAAGTAATTGTATCAACGTTGTATTTCTTAACAAATTGTATTTGTATTTATATGCATTTTTTGTGTATTTGTATTTTATGTTACTGAAAAATATATTCATCTCTATTTTTACCTCGTGTATTTGTTGCCTTGTGTGTATTTGTATGTTTTCATGTGTATTTATATTGAAAAAATTGTAAAAGTATACATTTTTAGACTCAATTTTATCTCTATGTGTCACCCTCTATTTTTACCAAAAAATGTCAACCATTATTTACCAAACTATGCCCAAAAAATTAAAAACAAAAATAAAGGCTAATGATGTGACATATAGGCTAAAGAAGTAATATAAAGTTTGATAAAAGTATAAATATTTTTAAATGTTGACACATAGAGGTAAAATTGAGTTTAAAAATGTATATTCTTACAATTTTTCCTTATATTACTGAAAAAAATCTATGCAGTTAATAATTATCATTTATATTTATACTATTGATGGCTAACCGCTAATATTTAGATTTGTATTATTGATTGTTACTATTTGTATTTTTATTGAAAGAGAATGAATTATGAATGAGGGGTGTGCGTGAGAGAGAGAGGTGAGCAAAAGAAAGCAAAGAGAGTGGAGAGAGGTGAGAGTGAAGAGAGAGATGAGAGAAAAAATTGCTATATAAAATTCTAATTATATCTACGAATTATAATTTTTTCAAATAATAATGACGTAAGCTAAATACATATCACATATTTTCCTTATCATGTAATTTTTCCAAATCGTTCAAATATAAACGAATTGGATTGAGTATTATTTTATGGGTTGATTCTAGTAGCCATGTAGAAGAAAACAGAAAGATGATAAAATACACTGCATATAGGACAGTTTCATGTATATGCATCTCTTAATAATTATTGATAGGATTTAACCAAAGTTTAGAATTAACAATCCAAGCTTTAAAAAAATGATACTACTAGTGCATAGCCAAAACCCACCAAAAAAATTTCGAAAAAAAAGAAGACATTTTGAATATTTAACTCCAATTACGCCTGTTGTAGAAGTTGTCCAAAAAAATCACACACATTCACCAAATATTCAATCTCAGCAGTTCAAACGATTCCATGGAAACATTTCTATTTCCATGACTTCATGTATATATACTTAACGCAAGTAAAACCACTACTTCACGTCTGACTAACCGACCTGTCCTGGCCTAAGGCTAAGTTGAACATC
>JAOTQR010000100.1:16632203-16645652 GCA_025774065.1 Solanum ossicruentum
CATATTCTATTCCATATTTACATTATTTCCTATAATAACATATTCTATTCCATATTTACAGTGGTTATATGTACAATCAAATCTGCCAACTTATTTAACAATAATATCGGTTTTAAATTAAAATTTTAGTTAAGATATACTTTTATCTTCCTCATAAAAAATGTTTTAAATAATTATAAACAATTCATTGGTTAAAATATATTTACGTATGTATTAATTTTTAAAAGGATTTTATAAAATATTAATATTTTAATGGAGATAGTAAATCTAGTCATGTTGAGAAATTATTATTTTATGGAATGCAATGAATGGAAGGTGAGAAATCTAGGGATTTTACTGAAATAATTTCTCGGTCATTGGAAATTCACTGGACTCTCACCAGATATTCTGAAAATCAGCTGGGTAGCGTTGCCTATTTGAATTGACCCCCATGGCACCAGAAATTATAATGATAACCAAAAACGGAAAACAAATTCTCACTGGAAACTGGACTTTGGAATCACTTGAACTAAGGTTCTAGTGGCCAGAATCGGCCAGAGCCTTGTTAAGTAAAGTTGGAATGATGCTTCAAGTTCCAAGGAACAAAGAGGTCACTGGAAGTGTATGGTGGTCAAAAATGTCACACGTGTCGGCATGTGGGGGCTTATCATATCAGGCTCTTCCTGGATTTTGGCGGCCTTGAAGGTGCACATGAGGCTTTGATTAGAATGTGGCTTCTAAGCTTTTGCTCAGACAATAATTTACTCCTAGTACTTATGTTGGTTTGTGCATAACCCATGTGTTAAGAATGAAAAACAAATTTGACTATCACCCGAATATTGTGCAAAGATTATACTTCCCATTTCCGAACATTACTGATCATTGCACTGTGATATTAACATTTATTTTTCATCTTAGCTCTTATACCATGTGAGAAATAAGAAGAAAGAGAAGAAACTGAGAAAATGAAATGACGACTATCTTACGCCTGAATACTTCATAAACACTATATATATAATGTAAGTATAGTTAATTTATCTGATCACATACATAAATATGTACAATACACTATTGCATCTAAGTAACCATTCAATAGATCTATGTGACCTTATAATGCAACAAACCTGATATAGTTTTCTACCATTAGCCTCGTTGTTGCATCATGTATCGTGTGGTTTCTTTTTCAGAATGAGATGACTGATGAGTTTGTGGAAGGAAATAAAACAAGAGGAATGGGATGCTCTCACTTTAAGCAAGAGACATAGTGGTTTGGGCAAACAAGGAGGGAAGGGCACTTTTGATGATTCTCCTTTCCCAGAACTATGGGATGTTGAATCAGTGGACTACACATAAGTCAACATTGCGTTTAAGAGTAGTGTTTGGCGAAATATTAGAAGCAGGTGGCAGAATTTTTTGAGGTAATGCGGAGATTATTGTAGGCAATGGTGTAAAGACAGATTTTTGGGTAGATCATTGGATTGGGCAGAATAGTTTGAAGTCTACTTTTCTGGTCCTTTATTCAAGTATTCTACAATAACATGACATGATTGATCAATTGTGGAGTCTACAAGGTTGGGATCTATTTTAGAACTCTAAATGACTGGGTAATTGAGAGTTTATCAAAATGTTGCAATTACTAGAATCGTTTGGTGGTACATCCATTTGCCCTGATAGACTTAGATGGAAAATGAATAACAAAAGGATTTTTCAGTAAAATTTGCTTATTGGAACCTGCATCAGAGAGGCCCTATTAAGGTGAATTGGCCTTGGAAGCAAGTTCGGAAAGTAAAAATTCCAACAAAAGGTGTCTTGTTTTGTTTGTTCAGTGATTAAAAAAGCATGCTTAACTCAAGTCAACTTTCAAAGAAGAAGTCTTCAATGTTCAAGATTTGTTTTATGTGACCAAGAGGTTGAGAGCAGTGAACACCTTTTTTTACACTGCAAGACAGCTATAAATATGTGGTGTATGTTCTTGTGTATTTTTGGGATAAAATGGGTAATACCCAGCTCTAGTCTGGGGCTTCTGAGCAGTTGGCGGAGTGTAGGGTGCAAAGATGGGGAGGAGTATTGGTGGAATATCATTCCTGCTTGCATCTGATGGAGTGTGTGGAAAGAAAGGAATTCCATATTTTTTGAAGGCACTAGCAGTTCTATACATAAAATTAGGATGAATTGTCTTAGTCGTTCTTTTTTCAGTGTAAACAAAATATATGGGGGAAAGTAAGTGACTTAGTTGATTTAATTGGCAATTTATAAGAATATAGGTTTTTGGACAGGGGTTCTTTTGTACCTTTTTGCTGTTTTTGTAAAGATCTCAACTTAGAAATTTTCTTTGGGGTGTAAGTTTTGTTTAATAGAAATAACTTGCTATTTTATTTTCCTTATTTTTCTTGAATGCTTCCAAACAAATGTCAAGTGGTGCTTTATTATTGGATATTTGCTTGTGTCAAGATTAATGTCTTGGCTTAATTAATATACCTCTCCGCCTTTCTAGCGCAGGGGATCTACGCCGTGCTAATGGTCTTCTTGCACGATATGGTTTTGTCCTAAACGAGGGCGGACATTCATCTGTCTTGGTCTACAACTTATTAATGAAGGTTTTCTGCTTACCCACAAGTTTAACTTCCGGATTTGTTGGATCTCTGCATTTAACATTATTTATAAAAAAATTTATACATTAATTTGTTTCTCAGAGCCATTTCCAAAATTTCAGGGGTACATAAGCACAGGTTGTCCTGAGGCAGCATTAAGTTTGCATGATGAAATACTAAGACATGGACTGAAACTGGATAAGCTCACATATAATACAATAATCCTTGCATGTGTGGAGACTGGAAAGTTGGATGTTGCAATGCAGTTCTTTGAGGGCATGAAGGTTTCATCTCTGAACTCGAAAGGCCAGTTTAGAGCTTCATTATTAGCTCAGATGATGTTGCACACATTATTATTTCCTGAAAGAAAATGTAAATTTGACTGATGCAGGACAGAGCACAAACTATTGATGATGCTGTCATTTTGCCGGATGTAGTCACCTACACTACATTGCTAAAGGTGTGTGTGCATGATACCTTTTATATCCTGTTCAAAATCATTCTTTTGGAACTACTATGGAAATGAGATAAATAGGTGTCAGATAAACTGAACAATATTGAGAATCTGAGTGTGCTATTGATCTTGATTCCTTTTTGTTCTTACGAAGTTATGTATCTTCACGTATACTCCCCTTTCCATCAAATTCACAATGTAGTAATTCTTTCTCCATATAAGTATATGGTTTTGACATAAAAGACTCAAATGAGGATTTGCCAGAAACCTGTGTATAATCTTACATTTAATATTGATGAATTAGATTTCCTGCCGTCATTTCTTGTTAGTTTTTAGATTTTTTGCTCCTTTTTGTAGGGTTTTGGTCATGCCAAGGATCTTCTTTCAGTTCAAAAGATTGTCATAGAAATGAAATCATCCAACAATTTGCGTATTGATCGAGTTGCTTACACTGCAATCGTTGATGCCTTCTTAAATTGTGGAACAATAAAAGGTACACTTTATGCATATATTACTAAAACTTCTACAACTCATGGTTCTGAAAGTATTTTAAAATAACTCATGTCAATTCCAAATGATAATAAGCATATGCTGGCTCTCACTGGTGAAAGTGATGTAGCATTTAACACAAATATGTACATATTGAATCTTATCATCTACAAAAAAGGGTCTAAAAGGCATGGAGCTGAGACAAATTGCTTCCACGAGAAATTTACCGTGTATGCCATGTGAATTCTTCTTTCGGTGGTCAATATATCAGCTTTTTCCTCCACTGCCATTTTAAAAAAAACAAAAAAACATATGCAGCATATTCATCTCCTAAGAAGTTGAAAATCTCCATTTTTTGGGGATTCATGCTAAAGTGCAGAATCAATGCGCAATCTTGGTTGTTTAATTCTCTTCCAAGTAGCTTATATGGCATTATTATTGCTGATAAGGTTTATATTCCTTCTTGATATGACTGATCCTGCAAGTTGTAAATCCTTTGCTTAATATATCTGTACTTAACCATCCTGAATTTTGCTCTAAAAAGTCAGTGTTCTCCTTTGTATCCTGCTTTATAGTTATCCATCTTATATTTTTGGCTGCATGGACAACTTCAATGAAAGTAAGAAAGTAGATTTCGATTGTTAAAAGAAAGACTGAAAATAGACTTCAGTGCAACTTGAGCAATAATTTCTCTCGTACTGTCAAACTTTTTCTTTCGTTCTTATAATATGTAAGTTTTAACTAATTAAAGAAAAGAGTATGTAAATTATATGTGTTGATTATTCTTAAGAAAATGCTATAGTTGCATTGATAGTTTTTCTGCCACTTCCCACTTTGCTTATTGAATATTTGTGCACAATATAATAGGGGCACTGACTGTGTACGGGGAACTAGTAAAGAAAGCTGGAGAAGATTCTAGCTTGAGGCCAAAGCCTCATCTCTTTCTTGCTCTGATGCGCGCTTTTGCTGTTAGAGGCGAGTATGAAATGGTTAAAAAACTGCATGGACGCATGTGGCTGGATTCATCTGGAACAATCACCTCTAAAGTTCATGAAGAGGCTGATCATCTCTTAATGGAAGGAGCACTGAACAATGGGCAGGTACTTTCTGCATACAACTGGTCTTGATCTTGAAGTTCTTATACACCAGCTCAAGTAAGTCTGGACTGTTATATATGTGCCACTTTCTCTGGAGATCACCTTACCACTATTTCATTGGACATTGTTCTTGATTTATCGAAAGAAGAGGTTACACTTAGTGTTGTGGACAAAATTACTTCATAAATTAAAAACTAGGCAAAATAAGTTGGTGAAACAGAATGTTGTGGAGGTGAATGGTTGCAATAAATCGAAGATGAATTATATGTTATCTTTTTCATTGATACATCCAAGCTCAACTGGCAAGGTATTGTTTGCTTCGGCAAACCTCTTTGGTTCACCTCTTGGCTTTTGTGCCTCACAATTTTTATCTCTTACGCTTTAACCCAATAGATGCCTTGTCAATTAAATCTAAACTCGCCTTTATATGACCAGAATAATTTCCCTCCATTCTAATGTGATTTGCCTATGCAAGTTTCACAAGGAATCTCCTTTCGAGTTCAACCACTGACGCTTGTGCATTGTTACACTCAAACTCCCTTAGGGAATCAGTATTTTTCTAAGGGAATCATTGTCTAGGCATTTTCTACTTAATCTGAGCAGATAGTGGATCCTATTATCTGGTTATTTCTCCTAATATTTAAACCCTTTTTGTCATTAAACAATCCATCTTTTATTTCAAAAATCATGAGGGTAACTGCAAGCAGTCACTACATGAAGTGTTCGCAGAACCTCAGTTAATTGTTTTCTCATGAATTTGTTGTTGTTTTTCCTCTCATATGCATTATGGTTTTTCATTAAATTGAACTCTGTTTGGTTACTCAGAACTGACAAATAAAATACTATGCTTGTACTTTTTAAGCCTTTTCTTTTTTTTTTTTCTTGAATTATGTGAACTGTCTCATCTAAATGGTTCAACCATTAAAGAATGAGCAGTTTTATATTTTTTCCTCAAGTCTGCAAGACGTTATTTTTTTAAAGTTGGGAACTTTGTATATTTCTATAAATGATCAAGATCAAACAGTCCATTCATTGAACTTGCACCATATTTACATCGAAAGACGGAAACTGGAGCTATGCTAGTCCTCTTAAGGGAGTCTAATACATGTAAAATTTCAACACTTTCTACGGAGTGAGACTGTCTACACCAAAAACAAAGGACCAAAACACGATTCATCTTGATCTGTTGGACAAAATTGTTTCTATTTTCAAAACATCTGGAATTCCTCTCTTTCCATATTGTCTACCATATACAAGCTGGAACCATTCTTTATTTCCTCTGTATCTGGCCTCCAAACCTGCTTCTTCCCAACTTGCAAGAGTTTCAAAAATCTTTCCAGGCATTATCCATGTGATACTTCTGAGTGCCAGGAACAGCCTACATATTTGACATGTTATCTTGCAATTGAGGAAAAGATGATTTACTGTCTCTGCAGTTTCCCCACATAGGCAGCATCTGGGGCATGTAGTAATCCCTCTTTACATTAAGTTATCTTGAGTAAGTGGCTGTTTTGATTTGCTAATTTGTAGTGGCTTTTGGCTTTTAACCACTGTTTTAGTTTTGGAAGTGTTTGGGTAACACAAAAGTGCTTAGAAGCACTTTTTTAAACTTGAAAAAGTGAGAAAAAAGCCGAAAAGTCAAAAGAAGGGAGTTTCTAACTTATATATTTTGGCTTTTAACTTATAAGCAACTTAAAAAAGCCAATCCAAACACCCCCATAGAACTGCTTCTCTGGCCAAAAGCCAGAAAGACACGAAACCTTATATGGTATCATAGTCTTTCACATGTTCTTCCAAGGCCATTCTACCATTTGATGATTGGTTTGATTCGTATGTTTATAAATTGCATTCACTTTGTAAGCACCAGTACTGTGTCCATTCCACCATAATCTATCAACCCCTTCCTGTAAACCTCCAAATGTTCCCAGTATATTGAAGAAAGCAGTCGCCCTACTCACCTGCCAGTCATTAGGCAATCTTCTGAAGTTAATATCCCAAGCTTGATTTGACCAATGTTCTGCCACTGTATTATGTTGATGACAAGATAGTAGATGTCAGGGAATTCCTCTTGTGAACTCTCAGTCCCTAGCCATTTTATCCTTCCAGAAAATAATTTTACCACCACGTCTCTTGTGACCTACTTTTTTCCCTTGAATCAAGTACAACAACAATAACAACATACCAAGTGAAATCCCACAAAGTTGGGTCTGAGGAGGGTAAAGTGTACGCAGACCTTGATCACTACTTAATGGAGATAAAGAGGCTATTTTCGGAAGACCTAAAAAGGTATTGGGAAGAGGTGTTTAGACTGGATATGACGGTGCTTCATATCACCGAGGATATGACCTTAGAAAGGAGTAGAGGTCGCATATTAGGGTAGAAGGTTTGTTGGGATGCACGTGAAAATATTTTTATTGATGGATGGAAGTGAGACTTGAACTTAGGACCTTTGTTAATAATGGTATCAAGTTGGATGAAGCGCCTTATCTAAAAATCTGAACTGGTAAAGAGGAGACACTTGAATATACTTATTTTAGGTCTGGAACATTGTATTTCCACCCAGTTGACTCACAACAACCTACCATCAATGTAATTTACACCGTTTTGTGAGATCATTCAGCTGTTCTACTTGTTATATCTATCTTTAAAGTTCAAATATGTTTAAAAAGAGCACTTCTCAAGTCTTGGATCCACCATGCTGTATATAATTTATGGACATAAATACCTTTGCTATTTTTTTTTTCTCGATGAGAACCTATGTTAATTGTTGCTCAACTGTCATATCTCAGTTGGATTTGGCTCTACAGTACATGAAAGGCAATATTGAGAAATGGAAGCAAATACCATGGGCTAGTCGAGGTGGAATGGTAAGCCTTAGTCTCTAATAATTTCATTTATTTGAGTTCCAAATAATACTATTTCTTGTTCTTTTTTTTTTCTTTCTTAATAACAATTACTTGGCTCCTTTATGATAGGCTAGATTCAGTTTGTGCTTAAGCTTTGCATTTTTCAACTTCTGGGGCACATGTGTGCCAACCTTGCCAAATTAAGGGCTTTAGAAATTGCATCGAGATTTATCCAAGCATTGTCTTATCTATAAAGTGGTAGATGGTATTCTACATGTCATCCTTGACACCTCTCCACATACACACACACACACACAAAAAAAAAAACCCTTAAAATAAAATAATCACTGTAAATCCTTACAAACTTTGTTCCCTTGGAACCCTGTTGGCTGTCATTACTTCCTTGTTAGAGTACAAACTCAAAGCATGTTAAGCAATAAATATCCATCCTGTGGTCATTGTTTTTCTTTTTCTTTGAAGTTGATAGAACTGACTACTGAGCATGCTTTTCCCAATCTTGCAATCATACTTGTAAACTGTCATTGATCTGAAGCTGTTTGATGCTATCATATCTTTTTGAGTATCCAATTTTGTGGAGATTCAGGAACTCATACGCCTGATTCCTTCTTGTCCTTGCAGTATTCTTATCAGAGAGAATGCTCTATTCCAGTGAGTCGGACTGTTTGATTTTCGGTTTAATGTTGGATATTTGTGCCATCAATATGCCCCAATATATGAGTTCTTCCTTTCTCTGGCGTCTAGATCTAAGTTGCTCAGACTCTTCATTTTCGGAGCCACACCCGTGTCGACATGACATGGGTGGGGGTCATTGTCCATTGATTTTGGATACTTTGACCAAATTCGAAAGAGAAATTTTGGACAAATTCAATGATTTTGGTAATCAAAACAAAAACTAAAGTGAAATTGAAGAAAATGGAATATCTTGTATATATAAATTTCTATTGCCACTCTTATTCCTTTTATCTCCTTCCAAGATTCACCCTCTTGATTAATATTTTCTTCTAAGGTTTTCCACATAATCTCATAATTTAGGTTTTATAACTCTATTTTTAGATGTTTGAATTATTTTTAGCCGAATCTTCGCACCCGTATCCATATATGGATCCTTATCCCTAATCATAAAATTTAGATCATAGAAAGATCAGACCTCTGGATCCACACCTGTATCGGACACCCGCACCCGAGTCCGAGCAACTTAGTTCTAGATCCTCTAACAAATCTATGTTGTGGGGGCAGTATGAAACTGGGGCTCCCAGCAACCTGTAAGAGAATCTAACATATGGAGGTTCATGAAGTTCATGTAGAATTGAGGCACGATCGGAAATAACTATCCGGATACATTGACTGAGAAGACTAAGGGGCCGTGTGATAGGAGGTATTAGTAGACTAAGAGCTCGATCCAGAAGGCAAACCCCTTGCTTTCGTTGGCAAGGGGTTTTGAATTTGAGGCTTCCGTTATGGAAGCCCCAAGCCCAAACCACTGGGCCACCCCATAATTTTTTGTTTTCTTAAAACATTAGTTTTCCAACATCGAATGCTTGTCTTTGAGCGATTAAATCTCCTGTCATTCCTAGGCCTGGAGATGTATGAATTGAACCAGAGATGAGTTTTTCTTAATCTTAAAATCTTATGCAGTAACTTTGAATCCATAAGATATATTCACAGAAAACTAGGGTAAGAGTGTTTAGATTTCAAGCAAATTAGGCAAGGAGAAGCTTAGACATCAAATAGGTTTTTTGTTTCTTTTTTTTTTCCTTAGTTTTGGATCCTTCTGTGTGATGTTTCACATGGTACTTATGTTGATCCTTGGACTTCCTATTGATATCGGTTTCATATCTTTCACATCACCTATCTATATTACAGTTTAATACAATTGCAGGTTGCTCTGCGAATTGAAGCGTTACTTGGTTCCAATGTTTCTATATTTAGTCCTTGCATACTGCCACAGGTATGTAATTCCATTTTGCACTCTCAGAGCCATTGACGTCAAATAATTCCTTTGTTTGCCTGTCTCCAGGCAAGCGTTGTATTTATAAGTATGGTAGAAATGATCTTTCACTACTTTTTCTGTTACAAATACTCATCACTGTGATATCTGCAATAACTGCTTTTTTGCTCTGAGACTGAGCCTGTGTGGAGAAATAGGAAAATGCAGTAGAAGCTGACTTGTGCCATACATTGCTTTTAAGATAGTATAAGTTGTCCATGTTTAGTTTGGTGGTAGTGTTGTTTGTACTCCCTCCGTCCCATTTTGTGTGGCACCGTTTAACCTGACATGTTGTTCAAAAGAAGACTTTTGAAACTTGTGGTCTAAAATAATTCTTAGATATTTGTATGGTTGTAAATCATTTCGTTAAAGGGTAAAAGAAGAATTTTGAAGTTAAAATATTTCTAATTATAGTAAGATGACATTCTTTTGGGACGACTAAAAAAGAAAGGGTGCCATGTAAAACAGTCCATTTAAAAAGGAATAACCTCCTTTCTTTTTCATTCAGTTTCAAAATGAATGACAACTTCTCTTTTTTGGCAAAATTTTGATTTCAACTTTCCACGTGACATGTTTAAGGGCAAAAGATTAAAGGACATTTGGTACATTTGACTTAATGTTAATTTAGAACCACAAAATTACAAAGTCTTTTTTATTTTCTTAAACTCCGTGGCAAATCAAAACAGGTCATTCTTGTTGAAACGGAGGGAGTAGTTTATATGCATATAAACTATTGATTGGGTAATTTCTTTTTTTTTTCCTGGTACCAGGTGTCTGTACGTGATACTATTGAGCAAATCATGGTTCCATTTTCTGAAGCTCGGCCACTGCAAGCTACCCTGAAACTAAAGCAAGTGGTCATGCGTTTCTTTAAGGATTCGACTGTTCCAGTCATAGATGATTGGGGAAGTTGTGTTGGAATACTGCATTGTGAAGACTGCAACGAGGTACTCTATCTATGACCTCTATGATCTATTAGGCTAGCTTTGTTCACTGCATGATATTATTCTCTAGTTTGTCTCAGTGTAGTTCTGTAACGTTATACAATCTTTTACAGCTACTACACTTCCATAATATCTTTAGTATTAGGCTACATTGACATTGCATGTTTGAGGTGTTGTAGGGATTGTTCATCTATTAGCAACTCTACCATTATTCATGCGTGATAATAAGAGACTATATCCTTTAGAACAGAGTTTTTAACTATGAGCAATTGAATTGGCTGTGGGCAGGGATTGAATTATCTGTTGGGGAGTATATGTAAATACAAAAAACTTTTGGGTTTTTAATTTGAAAGAGAGTCCCTCCTACCAAATTTTTAAAACATGACTCTTTTGACTCTTTATATGAAAGCCTCAATAGACTCTTTTAATTCAAGGCGCTATGTCTCAATCAGCAAGTTGCAGGACGTCTTTTTCAAGAGGTGGAAGGGATTCAGTTACTGCTTAAGTGAGCCCTTCCTAAATGTCTTCATCCAGTCAATAGCATCCTTGTCACCAAGACTTGGGCTTCGCAGAGGGACGAGATTCTTTCTCTGGATACTAATAGAACACAAGCCAAGGAACAATCATCATTTTTCTAACCGATGGAACTAAGCAGGAAAACAGAAGTTCCTTTTATAATTCTGCATTTTTCATCCTTCCAGTTTCTCCAAGTTCCAACTTCAATGGAAAGGAAATTATGCTCATTCCTGACAGAAGAAGTCAACCTCCTTGAAAATAACTGCTTGATCTTATGCAGACAGTTTGAAAAAAATAAAAGCGACTAAGGTGGGAAGTATTAGTCTTCATTTTAAGTCATTATCAAACTACCTCTCATAAGGATGGAGTTATCTGCTTCTTTTATGGCATCAAACTCCAAAAGACTAGTAAATAAGAGAGTTCAATAGTGGATCAGACGAGGAAAGCTGCTTAAGATTGTGACAGGGAAAGCTGCTTAAGATTGTGAAAGGTAAGTATAAATCCCTAGTGCTCAATGTACAGGTCTCCAAGAGGGAAGCTAGTTCAATATGAAGAAGATATATGCAGAAGCATCATTAATGTGTGCGCCCATAGTTGTTCTAGGATTGAAGGGGCATTTTAGAAGGAAACAAACAAGTCCACCATATGAGATTTGAATCTGAAGAAAAATGGGAATGAAGGTAGTGCCATGAATAAATTGTGAAAAGGATCTTGTAAATTGTGACAACAAAATGGTAAGGAGCAACTTGTTGTCTGGCGGTAGTTAAGGGCATTAGTAGGACTATATTGTGTCACATGAAAGTTGGATTAGATTTATACACTGATCCTGACCTTCGAAATGAATTTCTTTTAACACCTACCTAACTCCAACCTGAAGAAGTCATGTGCAATTTTTGATGGTGCGAAGAGCATCATGAAAGGTAAAATTGAATGGTTGAAATGGAGAAGTGTTACCGGAGTGTTACAACTTACATGACAGAAGGATGCCTACCAAAGTGAAGGTAAGTTCTAGAGAACAATTATAAGACCAACAATGTTATATGGTTGTCAGTTCGGCTCAACATATCGACAAGATGAGTTTTGCAAAGATGCGGATGCTTAGATGGATGTGCATACATACAAAATTAAAAGATCAACCTGGTGCACTAAGCTCTCGCTATGCGCAGAGTCTTGGAAACTGCTGGACCACTATAGTCTGTTGTCCGCAATCTTACACTGCATTTCTACAAGAGGCTATTTCCGCAACTCGAACCTGTGACTTCCTGGTCACAAAAAGCAACTTTACCATGTTTCATATTTGGAATAAGTCTATTTTGAATCCTAAACATATCTATTTATCAAATAAAGGATGAGATATTAACTAAGAACTTGGAGTCTTTTGTGTTTATCTCCAGGATCACAAGAAATAACATACTGATCTAGATAAAGTAGAACTGTAAAAGGAAAATGTATGATTAGTGATGCCCACTGATTATTTGAAGGGAGATTTGGGGGTTAACGCTGAAAAACTGAGAGGAGCACGTAGTTGAATCATGAATGCTGATCATTCAGAGTACTGCAGCTCAATAATCGTCAGGTACAACTGAGAGAGAAAAAGAGTGAAAGATATTGTTGATGACTTACTCTGTCAAGCTGCTTGGAAATATGTTCATAGTCATGTCAATAAGCATCCTTGATGGCGCTATAGGCTGACTATTGTGAAGATAATAATGTTCTAGTATGTTTTGGTGAATTGAAAGGAAGGAAAGCTATCAATGACAGGGTTGGAGGTAGCTCTTAAAATGTACTTTAGGCAGAACTCAATAGCTTTGGCGCAAACTCCATATGTATTAAGAGATCAACTAAACATGTGCAAAAATTAAATTTAGAATCCAATTACTAACACTTGAAATTGTGGTCTAGAATCCAGAACCTTAAATCCGGAATCCACCTCTGGTCAATGACGATCAGTCTACTAGGAGTTGAATAGAAAGAAAGCAATCCTAAAGCAAAGGAACTGCCAAGTGGTTGGCATTTTCTCAGCTCCACACCTTTGCTAACTTCAAGCTGCATGAACTATTTCTCATCCCTCATTCTATTTACAGGTCACATGAAATATTTGAACTTCTTTTCTCAAAAAGATTTGCTTGAGTTCATTGTGGAATTTAAAAGGAAAACAGAAACAGAAGCTAATATTCTAAGTTTTTGTTTCACTGCTTTATTGAGTAATCAATTCAGATGTCTGCTCAGAGACCAAGGCGGACCTATCCTATTAAGAAAGGGGTGTCTCTATGTGTATACATGTTGAGTCAAGAGGAGTTTTGATGATGACCATTGGATTATGAAACATGTTGATTGATCAGTTCTTCATTGCACTGGTTCTGAGACACAAAGACATGATGCGACAAGGTGCGGAATGGATAGATTACTTAGAGATAAGGACGCATCATCAAAGTAGCAAATCAATTCAGAAATTACAGCTTATGGAAGGAGTTGGTGTGAAGAAAGAGTTTCAAGCGAATAAGAAGTCTAATGAAGCTTGAGGC
>JAOTQR010000100.1:16668732-16687883 GCA_025774065.1 Solanum ossicruentum
TCTTTACACTGTTAATAGGTAAAACTTTAAACTTTTTTAATTCTATATCCTGACTTCCACTTAATTTTAAGAGGAGGCAGACTATATTATTTTATTATATTGAATAAGTGTATATTTTAGAGGTCATTTATTCGCAGATAGAATGAACGTAGATTATAGTAACAACTTTGAATTATCATAATGAGGAAAAGATTGTTTGTGACAAAATTGTGAATAGGATTGATTAATAATATATCATCTTCTTGTTGATGCCCATTCCTTCATAGGATAAAATAATCACATTAGAGAATAATTGTGATATGACAGCATCAGATTAGTTAGTTTGATGTCATATAACAATTATTAAAATATAATGACTCAAACTTTAACCGAAGAAAACAAAGGACGGTATAATGACTACTGAGGGATTTTTTCTGCTTCAATTGATTAATAAAAGAGCTTTTAATTTTCATTTTCAAAAAGTATTTTCGCAAATAAAATAGACTCTTTATAATCATACGAAATATCTAAAAATTTGAGGAAAACAAAATAAAATGAAGTATGACAGATTTTAGTCTTAATAATGAAAAATAGAGAGATTTTTGTGGAAGTCTAGACCTAAAACTTGCTATCTTGCTAGATAATTTTCTTCCTTTTACTTATATTCCGATATTTCTCATTTTTTAAATTAAAAAATCTATGAAAAATTGTAATTGTAATTTGTACGTATATAAAGAAGTAATACTATTAAATTCTTGAATTTATGAAAAACGAACAATTGCAAAAGCACTTAATAAGATTTTTTTATTAATCATCAAGAATAAAAATTGAAAGTTTAAAGATGATTAAATATCGTCCTAGTCTCCAATCAGAAATTATGTCGATCATGAATCAACGGACATTGCTTTTAAGTACTCCATCAACACCCTATAAAAGAAATCAAAGCTTTTGGATTCCAAAGAGAGTATAATTGTACGGCTGAAATTTAAAGGAATGGACAGAAGGATACACCAAGAATAGAGTTTGCGGCTCAATTTGAACACAAAGAAACTTATAGTAATGATTGACAAATCGAGATCTCTTTCTTAATGGTGGTGGTACATGTTTGTTCTTAGTTGGCAGAGTAACTTGACTTATTAATTTTATTAACGGATGAGACCTCAGCTTACTAACTAGCTATATAGATAGGGACGGATCTAGAGAGTAATGAGGAAGTTTACCCAAACTCCTTCGATAAAAAATTATACGGTATATAAGGTATTGTAAAATCTTTTATATATACAGATAGATAGATTTGAACCTCTTAAACATATTATTGGAGGATGGCTTAGTAGTTGAGGGAGTTCAAACTTCACTTTGAAGTTCTAAGTTCATATTTCAAGCATTACATTTTTATTTTTCAAATCTCCTTGATTAAAATCTTGAATCCACCACTATTAATGCGGAAGGATCCCTTCATGATCAACTTCTTAGAGGGACAACAGCTTTTTAACTGTATTATCACAATTTGGATTTAATCAAAGTCCAATGCAAATATAAAATATTAAATTAATGGACAAAAACATATACACATAGTGTGGTAGTTAGAAAAATTATCATCCCCTTTCTTGTATCGTTTTCTAATATGAGTTTATTCTAATTAATTCTAAGTACTCTCAATCTTATCTAAGATTCTCCCAGAATTATAAAAAGATGATGTCAAAATCATTTGACAAGTGTTAGGCTAATATGAGAGGAAAAAAGCTGTCATTTGATGTCTTTATTGTAGTAGTGCATGCATGTGACTTCTTTAGTGCCTTCTTCCTCACATCCTCTCAGATTCCTAGTCACTACCTAACTACGTTCTATATTTGTTACTTCAACACTCCTCCGGGTATTTAAATGTTTGTATAGTTAAAATATTAAAATAAGTTTTGCTAAAAAATTTTATATATTTTTCTTTTTCTTTTTTCGTCAAATTGAATGTTTATTTTTGTTTGCCTTTATAATTCGTATTTTCTTCTTTTGGAGAAATACTTTTTATTTAATTAGAGATTGAATGTAATAATGCAATGTCGGAATAAATATAAGATATAAAGAATATCTCCTTTTACAACGGTACTATAAAATCACCATCTTTTCCACTAAAAAGAGTTTGATGGCTATATATAGTTAGCCCTGTAATTTAATAGCAGTGTAGAAAATAAAATATAAAACTAAAATATATAAAACTATCGGAGGAATTCACTGTGTGTTCTTAAGGAATTTAATCCCTTCATTGTACCCGAGATTTGTGGATTATTTACTCCCATGATAAAATAGATAACTTATTACAAAAGTAGCGGTACCTCAAACTCTTGTAATTTCAGTGAACTCAAAGAATCAACAATGAATCACACACAAACTCAAATTTTTATCTGTAAAAAAATATATGCAGAAGAAGAGGAAATTTGATGTCTGGAAAATGCAGAAAAGTTCTATATGTATAGCCAACATTGGGTGCAAATTAGCTTGTTCAAAATAGTCTCATCTGTTCAGAACAGGCATGGTGTCTTTTGGAAAGGAAGGTATCTGTTCCAAAGGAATAGTTCACGTGCGAATTTTAAAAATTAGTTAAACTAATTGATTAATAAATAATTCATAAATTAATTTAATTAATAAATAATTTATTAATTAATTAATTAATAATTCACTAAAAAAATCAGAAAGAAAAATTGTGAGATTGATTAATAAATTTTATTCAAAAAGTTTGTCAATCAATTGGATCATTTGTTAGAGTTGGAGCCAGCCAAGCGACAACAACGATGGCATAAGGGACTCCCTCTGCCAATGTGCGAGAAATGACTTTTCATTTTCACTTCATGGTTCTCCCACATTTCCTTGTTATTTCAATTTTCATTTCACACTTACTATTTAAATCTATAAATCCGGCAATCCTCCACATGAATGGGAGATTGATTAAATAAATTTTATTCAAAAAATTTATCATTCAATCAAATCATTTACCAAAGTCGGACTTGGAGTCGGAGCCAAAGTCAAGCTAACGACAACGACGACAGCACAAGGAGGTCTCTTCTGCTTGACTCTTAAAGAGTTAGAGGAAATGTTTCCTAATATAATGACAAAAATTTTCCTCTATTCTACCAATGGATGAGAAATGACTCTTCATTTTCTCTTTACTTGATTCCCCCCACATTTCCTTATTCTTTCATTTAACAAACCCCAACAATCTCCACATGAATGGGGAATGACAATTGCTTAAAACATATGCATGAAAAAATTGTGTGATCTATAAATAAGGATTAATTACATCTAGATAAGTAGGTTTCCCTTTGAACTTTTCATAGTGAATATATATCGGATATACTTGGTCAATCGGTAGATGTGATATCTTTGAACCTTCGACCTTGTACTCCAGTCTTCTCCAAACGATTTTTCGTCTTGAGCCCTCCTCTCAGTTAACTCAGTTAAAGGAATGTCGTACATCTAGACAATATAAATCACACAACTAACTCTTTAACTGGTTTTGGTTCTCATTGTTTTGTTTATTTCAACCATGAATACGTCCTGATTTAGTGCATAGAGAATTGGCCTTACCGGATTCTCCATAAAATGACTTACACTTCATATTTACAAATGTGTTATCCCATAAATACATATTTGATATACCCTATATCAAACTTAGAAACCACTAGAAGATCATATTATCTTATCCTTGTTATTGAACATTGTCTCATCATGAGAATGAACCTTATAATAATTTTGACAATGTTGAACTGTCATTAATGACTTTGTTTGATCTCCTTGAACGTAGATCTTGAGATCTCCAGTCTTCTATTTACTGCCACGATGATTTGTCCTCTCTTTGATGATCTCTCAACTCCTTCTCTAGTTAGGCCTTCATGGAAAATGTTTTCTTGATTTTTTCTTTTCAAAAAATAAATAGTTCTCTTATTTGTGTTTGATAAGACTAAAAATATATTGTCCTAAAAATATTTATATATAATCTAAAGAAATAATAAGATGTTGAGGCAAGGGCGGAGCTAGAGTGCGACTATGAGTTCGCTTGTGATAGTGTATTATTCTTATTATAAACTTTTGCTTTTTCAATAAGATGTTGTAAACATAATTGGGGAAGTTTTGATATTTTTCACAACTTATACGGTTCTATTATTAGAACCAAAAATACAATTTTAAAATTTAAAATACATATTAAACAAAACTTCAACTTTATTGCATAGCCAAACAGGCGTTAGAGAAAAATATATTACTCATCAACACAAATTAAAATTAGCCCATTCTAAATAGTAGTTAAAGTGAAATTTAGTGGTATTACTTATAAAGTCCCACAAAACCTTTCCAAAGAAATTACAGTACAAGAAATAATGGATAAGTTGATCAGTAGTAGCCAGTTTCTTCACTTAGTTCTACTTCTTCTTCTACTCTCTAATATCATGTCCAATACAAGTTGTATTAACGCTCAGCTCCGTCGCGATTTTTATCGGGATTCGTGTCCAAACGTGGAGTCCATAGTCCGATCAGCAGTTGAACAGAAGTACAGACAGACCATTGTTACAGCAGCTGCAACTCTTAGACTCTTCTTCCATGATTGCTTTATTCAGGTATACATATAATTTTTGTAGCGTCTTACAAAATTTTGTTGTTTGTGACTTTTATGCATCGACAGACAAGTCTCTATGACTGTTAAATAATTAAGTTTAATTTCTATAATACTCCATTTATATCTGGTAAAATTATCATAATCACAATTATATGACTGTCCATATATTCTTGATAAAAACAACTCATAGTACATATCAACCTACCCTGACCCCACTTCAACCTGTGGGATTATACGGGGTATGCTGTTGTTTGTTGTAGTTCATTTAGGGAATAGAAAATGCAGTTAATGTGGTCTGAGTAATGGTGTATATGACAATGTCAGGGTTGTGATGCTTCCATCATACTGAGATCCTCAGGAAATAACACAGCAGAAAAGGATCATCCAGACAATATATCACTTGCTGGAGATGGTTATGACACTGTTATTAAAGCTAAAGCTGCAGTCGATAATGTCCCTGCTTGCAAGAACAAGGTCTCATGTGCTGACATCTTGGCCATGGCCTCAAGAGATGTCATAGCATTGGTAAACAATATACTCTTTACTTCTCTATAAGGACATGATGAGACTAAAATCGAAGACGAATAATCTAGCTAATGGTTGAAGTATTGGATGTGTAGGCAGGAGGACCACATTATGCTGTTGAATTAGGAAGGAGGGATGGCAGAACATCTTCACAAAATAGTGTACCTAACAATTTACCTCACTCTGACTTTCACTTGAAGAAGCTCATTCCTATGTTTGCCTCTCGTGGGCTCTCTATCAGACATTTGATTGCCCTCTCTGGTATATTCCCCCTTTTCATTGGCAAAAGATACTTCACTTTGCTCTTAGAAGTGTAGCCTAAAATGTCTATCAAGCAATGATCCCGCTTTTATGCAGGGGCACATACACTAGGATTTTCACATTGCAACCAGTTCTCAAGCAGGATATACAGCTTTAACAGAAAACGCAAGGTTGATCCAACAATTGATGCAGCTTATGCTAAGGAACTCCAAGAAATGTGCCCACAGAATGCATCTCCCGGAGTAGTCATCCCCTTGGATCCAGACACCCCTCAAGTGTTTGATAACATGTACTTCAAGAATCTTCAGAGGGGGAAAGGGCTGTTCACTTCAGACCAGACACTGTATACTAAAAGGGGATCAAGGAATGTAGTGAATATGTTTGCATCAAACAAGACAGCTTTTGAAAGGGTCTTCATTGCTGCCATGACAAAGCTAGGAAGGCTTGGGGTCAAAACTGGAAATCTGGGTGAAATTCGGAAAGATTGTGCTGTAGTGAACTAGGTAAACAGAAGATAGAGTAGATCAAAGATTTATTCTAGGACCATTGTGCAGCACTTGTTCAAATTCCAATAATTACGCAAAAAGGTTTAATCCTGTTAATGAAGATCCGAAGTAAAAGTTTGACTTACACACAAGCACCTATAATTCTCCTAACCCAGTCCATGATAAGGCACACAGGAGAAAGAACGGCAAAAACACACGAGGCCTCTCCTCATCATCATGTAAAACTTGAACTGAAATTGGGAAGATACATTCAGTCATCAAATGGAACAGTATAAATGACTCAAAACAGTGTTTTCTCAATCTTAAAGAACAAACTACAACATGAGTAAGTTCAGTGAAAGTCGAACCTACAACAAATGTGAAAGATGGCAGCCGTGAGAAACGACTTACAACTAGCTGTATACTACTTCCGTCTTCTTAACCACATCCCACCCCGCAATCTTCTACACTTTGCTGCTAAATGAGAAGTAACCAAGAATTATCATTCCAAACTACAGCACACAGTGTCGAACAACTATAAGAACAAAAGAATTAGCATTTACAACGGATGCTTAGCACCAATAGCACCCAATTAATGGAGCTTTCTCAAAATTATGTGACTTCTATCCATCCCACAAATGTATTGTGGACAATTCCTCTCGCTGGGTTCACCAAAAGGATACAGAGTTTATCCAAGATTCCTTCAAATACTGAAACCCTGGAAAAAATTTCCAGCTTGTTCTATTGTGACAAGGGGGTACCAATAATATCAAGTAAAAGTAAGCTACTAGATTGTTCTCTATTTCTACTGAAGTTGGATCGCCACCTAGTACCTCTTATGAGCTCCTAAATGGATGAAGAACATGCAATTCTGGACAATGATTTTCTCCAGTTTATTGTCAACATCTGAAGAAGCCCTGAGACAATGTTGAAAGAGAAAAACTATGCAGTGCCTCCTTTGGTAAAGAATTAAATCTCTTGAAAACTAAAATAGGGGCTAAATGGGAAAACTATCATAATATATAATTCAGACACAAGTAATCTTCTCTGAGTTCTTGTAGGAGCTTATCCATAACTTCTCCTTGATACTTGAAGAGGTTCTAGTTCAGCTCATCCATGAGATTTACTAAACTCAGGCACTAGCTAGGGCTGATAGCTGATTGCTGTGCAGGTGAATCTCCATTCTCAAGGCGACTTGATTCCCCAGATTTACAAATAGTTAGTCTCATAAGAGAAATTGCCTTATTCAATTGACGCATCACTAGACTTAGAATTTTTTATTTCCACATTAGTATCTGGGTCATCCATATCGATGTGGTTTTCAACAGACAATTCAGGCCTGGTACAGGCATTTGTCAGACCGTTAAGTGTGCTATTGCAGCAAACTTGCCATGAGACATCTTTCTTAGCACATCGGTTCAATGGACGTTTCCCAAGAAAACCAGGGGCAAACAGTGGCTTCGACTTTGCTCCAGAGGAACTCCCTCCATCTGATTTCAGGACCACATTGTGGATACCATGAGACGAAATTTTCTTGTTCTGGTTAGCTATATCTGGCATTTCAGAAGAATTTTGTAACTTCCCATTCTGTGATATGTCACCAAATTTTGATGCAGAGGATGAAGCAACATCCAGAATTTCACCATTTGTGACTACAGAATCCTCATTAAAAGAGGAATTCAACAGACTGTCATTGGTGGCTCTTTGACATGTTTCAGTATCATCTTTACTGTCAGAAACAGGGGATATTGCTTCACATTCCTGAATCTCAACTTCAGCCAAAGAACTAGCACCAAAGGAACTATTGGATACCACTCTAGGGGAAGAAGTTCCTATAGCTGTACTGTGTGGAGTAACATCCTGCAACTCCTGCTGGACATGAGGACTTGCCCCAAAACCTACCTCCTGATCCTCCATTCTCTCCTCAGGATTGGGCAAGGAGAGTAGCTCCTCTTTGGCCCCAGTTATCTTAGCTTCTGAACTATTAAGGGTTGGCGGTGAAAAAGAGTCAACAACTGTAGCCGGAGACACTGTTTCGTTGAGACATTCAATACGTTGGTCTGTGGAACCCGGTTCGTCTTCCACTTTAACTGTATCCTGGTCCTCTTTCTCTAAGGGTCCAAGAGGAAATAAGGATGTTCGCCGAGGGTAGATCCTGTCAAAAGCAAATGCAAATCAAGATCATTCACTTAGAAGGGTAATGCAACATGTTACATAGACCTAATATACGTACAGATGACGGATCAATTAGATCATGGTCTAAAGAAAGTTACCTGCTATATAAGAGCATGTATGCTCCTTGAGAAAGCACTTCATCCAAATCAACATTAACAACCTAATAAAATTTGTAGAATAAAATCACACATGAATATCTTAAAGTAATAAATATAGTAGTATGAAAAGGAAAAATTGTCTATATGAAGTAATATCACATTGTATTGAGATCATGCTAGAGGTAGAATATCAAGTGAATGATGACCTTTACTAAGGCTCACGCACTCACCCACAGCACCTATATTCTCAGTTTGACATTATTATTATTTTTGAATTGGTACTGTTGTATTCCTCAGCATTAAGGGATGCTGCAGACCATCAAAAGGCACACGGAAACAATTACAGAAGGGAACAAAGACTACCTATAATCACATCTACATCTTCTATATGAGGTCCTACAAGTTGGGAACATTGTTCTTTACACCAAAAGTAAAAAATATATAACACAATTCCAATTAACTATTTGTTGCAATCTCAAACATAAGTGAGAATCAACAGCAAAATAGAGAAAATGGCACCACATCCTACATGAAGGCATGGAAAACATCCGAAGGTGGCACAACAAGGGAAGGTGCCAATATTATCTGTTGCTTATACTTTTTATTTGTGTGTATATATGCACACACACATACATATATTGCAAGTTTGTAGACATGCTAAAAACATGGAGTAGATTCCAATTCAAAGAATAGAAACAGTATTTTTCTCAGATTAGATACATCTATTAAACAGCTTTAAATCTCAAGCACAAAACTAAAAGAAGCATGAAGTTTCCTAAAGATTCATCTTTTTCTTATAGTACATTATCTTGGGAATGGGCACATATATGATGTGAGTGGGCAGTTTCAATACCCTAAGCATGTCACCCATCTGACACAAGTACATCAAGGCAAATGAATGAGCCAACAAATAAGACATGATTGAGATATGGGACAGCACAACTAGCTCATAGCCAAAATGCTATTTCAACAGAAGTAGTAATATTGTTATTGTTCAAACAGATCTATCGAGGCAAATGTCAAGACCAATATAGCATTTTTCACCAGGATATAGCAACTTACATAAATTCTAAAGCTTCAGAGATGCAGTATAGATAATCAGCACAGAAGAACATAAATGAAAGTCCAACATGCTAAAATCTGCAACCAACCAATGCATTTTGTGCACCGGGATAGCATATAACAATAAACAAGCGGGTGTAGAGCAAATGAGATGTTTCTACCTTGCAGTCATCGATCCTGTACCAACTTCCACGGAAATCCTTGATATAGCATATGTAATGGCCGAAAAATGATGCATTCAACATATCCACATGAACAATAACTGCATATAGCTTGTAAATATCATTGCCGTCTCCTGTTTCACTCATGTACGGACGGAGATCCAATGTTTCAGGGAAACTCACCCTCTTATTTAACTTGCCAAACCTACCACTCTGCATAGAGATTTTGGACATAAATAAACAAAACTAGTAGAAATTTAGAACACAAACTCGTAGAGTTGCTTCCAAGAATAAAATGGAACTTAGCGGTGAGGAATGCTAATATATAGATATAAATATAGATATAGACACACACACACACATATATATATATAGAGAGAGAGAGAGTCCCTGAGTTATTGTAGCTCACTCATCCCATAGAGAAATGCAAATTCTATATCACAGTTCTAAAACAGATATAATAATAGCAAATAGAAACACTACACTTAGGGATTAAATTATCCTTTTGTTTTACAAGCTAGTGTATGCTTGGTATCAATACAACGTTAGCTATAGACTGGCACAAAGGAAGAAAAAGTTCCATCTAGATGATAGCTATGGAAATTATATTATTATTACCATTAGGATTAGTATTATTTAGATGTGTTTTTAACGTACCTTTCATTTTTATTTTACTTATTATGATATTATGATGACATGATATGAACTTAAATGAAGAAATGAGGATTCATATAGTCAATTCCGACTTGTTTGGGACTGAGGCATGGCAGTTCTTGTTGTTTTACAAGCTAAGGTTCATTCTTGTCTCTAAATAGCACCCAAGAAACAAGCTAATCCAGTAATTTTTTTCCACAATGAACTTCTTTTTAAATTTTAAGTCGTTATTATGAAAAGATTGTTAGATTTACCTTTTTTCTACAGTTGGGTTCTATGCAGATACAAGAATGCAACCTACCTTATTAAACAGTAGGATAATGCAATCCAAGTGTAGCATTTCTAGTTGGTATTATATTATCTTTTCTAGAACTGCACTTCTATTTATCTCTAACTCGAGAAATTATAATCTCTTTAGCGATGCTACTTTAAGCATACTGTGTCTTATCAATGCACGCTGGAAGGTGGAAATTCAAGGTCTCATTAACTACAACTAACAACCTACTTTGTTTTTGTTTTGCTTGTGGATAAACAATATCTTATGGATGGACCTTTTAGATCTACGGGTTGACTGGGCCCGGCCACTCACATGAGCATAGAGAATATATACTCGAGCATTTCACTGGCCCTCACAGGATAGGTAAGGAATCACTTTCTATGATATGTATGGTCATGCCTAAGGGGCAAGGGCATATCGATTGAAGTAAATTCTTCTTTTGATCAATCAAAACCCCTTCCCAAACTGTAATAATGAGCCTACCTATGACGAGTTAACTTTATGTTAGATGGCAAATAGTGAACTCATTTCCTTCCAAGAACAAAAACAATATACATATTGTCTCAGACTGGACACTCTGAAGAAAAATATTTATGTGAGATTAGATTGACATTAGATCTTAATTGTCAGCTGAGGTACACCTAGAGTCTGTTCAACCTAGATTGAACATCTTCAGCTGGACTTCCATCAGACCCCTTTTGTCCTGTAGACTTGTGAACCTAAATACATTCAATGTTGATGTGACTCCATAAGTTTTGGCTGATTTTTTTTTTGAGAAATATCAATTTACAGTCTCTTTTTTGAAATTTCACTTTTTTCTAAAATTCTCATTACACATTGAGAGTCTCTTTTCCAATTTAGGCGACTCTCCAGTTTGTTCAGCTCCATAACAAGCTGAAGGACTCAACATGAAATATCCAGTCACATTACCCATGGTTAAATGGTAATAAACAATTATCCTCTACTTGTATGGACCCGCTATGAAAATTCAGCCAATATACACTAACAATAAAAGAACATTGCTTATGCTTCTTCTTCTTCTTCTTCTTTTTTTTTTTGAGAACAGTGGTGGCACTTCATTGATCATTAAACAGTATGAAGTACTGGGAGATTTACAACATCAACAAAGCAGTGCGCCAAAAAAAAAAAAAGGAGCAAATGCTAAAAGAGAGGCACAAGAAAAATCTAACTAATTGCTAAAGCCTTGCCTTACCTAGACATGGAGAAGTTCTAGAGCCTCTAAAGTACAGTAAATCCAAATCCTTTGCGAAAACAATTGTTTCCATCATTGAGGACAAACAATTAAATTATCCATCAAGCTGTTTTAACTTGTAAACATTTTACAATCAACATATTACTGGTGCATAATACACATCTAAGCATTCTCTAGCTTTTCATTCCCAAAGTTCATTCCTTCTAATTTGTCTTTGCTTCTTTATGAAATAAACCATAAATGTCCAATGGTTAAGCATTCGTACTTTTTGTCCCATTTCATACGACATCTTACTATGTGGGAGTTAACATTTCTTTCAAATCTTTTCTTAATAATAATAGTTGACAAAGAAATTGCCTTTATCAAACTTCTTTTATAAACAAAGAACAACATACTTGGTGGAATCCCACAAGTGAGGTCTAGGGAGGGTAGAATGTACGCAGACCTTACCACTACCTCTTAGAAGTAGAGAGGTTATTTCCTGGGAACCCTCGTCTCAATAACCCATAAGACTTCTTTTATAAGTATTTCTTAAATATGTAATTTGACTTCAAAAAGATTGAAGAATTAAAGTTTGATTAACATCGAAAATTACATGTTTTGGCCCTTATACTGCTGCAGTTCTTTTTGGACGGAAGAACATTCTTTTTTATCCCCACTTTTCGCGTATTATATACATTTTCTAATTGCAGCAACAGAAAAATTTAACTGCAGAAGAGGAAGTGTGGCGTTGGAGGGTTGAGGAGTTAGAGCCTAGCATGCAATTGATTGCCATTAACTTGTGGTCAATTCGTTCATTCAGAATCCAATTGTTGCTGGTTACTGTTCACACTTTTTTTCCCTATCTTTCACTTGAAGGATTGAATGGCTTCATTTGACAGTTCAACTCCTTTGAAGTAATTTTTTGAGTAGTAGCCATGTGGATGGCTATTCGTCTTTAATAACAAGTTAAAAGGTAGTCCGCTATTTGCAGTATCTACAGCTTTTATTGGAATATGGCCAAAAGAATCCCATCCAGAGAGGGCCATGATGTGATGACTTGCTAGAGAGATGAAAATTGGACATAACCTTTCTTTTAATCTCTCAAGAATTTTTTGGTATCAGATAAACATGTTCATGAGGACTAGTATGACCCCTCATTTTTTTCACATGAGAGATATTAGGTCATTGACCACTCACTAAAGACGGATAGGCCCTATAAAAAGAGCAAGGATCACTAGTTTAGATGTTTGGAAAAGAAAATTTGTCTAAGGACTAAGCCGCTAAAGTTCATAGTTCACTTTACCAAAGATGGTTGAAGCACAATAAATAGCAAAATGAAACCAACCTGAAACCTTTTCAAGGCAATTGTTAAGATATTTGGTGCTCTCCTAACCATTAGGCGCTTCCATGCTTTGACATAGTCATTGCATCTGCAAGAACAACCACACTTGTTGATTAACGATTAGTCACCACTATCAATCAACTTGCCTTGATTGATTATCAACCAACAGCAATTTAACAACTGAGCATTAAGCAACTCTCACACATGGTAAAATTAAGTGTGCTATCCAATGGGAAAAATGCGTAGAATAACATAAAAGTTACTATCCAACCATAATTTTTTAAAATACTTTTGTAAAATGTATGTTACAACTGTCGTCAAATACTTACCAAATAATAACTAAAAGCTTGTTTGGATAAGCTTATAAAAAGTAATGAATAAGTTAAAAGCTAAAAGTCATAAGTAAAGGATACTCTACTTTTGGGTTTTGGCTTAATTTTAATTTTTGGGCCAACATGTGGGTGCTTAAAAGCCCTTTTTAACTTTTCCAAACACCAACAAAACTAAAAAAGTGCTTAAAAGTCAAAATCACCTAAAAATAAGCAGATCCAAACACCCCTCAAGTCAAAGAATTAGCACAGAAGAGTAGCATATGTCTATATTAACCCATAAAAATCTGGGAATGGAATCAATCAGCATTGTAAGGAAAATACAAAACTATACATCATTGTTCAAAGGACAACAAAAATGGCAGTTCAGATTGTAAAAATGATGCAATTAATCATTGGCATGGAAAACCTCACCCATCACATTTATACAAGTTATCTCCATCAAGCCATTCTCTTGCTGTGAATTGATCTAAGCACTCCTCCAACGATTCATGCTCCCCATGAATCTCTACTGTCAGATCCATCATATTTTCAAACTGATTTGAAACATTACTGCATTCTGTACATATGACCTAAAAGCAGAAATAACTCAATTAGGAAGAGAAGGGAAGAGATCAGAATAATATAAGAGCAAAAACATATTTGCAGCTTGAATTATCAAAAAAATCACAAAATATTTGGCAGAATACCTAATTATCCCTTAAGCATGGCACCATTTATTCAGTGGACACCCTAAACTATTCGAAACCCTAATTACCCCTGGATTTGACTAGCGCTCCATTATTTTAGCCAAACAATAAAGGTTTAGCCAAGAAAAAAAAAGAAAGAAAAAGAGTTCCAAATGTGTATTTAATTTTTTTTAATTTGTTTGATGCAATGGCTATTTATTCCAGACCATTCCTGTTTTTCTTTTAGAGACAAAACTGTAAACTTGATTAGAGCTCCATTACTTTTAGCCAATTAGAAGTCCTAGCCAGAATAAATAATTCCAATTATGTACTTTTCAATGCAATGACTATTTGTTTCAAATATGCATTTCTTCTTTTTCGTGCCAAATGGAAGTTTGATCAAACTCCAACATTTTTAGCCAAATAAAAAATTTAGCCTAAGCAATGGAATTTCAACTAATTTCTTGTATAAATTAATACTGAAAAAGATGAACTAAAAAATTAATGAATTTAAAAAAGGTAGAGATATATTTTATTTTTTAAAAATGCCACATGGCAACACGTTTATGTCACATCCATGGATCAGATTGTCCAGGGGAAAAAGCCATGAAATAGTCAAGTCTAGATGGGGTAATCAAGACTACAAATAGTTTAGGTATGCAGCGAATAACCAAGTTTAGCTGGGTAATTTGGTTTCTGGAAAAATATTTTGATGATGCAACATTTGAAGTGTAGAGAAAGTTTGAAGTCTTAATATGTTACTTTGGATAATGACATGCTATGTCTTCCTCGCACAAATTAAAATTACCTGAGATTGCAAGTGACCACCAAATATGTGCTGAATAAGTGTTGTCTCCTGTGTATTAGGAGGAACAGCCTTCTCTCCACCAAATTCATCGAGGCACACAGACTGCATCATGTCAATAGCAAACCTACAAAGGAAAGAATATTTCATTATTTCATGTACCATATGCTTCTGGACACAACACATGGTTGATTATATCACATTGAACTCTACTGCAGAAAGCATCATACTTCCTATAAGATACTCATCAAATTTACTTCATGAAAGGAAACACACCTCATAAATTCATGGGCATCCTCCTGTTTACCATACCCAAGATTACCACCAATATTAGGCAGCCGCGAAAGTATGTTGATTGGTGAGAAGGGCTGCTGACTCCGACTAGCCCGTTGTACATGGTGTTGAAATTCACAAAGGAAGCACCAACCATTCCGCCTACCTGAGGGGAAAAAGTGCATAACATAAAGAGCTATTCCAATTACTTCAAAAAAAAGGCGCTAGCTTGTATACTTTCTAAACATATTTACATTCTCTCAGATGGCCTTTCTCCAACAAGTAGGCAACAAGTGGCTTAGTATATGTGAGACATTGTAGAACCACATTCGCAAAGCAACTGCATAAAACCAAAAATACATTTAAAATATAGATAAAAAAACAGATATCAAACAAATCTTGGAGGCTAGAGTGTAACTGAAGGGATACCTGTTTCCACAATTAAGGAGACCACAAGGTGGAAAACCTGGGCTATCCCAGTTAAAGAGTTCCAAAAATTCCTCATACGGGAAAAGTACCTAAACAATTAAACCAATCTTTGGTCAGGTGTTATAACATAAATGCATAGTTGTGTAATAACTAAGATGGCATATACCTTCTTTGAATGATCTAGAATCTTAGAGGTTCCACTAGCATGAGTCAGTGAAACAGCAGAAGATTTTCTCCCTTGCAAAGAACTGTCTTTCCCAGATAACTGAAAATCCTTACATTTAAATTTGTGCCCTGAATTCCAATGAGATCTCTGACAAGCCTCAGAGCTATAAAAGAGAGAGCAGAACCAATAAGTAGTTAATTAACGCAGCACTTCAGAGCCCAGACTATATAAGGAAAATGAAAAAAATCTATGGTCACCCCTGAGCAGTGTTTTAGAAAGTGAAATGTGCAAAGAGACAATGTTGATCAGGCTTTAAGAGAAAAGCGATAAGTAGGACATGCGCTTTTTTAAGTGACGTGCACAAGTTACGTAAAACTACAAAAAGGGGAAAGGGAAAAGGGTGCCCTAGTACAACACAAAATTGATCAAAGAAATTGATCTGTCATAAAAAATCGACAAAATTGATCAATGTCACACTCGGTTATACTTTGGAATATTCAAACCATGTCGCTAGAGAAAAATCTCTACCAACATGTTGTGTTTAGTAATGTCAAATAAAAGATTTTATACAAAAACAGAAGTAACCATTGTGGACATGAATTGATTGAAGTCAAGATACTCTATCAGGTCGGGGCTCTATATTACAATTTAGTATAGTTAGCATAATAGATTGTGCTAGATTGCTACATCATGGAAATTAGACACAATAACTGGTCACTGTTGTCACCATAAAGCAAAAGTTATTTTATGGAATCCAAAAGTAATATTTTTGTGAGATATTGATATAATTGTAGATTTAGCATAAACATACAAAAAAACTACTGTGTCTGGGTTTTAGATCCCTGTGTATATATAGATGCTATTATAGATTGTGTATATGCTGCCACAAGAAGTTGTGCTGTCAAAGGCGAAAAGAGAGAAAAACAATTATGCCTGTTGAGGCATCGAGTGCATAGCACAATTAAAGCATGGGCTATAGTGAAGAAATTATTAATATCTAAATTTAGTTCCAAAATAGTAACTATAAACCCAAATAACAATTATATAGACAAGAATTGAGAAAAAAAACTAAATTTAGGTGAATTACTTTTAGTTTAGTGTCACTTTCTTTTCAAGACAGCCCCTGGGTGATGAGGCAAGTGCGCACACCCAACTTTGCAACTAACTTGACGACTTAAGCACACCTCAACCGAGCTTTTGACAACAATGGAAAGAAGATACTTTATAAGATTAGATCTCTATATAATAGTATTGAAGAAAATAGTAGAAAACTATAATCATGCATTTATAATCAAATTGAAGACTCGCAAAAGCTTGACTGTTGTGGGGTGTGAACACAGAACATTTGTAAGGTTGTAAGTTGTTATGTGGTTAATAACAACATAGAAATCATTATGCAGTTAATAATAATGTAAGGATTGTCATATGGTGACTAATAAGACATGAACTGCCATGCAGGGATTGCCTCTTCTAACAGCATTTTTTTGTAGTTAATACATGTATTTCTTATTCCATATTCTACCCCACATAAAACAACACACAAGGTATCAGCAATACAGAGCTTAATCCACAAATCAAGTGCTGCAAGTTTTGTAGCATCAACCAAGATAAATAAAGAAGTGTTTTTTGTTCCAATTGGGGGCAATTGTATTAGTTTCTGGAATTATTATTTCTTATGCAGCCGATCAAACTACCCCTGAAGCTGAATCTCTGAGTATGTATGTATAGCTACCGTTAACACCAAAGTAGTGAAGGTAATACTAGTATTAGGAGAAAAAGAAAAAAAATGACCACATTGTGTTTAGGAATTAACATACCAATACTTAACCATCTTGCAGCGAGAGCATTGTTTCCTGGTGATACTGCCGCATACGGCGCAACCTTCCGGCTTTGCCGGGTCCATTCTGCGATCACCGAAACCGGCAGTCGGCGAAGTAGAAGACTCAAAATTAGAGTCGTCGTCAACGACAAAGTACTTGGAAGCGGTGCTCTTGACAAGGTAGAATAGTGTGACTACAAAGGCTATGACAGTGAATACAAGTTGCAAGTAGGAATTCAGATCCACTGCCACATGCATTAGAAATTTATACTTTTCCTACTGCGCAAAAACGCTTTCTTCTTCCTCTTGAGAAAACAGCGGTCAGTCATACATGGCAGCCTAGGGTTTCAATTCCTCCATTGAATTGGAATAATTTGGGAAATCTGGTATGGAATATTAAATTTCTGGAAAACGAAGGAAAGGTTTTCTTTTTTTTTTTTTTGGTTTGATTGTCAGTAAGGTAATGTGCACCTTCTCAAAATAAAATAAAACAAAACACAAAAAAAGACCTAAGTGGAATAGTATTTATGAAATCTTCATAAATATATACATTTGTATTTTCACATATTTTTACTTTACTATTAATTATTTGCTTCTGAAAAAATCTCTAGTTTTGGGAATTATCTATTTTTCTTTCACTTTAATTAAATAAAGAGCAAATAAATAAAATCATTTTATTTGAATATGAATCTTCTTCTTGTTTCGAGAAGTGTCTAGCAAGTCTTTTTTGCAAAATAAAAGAAAAACTGTTTGTATATAATTTGAGCTTTATTTTTTAATTAACCCAAAAAGATGTAGCTAGTTTTAGGAGTAATTGGTATGGCAGAGGCAATTCATCATCATTCAAAAATGTCCCTACTTAGCAAATAATGCCTGGCCCAAACATCATCTACAATAATTTTCTTTTATTTGATTTTACAATTATGTGCTACTCACAATATGAGATATTTTTCTTATTACAATATAAATAAAACAATTGATAGAATACAATATCAACATAATTAATTCCAATCTTAATAATTTCATTATTAAAACACTTTTATATATTTTTATAATAGGTCCTACCAACTGACCCCTTGAGAATATATTTTTAGATTGTACTGCTTGTAACAAAGTAGCACCTAGTTATTTACTAAACAAAATCTTTCTTCTCCACTATATTTCTTGAACCTTTCAACATTAATGCCCTCCAATTAGACAGACATTTGATATAAAATTATTTGGAGTTAAAAGTTAGAATTGAATCGAGTTTAAAAACATCATTCTTATATTGCATATCATATGTGTATCATTATATGCATGAAGATATTCGTAGATATACACATCCTTCCTCCATATTCCATCCAATATATCTCTCCTCTGAAAATCATCCTAGCATTATCACCCAAATTACACCATAAACACAATACCAATAATCAATTAAAAAAATATTTATTAGGTTAGATTTCTTACACAAAAAAATAGAACACTTAAAAAATAATATAACTTATATAAATCTCATATTTAAGTAAAGAAATTTCAATTTATCCCAACCTTTTTCATATTTACAAAAATCTCATAAAAAGATAACTATGTGGATATATTGCCATTCTTACAGATATACTGCACCATACATGATTCATAAGTCATAATTCATTGTAATCAATATCTAATGCAATGAATTAGTCATGTGTTAACTATTTTATTGCAATGAATCATAATGTATGATCCGTTATTATACAAACCTATATAAGTTATGCGGATACACTGGCACTCATACATAATTCATAAACCATGATTCATTGTAATCAATATTTCATGCAGTGAATCGATCATGTGTCAAATTATCTTAATGTAATGAACCATATT
>JAOTQR010000100.1:16694273-16710434 GCA_025774065.1 Solanum ossicruentum
ACCCTGAACCCCGACCCCGCCACCCTGACCCCGACACCCTCACCCCCACCCCGACCCCACCCCCCGCCACAATCTTCTCCGTTGATGGTTCAATAAAAACACAAGAAAACCCCGCGCTCTCCTTCCTTCTCCCCTGCAAAATCATGAAGAATCGAAGCAGAGGCAAAATCTCACCTAAATGGATTCCTATTCTTTGCATTTTTAGCTTTGCTTTTGGCATGCTTTTCTCTAACAGGTATCGGCTTTTTCTTTTGGCTGATTTTTTATGCAAAAGGGTTTTTTTTTTTTTTTTTTTGTTTATGGGGTTTGGAATTTTGATGGGGGTTTCAATAAATAGCTCTCTTTTTTCATCTATTTCTTCTTCACAGATTTTGGGAAATTTTATTGGGTACTGACGTACATTTTTCATTTATCGACCTTTTTGTTTGTTTGTTTGCATAATTAGAGTTTGGACTCCTCCAGAATCAGATGGAAGAAACATATTTGGAAGGCGCCATACGCAAGAAAGAGACTTGCCTTCTGTTTCTGATGATTGTGAAACCAAAAATAGCCAGGTCCATACAAAGAATAAGACAATTTTATCATTATTATAGCCATTATTACAGTATTCTAAATATGGAATGATGTTTATCAGCAGAAGGAGGAGATGATAGGAGAGTTTAACAAAGCCCAAGTAGCTATCCAGTGAGTTTCAGAGTTTTCATGTGATAACCTCAAGACTTTTTTCCTTTTTTGTTTTTACATAATATGTTGGACTTGTTTTTACAAACTTATGCAAGAAAGATAAGAGGAAGTGTTGTTCAGAACTTATGATGTTTTACATGGTTTTGTTCTTGATGATCCTTTTCTTTGTTGGAGCATTGACAGATCGTTGGATAATTCAATTGCTAAGATTCACAATGAGCTGCCTTCAACTAAGGCTCCTCTAATTCGACGGAAAACTGAATTGGTTCCTTCCATAAGCACAAATTCTGGAGGAAGTGGGATGAGAACGAAGGCATTTATGGTTATTGGGATAAACACGGCTTTCAGTAGTAGAAAGAGGCGTGATTCTATTAGAGAGACTTGGATGCCTCAAGGTGGTAAATATAGGACTTGATATATACACTTCAAATTTCTGTTTTCATTTTCCTCCTCCTTTGACGGCATTTTGTTGTTGCATAGGTGAAAAGCTACATAGATTAGAGCAAGATAAGGGGATCGTTGTGCGATTCATGATAGGCCACAGGTACGATCTACATTGCTCCATGTCTTCTTCATGCCAAACATATAGATGTTCATTCATCAATGAGTTTCTTCTGGAGTCTCACATTCTTTCTTGCCAAAAGAGTGATAATATGTTTCCCTGTTCTTTGTTTTAAATAGACTCTGTTTCACGTAAAAGTTGAATGTATGATTAGCTTTTCAAGAGCTATACAAAGGAAATTATCATTTAGAAGCTTTTTTAAGAGTTAGTAGTGCTAAAGGTATTTAGAGTCAGTATTCTAACTAAGTTGGAAGGAGGGCTTTGGGCAAAGAGCAACTCGAAAATAATTGCTTCAGTCCCAGTACTGAAAGACGAGACTTTCAGGACTGGAATGCCATTTGTCACATAAGTTATGATGATCCATGTTAATTTTTCTATTGTATCTTCATAATGATCAAAATTTGTCTTTTTTTGAGATTCTAGATTTGAATCAATGACATTCAATGCTTCAATTTACTTCTTTCTTTAGAATGTCAAGACGATTAAATATCTTGCCATGAGCAGTGTAATTTGCCTCTCAGTTGCTTACTTGTGACTTGTGAGCACTATTCATTAGTTGGACATGAATTACTCTGCTATTGCATTTGTATTGATATTGCAAATGTTAAATGGGCAAGTAATAACATCCCTTATGAATTTCATCTTTGATGTTTGCTATTACATTTTAATCTTGGCTTAGATGGATCGCTGGCTTGATGTCCAACATGGTAAAAATAAGTGCAGGATAAATGTTTTCTTTTGTCTTCTCTTTTGTTTCTTTGAATTGAAATTTTAAACAGTAGCATGAAAGTTCACTTTGCATCAAAATAGGAAAGGCTTTTTCTGGCGTAAAATGGTGCATTTGGATATAAAATGGGAGATTGGATCTCTTGTGGAAACTGTATCTTCCACGATACTAAGTCATAGATAATCCATGAGAGATTCAGACACAATATGTTGCACATTTCTCACCTGTAATAATCTGCCAAATGTTTTTGCTATCTTTCTAGAGGCAATTTCCAACTTCCTAATTTTCGAGGTGTCGGTAAATTGAATAATCATTACATTTCTGCTTGAGGATTAAGCCAGTCATCAAGAGTTGTTCCTCTGTTCTTTCTGTGCACTTTATTGTATTCTGATCAAGTTATTGAATTTAATCCTGAAGAAGTTTGTGCTAAGTTCAAAAATAAATATTCGGTTATAATATCACTTTAGGTTCAGAAAAAAAAGACGGGCCATCTAAACTGATGGAAAGTAATTTTATTACCCAACAACTGGGTTTTTTCTACCCTGATCACTAGTTTTCTACAAACATGCGACCAGGAAATTCTAAGTTTGAGGTTTACAGCAGACTTAAACAAGGATAATGTTTCCTGTTGTTTTACTTTCTGACTTTTTTTTTGTTGTGTTGAGCCTACACCAATATAATTATCTAAAATGTCATAGACTCTAGTCTAAAAGTTCTTATACTCAATACAGTGCAATATCAAATAGCATTTTAGATCGAGCCATTGATAGTGAAGAAGCTCAGCATAAGGACATTCTTCGACTTGTAAGTAAAAATTGCTCTCTGATTTGCTTCCATCTGATTGTTCTATCTTTCTAGGTTGATATTGTAGCTTTAATTTACAGGATCACATAGAAGGCTATCATGAGTTAACTGCAAAGACGAAAGCTTTCTTCTCCCTAGCAGTTGAAAAATGGGATGCTGAGTTCTACGTGAAGATTGATGATGATGTTCATGTCAATTTAGGTACATCTCCCTTTTTTCCTGCCATGTATACCTTATAGTTCCAGACGACTGAAAGCAGATGATTTTCAGCTAGTTGGAAATTAATTATTTTAGGTACACTAGCTGCAACTCTTGCCAGGCACAGGTTGAAACCCAGGGTGTATATAGGATGCATGAAATCTGGACCAGTTCTTTATCAAAAGTAAGTTCTGCGAAGCTATTCTGGCCAGCTGATATAACTAAAATATTTGAAGTTCAAAATTTCAGGATTTTTTGTTTACTCTATTATCTTTTCAATTTTTTCCTTGATAGGAGTGTTAAGTACCATGAACCTGAGTTCTGGAAATTTGGAGAGACGGGGAATAAGTACTTCCGACATGCAACTGGACAGATATATGCCATCTCGAAAGAATTGGCAACATACGTTGCCAACAACAAGTAAAATTTTTGTTCATATATGCTTCCTTAAAGTTTGACCTAAATATTTTCTTGCTATAGCATTCTATTTTGAACATGTAGCGCTAGGATCTTGTAGAATATGCTGTTTGTAGTTTTGAACTCTTTTGCGGTTGGAGCTGTTTATGCAAATGATAACAAGAGAACATACACTTAAAATGGGGGAAATGGACATTCCTTCTCACTCACTAACAGCTATAACATATTTATCTAAATTGTGGATTGCTCCTGTTTCAAACTTTCAATTATCTAGTCTAATCCCACTAATCAGAAACAGAATCAATGCTCTTGTCCATCTCATAGTGAATACCGTGGTGATTTTCAGACCTATTCTGCATAAGTACGCTAATGAAGACGTGTCACTCGGGGCATGGTTGATTGGTCTGGAAGTTGAGCACATTGATGATCGTAACCTGTGTTGTGGAACTCTGCCAGGTTAGCACTCCCTAAATATATGTCATTTGTCCTGCATATCTTGAAATCTCAGTACCTAAGGTCTTTTATTTCCTCCGCTGTGACAGAATGCGAATGGAAAGCACAAGCAGGTAATGTTTGTGTGGCATCATTTGATTGGAGCTGCAGTGGAATTTGCAAATCAGTCGAAAGAATCAAGCATGTACATGCTAAATGCAGCGAAAGTCCTGCTACTCTATGGGGTGCTCTTATTTAGTCATCTTTCTCATTATCAGAAGCTATTCTTCAAACATGATATCTATTCTCTCAATTTGAAGAGGGGTAAATTGTTGATCATCGACGAGGAGGATATCATTACGACAGATAATTCAAGAGCTTGGTGGAGAACTTAGACTGTTGTTTGTACGGAAAAAAAAGAAATATATATATATACACACACACATTGTAATAGATAGAGGACAAATAGTAGGATGAGTGTAGTCTTAATTGAGTATAATTCTATCCACAGATTAGAGCCAATTGGATGTTAGAGCTATTAGATATGTAATTCCACATTCCACTGTATATTGTGGTACATTTTTTTGCTGTTGTTGAGCTCTTGGTATAATTTCCAAAGAAATTTTCCTCATTTCCACAAGCTTTTATATCTTATGCATAGACAAATTTTGTCATCCTAGTTGAGGTTTCTGATTTTGTTTTCACTCAATGTTAAAAATTCTGATCTATTTCGATATAGAAGTCGGCAGTAGCGGAACTAGAATTTTAATTAAGGAGGTTCAAACTCTGAAAAAAAAGCACAAGAACTAGACAAAAGGGTTCGACATCCACTTATACATAGATCAAAAATAATTTTAACTATGTATAAATAGTATAATTTCCCTCTGAAGGGGATGAATCCCCTCGCCAAAGAATGGATCCGTCACTGAAGTGGGTGCACTAAAGACTTCTTTCTGTTAAGGTTGTTACTGCATTTTGTCAAGTATATATCTAGATGAGAGAGATGTGTCTTATTTAATTTTTAAAGATCAAAATTATATATATTACATTAACAAGTATTATAATCATATTTAGAATCAATAAGTTTTAA
Organism: Solanum ossicruentum; assembly: GCA_025774065.1. Lineage (NCBI taxonomy): Eukaryota > Viridiplantae > Streptophyta > Magnoliopsida > Solanales > Solanaceae > Solanum > Solanum ossicruentum. Next base: position 16,699,188 of record JAOTQR010000100.1, read on the forward strand.
AGAGTACTTTCTTAATTCGGAAAATGGCCTAAAATGCTTTCGAATTATTGAAAATGGTAAAAAAAAAATATCTTCCATCTTCCTATTAGGAAAAAAATATCTTTGTCATCCACCTTTGGGGTCCAAAAATACTTTTCATTCACTTTTTTTCTTTTGGATGAAAGCTATTTTTATACCATCTTCAATAGCTTAAAGGATATTTTAAACCCTTTTATGTTCTTAATTTTAGCAAAAAAAAAAAAAAACTCACAATTTGATACCCATTAATATCATATGAATGTTAAATTGTATGATATTGTAGCTAAGAGTTGACTAAATAATTTTGTGTGTTAGTAACTTTGTTCTTGAAATATTATGTTGATGGAAAAGAAGGGCCGAAATTATCGATATCAACAAAAATCACAAAATAAAAGAACATAAACTATAAAGTAAAAATGTATAATGCGTAAAATATTTATAAATGTAATATATCAAAATTGTATAATGTATATGTAATATATCAAAACTGTATATGTAATATATCAAAATTGTATAAATGTATAATGTGTAGATAATTAAGTTATATAACTATGTAGTAGATGTATATATATTCATATACACTGTTTATAAAATATTTATACATTGCAACAATTCATTTTCCTCAACGAGTATTTCTTTTTCAATATTAATCAATTCAAATCTCCTTTAAAAAATCCAAATATTGAAATATGAATTCCTTTCAATGTTTTAAATCTTTTAACGTATTAATCACTCGAATATATCATGTTTGCAGCATGTTGAATTTTGAACATTAAATATATTACATTATTTTTAGAACAGATAAATATGATTGTCACATAAATTTAAAAGAAAAAGGCAAGCAACCCATAATGTTGTCCGAGAAGAGGGAAGAAATCTTTAATTCACTATTACACTTCACTTGCAACCAAATTTGGCTGAATGACTATTATAGATAATAATTATTAGGTTATTTAGAGTAAGGAATTTTGCTTCAATGGTCATTTTGTTTAATTTACCTTATTTAAATTTGTTTTATATATTTTGGCGGCTCTGTCTTCTTTAAAAAAAAAAAGATGTGAAAAATATTTTTCCTTCCGTATAAAGTTAAGAATATTGTTAGGAAAATATATTATAATTAAATCTCATTAATAAATATAAAAAATTAACAAAGTACTAATATATATCCTACATGCCTAATCCTGAACAGACGACTATTCCCAAGTAGAACAGGAATAGGAAAAGAGTACTTACGCTAATCGCAATTTCTATATAAATACTTCATCTAAGAAGCCATTAAGGCATCAAAATTAAACTTACTCAGTATGACCTGGATAAAGCTAAAGGTGTTGGGCTCGGGTTCTTACGGTACGGTCTCTCTTGCAGCGCCGATGAACGTCGATCCTTCATCCACAATATGTGCAGCAGTGAAATCCGCGGAAGTTGAGCGTTCCTCTTCGCTCCGAGAGGAAGGAGAAATATTGCGAGCGTTGAGAGGGTCGGAGTACGTAATTGAATGCTTTGGAGAAGATGTCAGCGTCGAAAATGGCATCAACACTTATAACCTCATGCTCGAATATGCACCGGGCTGGACTTTACATGATTTAATTCATAGCTCGTATATCGGAGAATCAGAGGCTGCGTACTACGCTTTTCAGATCTTGAAGGGGATTTCTCATGTTCACCGTCAAGGGTTTATCCATTGCGATTTGAAACCGGCTAATGTACTTGTTATCCCGCCTACTGATGAGCAATATATGCGGCTCAAATTGGCTGATTTTGGGCTGTCGTTGAGATCCAACGACTGCTCGAAGAAACAGCACCATCATAGAGGTACTCTGGTATATGCATCCCCGGAATCCATAACGAGTGGGGTTTATACTAAAGAGGTCGATATTTGGGCTCTTGGATGCATATTTATCGAGATGCTCACTGGGAGGCGACTATGGTCACGATATGAAAGTAACATCGAGTTAGCATTGATGATTGCACATGTAGATCCGGAAATACCGTATAATATATCTAAAGATGCTAAGGACTTTCTGAGAAAGTGTTTAGAGAGGGATCATAATCAGAGATGGACTGCGGAGATGTTACTTAATCATCCTTTCATCAACAACATTAACGCGAAGAAGATGGATGATGACGGGCTGATCCACAACTGTAATTGGATTTCTACGGAGCACTTATTTTCAACTAGTCGCTATTATCCTGATGATCATCACTACGGCTCCACAAGAGGGTCAAACACTAATATTATTAGTTTTTCAGAGACTAGTAATATGACAGCAGAACACACGACAAATCATCAAGACCCTCTAATAGGGTTTTGGGACCTCATCAACTTTTTATTTGTATGAATATATCTTAAATATATAGGAAAAATTAGCTAAGGTAGCTAATATATATATGCAGCTAATGATTTATTGATATAAAAGAAAAAATATATTTGTTATATATTGATCTATGAGAGATGTTCTTTTGTCTCCAATAGTGAATGACTTTCTTAAATTTATAAAATATATAGCTTTGATTTAGTGATCATTTGATATGAAAAAGGAATTAAGTTTGTGCTTTTTGGTTTCCCTTGAATCCTCAATTAGCTAGCCAACACATACAAAAGTGTTAGAATATTGAACATTGAATGTGTGTTAACTGTTTTAAATATGAGAAGAGTGAAGAGAAGATTAGTGAAGACATTTGGTCGTTTAATTTGGGACAGATTTAAAAAGTTGGTTCAAGTATAGATTAACGATTCGTTTAGTTTTGAATAAAAGATGTGATAAGTTGTGATGAGATTGATTATGATGGAATAAGTTATGATGTGATAAGTTGTGATGAAATTGATTATAATGAGATATGTTATGATGAGTTTATTTTTTATTGAATCTTTACTGTTTAGTTTGTTGCAATCAAAATAATATGCATTTTAAAAATAAAATATTTGTTTACAAATATATTCTTTATGAATATGAAAAGTGGTGTGTAGAAAGAGTTTAAATGGATATCTTTGTCTTTTATCTATTTTATCTCGGGATTACTATACCATCCAAAGAAAAGTTAACTTATCCTAGCACTAATTATTAATTCCGGGATTATCTCAGGCTTGCCAACAAAACAGCAAATTGAGTGTCACTATAAGTGGTGTATAGAAAGAGTTTAAATGGATATCTTTGTCATTTATCTATTTTATCTCGAGATTACTATACCACTCAAAGAAAAGTTAACTTATCCTAGCACTAATTATTAATTCCGGGATTATTTCAAACTTGCCAATAAAACAGTAAATTGAGTGTCACTATAATTTAACCTTAGGACTATTTGGTGTTATCCTTCACAAAACGCCCTTAGTCCTAGAGAAATGGAATTCCTGGTCTAATTAGCAAAGAGAAGCAATCTGAGATTTAACTTGATGTGTTTGACTTTTAAAGTTTTTAATATTGACTGTATTGTAATTTTAAAAGTATGTGTTAATTTAATATATATTTATAAAAAAATTGTGATTTTCACACACATACAAATGTGGAACGAGTGCCACAATTTAGAGTTTACTAGTTTTAAATTCTAATTTTTTAAGTTATTAAGTTCTAAATTAATAGTTTATAGATGTTTAATGGATCTTTTAATTAAGTTTAATACAAGATTTGAATTAAAATGATCGAGTTAGGCCGAACTCATATGCTCTATCATACTTTTTTTTGTGAATGGGTGGGGTGGAGTGGGGCGTGGGGTTCCATCCGGTGTTCAATACTGATTATCTAGATTCTTGTCGTGAAAAAATCCATTTAAGGGGAAAATACTCTCAAGAATAACTTGTTTCATACTAAAATTCAAATTCGAAATGTCTTATAATGGAAGTAATATGAGAAAATACTTTTAGCTTCAGCCCCTTCGATTAAGCAAAAGGAAAATGAAGTTCATTCTTTCTTTATCCAAGAAAGAGACAATCTTTGTAAATTCTGAATGAGTTTAGTTATTAGCAGTGTTTTCCAAAATTATTTCTAAGAATTAAATTAGTTTCCTCAAAGGAAGATCGATCCATTACTATAACTGTTCTCTTAGCCCAGCAAATTATACATGGTATTAATTAATAAAAAGAATTTTGAATTGTAACACTATTATCATATGATAAATCACTAACTGAATTTATTAATGTCTAATGAATGCTCTGAAAATGTTTTTTTTTTCTTTTTCCAAAATGGATTGACATGGTTTAAAAGATCACACAAACACGTGCGCATGTACACCCACAAAAAAAGACGGGACTAAAATTTGAAGATTTTAGATTTAAAATTAATAATTTATAGATTCTAGTTCTTTTAAACTATTCATTTCTAAATTAGTAGATACCTATTCAATAAATTTCTTAAGATAAATATAGAATTGAAACTTAAGCAATGGATTATGCCAAAAACATATGGAATCTTTTGGAAGGAAAAGTTTATTCGAAAGAAACAAGTATTTTTCAAATATTTTCTACTCACAACATTTATCCGGTCTGAGCCAATTAAGGACAACGACGACAACAACAACGCGAAGGAAGACCCTCTTCTTACTCTTTAATAGTCATAGTGTTCTATTTAAAATACAAGACCTTTTATACACCACCACCAGTAAGGGAGAAATTATTATCTCCTACATTCAGAAGAGTACATAAGAAATACTTTCAAGACAAAGAAAAAGAAGAAAAATACTCGACGCTACAGAACTCACAACGTGTCTTTACAGAATTTAATTCTTTCATTGTATTCAAGATTGTAGATTATTTCCTTTAGGATAAGATGAATATATTTGTTGAAGAACTAACGGTATCTCACACTTTAGCTACGTCAGCAAACTCATCAGAAAAAGACGTTGCTTTGTTTGTAATTAAGAAAATGTATGCAGAAGAAAAAACAAATTTGATGCTTGAAAAGTGAAGTGATCCAAATAATCTATAGACAATACAATGAGAAATATCATGAAAAAAGAAATTTAATAAAAATAATAAATTATTTCTTTCTAAAAAGTTATCAATCAATCATTTATCAAAGATGAAGTTGAGCGAGAAATGATGACAACGATACGAGAGACATCATCTACTTAACCGTTTAAGAGTTAGAGGAAGTGTTTTCTAATATATGGACAAACATTTTTCTTTATTCTACTAATGAGAGAAAAATAACTACTTTTCATTTTTTCTTAACTTAATTACTATCAAATTCTCCAATTTTCATTTTTCAATTCACGTCTTACTTAAATAAATTTTATATCCCCTCTTCTTATATCCCTCCATTTTCCAATTCACAATCCATCTTTTCCTTTTGGACTTCAATGTTAATAGAAACCCAACAATTGTTGCCCATAGGGCATAGGGAGTTGTTAAAACTTTTAAAAAAGTTTGTGCACATCGATACATTTCTTTAAACATGGAATGCAAAATCTAGAGTGTCAAATATATACATATGCACACAACATATATATATATAGTATACCAAAACAGATTGATCACAAAGAATAGGCTGCTGAGATTACATGTTCCAGTGAGTGGAGATATCAATTGCCAACTTTGTGATATGGATACATTAGATACTCAACAACACATTCTTGAAGATGGCAAACCGATTGTTGAGGTTCGCGCAACAATATGTAAATGGGCCGGCATCTCAATCCCACCAAAAAATGCAGAAGAATGTATGAGCTGAATTAAGAGTAGGCGATGGAGGCAGTTTCACAACGAGCTAGCAGCGGCAATATGGTGCTTTGATTTACTATACATGATAAGTAAGGAATTGGAAAGTATATAGAGGACTAACTATTGCTATAAGATTCATAATAATACAAATGCAGAAGGAAATACAAGTGAGGGTGAATATGCATGTAGGATCCAGGAAAGTAAGAAGATGCAAAGACTTGATTCGACGCATATGTAGTTAATATCAGTTTTTTGTTCTGGCTTTCTAGCTTATGCTTATCTTTTTTTCCCTGGCAAGTGAATTAGAAGTCTAGGTGAAACTGAATAATCTTTCTTGAAGAGGATTTAGGCCACTAAATGCTCGTAGTTTATAATATATTGAGTTCACTTGATTCATATGATAATATTTATAGTTTATTGCCAATAAACGTGCCACATGACAAACAAAAGTACTTTAGGGTGCCAATGGTATTTAGGGTGCCAGTGGTAAGAGGTTGAATGTTTGTGCCTACAATTTTAACATCAAGCACTTTATTTTTTTTCCTTTCATTAAAGTATTATTTTTAGTTATTTCAGAATATGATATCTTGTTCAGACATATTAAATCATATCACGCATCTTAAAAGAGTTTAATTATTTTATTGTTTCTCTATAAAATGTAACCCGACTACTTCTCCACAACCGAATCAATAGGAATAGAAATAAAAAAAGTATTCCAGAACGGGCTAAATACTTGAGCAAAAATAACAAAAGTATTCCAAAACTGACTAATATACTTGTTTTTTCTCCTACCGAGGAATATGTGCAGCTCAAATTAAATTGGCTAAATATAAATAATTATGTACTTGTTTTTAGTTTTAATTAAGATTTTCTTAGTAGTTTGTTAATCTTTTCTCAATCATTATATATATTTTAAATTTTTTTTTGAAAAATATAGTTGATGTCGGTGTTGTTGCAATTAAATTTGTATTTATTTTCTACTTTTAAATATGTCCAATTCACTTCAATTTTAATGAATCATATTTTAAAATTGGTTTTATAAGAGTTCTTCAATTCTTTGAGGTGTCTCACGTGCATTTCAAGTTTAAGCTAATTAAATTATGAAATAATTAAATTTAAAAAGACATTATCTTTACTTTGAATGCCTTTTAAAGTGTAAATCACGATGGCTTAGACCTATTTTTGCAATTAAATGTAATACAAAATATTATATAAGTAAATATGATACTCTAATTGGTTACTCAATCAGGTAAAGTCTCAATTTTATTTTTTTAATACTCCTACCAATTTTATAATATTTAGTAGTTTGTATATTATTTGGTTCAATTGACATTTTCTCTAAAATAATCGATAACAACTTATCTAACATACTAATTTTTGAACCCGTATGTTGCATTTGTATCCCGTGCGTTACACGTATATCTCGTATGAATTAGTATAAATATTTTTAAAAAATTATTATTAATATGTGATAAGTTACATAGAAATTGAAGAGAAAATATAAAAGCTCAAATCAAGAAATATGAGTTCATTAAACCAATTTATTTTCATTGGAAGGTACATCTTGCTGAAATATTTTTTTCAAATGAATTTTTAAAAAAAAATTCTTAGTTCTTTTATTTTAACAATGTATTAAACTAAACCGTGAGATAGTAGACATAAAAAGAACATGAACATACTTTCATCAAATTAAAAATAGAGAATACTTATAATCAAAATGTTATGTGTTAAGTAAATGTATATTTCCGCAAGAACTAATGCAACAATACTTGTTGTCATTTTCATTAGGGCATATAACAGCCTAACCACACCTTTCTAAGCAATGTTATTATTTTTAATTATCTATTTATTTTTTTAGGGTTTTAGATAATGATATTATAGAGCTAGCAAATGTGAATACATAGTAAAATTACAAGATAATTGGTTGGCTTGAAGAGAAAATTTTCTAGAGAAAGAGCTATCATCTAATGACTCAAAGATAGATCCAAATGACAAATTGGATATTCTTGATTATAAAAATTCTTTTTTATATAAGATGATATTCTATTTGATCTAGTAGTGTTAAATATTATAATTTCTTATCTAAATCAAGTAATAAAATCTAAGAAATAGAAATCAAATTAATTATGAAAGAATATTTGTCAAAAGCCAAAAGTACACATGAGAAGCAAATTAGGAACTATTAACAAAACTACCAAAAACTACAACAATACAATGTAGAACACGGAAAGAGAAGTTTTTTAAATCCTAAAATTTAGAAGTCTCTCCCGATATAATTAGGACTCATTTTATTTATTTATTTATTTATTTATTTATTTATTATTATTATTATTATTAAAAATAATTTTATATTTAATTTTATTTATTTTTATTCTTAATTATAATTATTTTTAAGATATTATATTTAAAGAGTGCTTTTGATAAAATTTCTTTTATCATTTACTATTGTCCATTATTGACGAACGGAGGGAGTATAAAAATGTTACTCCCTTATTTTTTTTAGTTGTTATGATGCATTTTTTAAAATTAATTTAATTAATTTTTAAAATTGAATTATACTAAATTAACTTTATCGATACCAAGGGGAAGCAGGAATTAGACCAATAGAGCACTACTCTTCGCCTGTTTTAACAATAATAAAAGTTCATACTAGAATTTCATTACCTTCCCCTCACTTCTGTCCAAGACTCTTGAATTAATCTCATTTTACATTCCCTCCTCTCTGCCTAGGGGAAAGAGAGTCCCGCCTATGATCTACTCAGAGGTTGAAGCGACAGATTGTGGGTTAGATCAATTCATTCATTTCTTCAGGGAAGATCTATGGAATAGGAAAGTCAAAATGAATCTCTCAGAACAGATCTATTCTAAATAAATACTTAGTCGATACGAGACTCTTTCTTTGTTCAGTGAGGTTTGAAAGCAATCTATAACCAATCTAACAGATTTAGTATCAATGGATAACGGTCCTCATCATTCAATGGAGAATAGAGGATAGGGGATAGGCTACAACACTTCTTTTCTAACTTTCAATGAGTTCAGGTCCGATAGCCATAAAACGAAAAAGAGAAGAATAAGTTGCATACGCACTTTAAGCCCGTTCCAAATTAATCACCCAAAGAATGAAAAGTACATCGTGAGTATTCTAAAATAATTATAAAAAATATTATTAATTAAATTTTTTTAATATTAATATAATAAAAAAATATCTCAAAATATTGTTAAAAATTAAATAATTTAACTCACGACTAAAGAAGACTAAGTAGTAACTTCAAATGTTTGTTATGCGTTGTCTCATAAACATGGATAGACACAACGTTTGTCCATATTGGTAATACTTTCTGCGTCTATTTTGCCCGTTTCTTATATATATTATTTTAAGTGATATTATATTGATAGAAATTTGCATTCCTCCTATTCCATTTTATTTGATACCCTTTTTTCTTTTGATCTGTTCCAAGAATAATGTCACTTTAATATAATTAGAAATATTTAAAATTTTTCCTTTACCTTTAATGAAATAAATTTCAATCACATAAATTTCTCAGAATGATTTTAGATCATAAGTTTCAATAGTCTTACTTTTTTTCTTAAACACCGTGCCAAGTCAAAGAGTGTCACATAAAATGGGATGGAAGGAGTATATGTTTTTAAATCGAGATTAGACCATGACATCTGATTCACAACTCGACCATGACACTCGATCCAGGATCCAATCCAACACCTGACCTGGTGTTCACCCTAGACTCTTGACCCAAATCTCACTTCAACATCAAACTTAAAACCTTATTCTGATTTGGAGCTTGATCTCAATCCTAATTCTAGATCAAACATTCAAACTGGAATCCAATTCCAATTCAGAACTCAACAGTTGGGTCTCAAATTAAGGTTGAGAGTCATATCACAAATTGAGAATTAGGAGTTGAATTTCAAAATAGTATTGAAAATCGATATTCAAAATTTGAATTAGGGTGAAAAGTTGAGGTATGGGGTTGTAAAAACAATTTGAAAAATATTTTTCATACTTTTTGAAAATAAATTATTTATCTTAAATTAAATAAATTAATTAAAAAGTATTTTTAACACATTTATATCAGAGAAAATTATAAAAATTTGGTATTACCTTCGTCCCATAATGTAAGGACATCTTCTTATAAATATTTGTCTCATATTATAAGGACATTAACTAAATTAGGATAGAATTAATTATTTTTTTCTCATTTTATTCACTATTAATTAGTGCATTAATAATTTTTTTCTAATTTAATATTTAATAATGTACATTGACATAAATGAAGAATAAAATGATAAAATTAATTAATGTATTGATAATTTTTTAATTATCATATAAAATGAAAAGTTCATTATAGGAGGGAGGGAGTACCAAACAGTTTATGATAAAAAATTCGGAGACTCCTAGAATTTAGAAGATTCGATGCACGTACCCGTACAACTTTGTTTATCACTGAAATGGAAAGTTGTTGTCCTTCCAGATATCAACGTCAACTAGAGGTGCTTATATCATCTTTTGAGATAATTCGTAAAATATTCAAATCACTAATTAATTGATATGCACATGTATACTATTAGTTAAAAAATACAGAAAAATCTTATCTTAGCCATGAAAGGTATTATTTTCATCTCATATTATATAAATATTTTTTATTTTATATAATAATTAAAAAATTATTAATATATTAATGAATTTTATTATTTTATTCTTTATTTATATCAACGTGTAAACTTGACTTAATCCTCTCATTCCTCAATTAATTAATTAATTAATTCTCTCTATAAATACCGACAGTTGTCACTAGCTTTTGCACCAAACAGTCAAACAAACTCATTAGCAGTCCACAATTTATGGCTGCCAGAAGAAGTAACAAGGAATGCCACGAACCATAGATACGGGAGCACAACAGATTGGTCTTTGACTTATTATATCAAATAATACTACTTATGTGATGTCAAAGAAAATAGAGTCTAATAGTTTTCGTCCTTTCTAAATGCTGGAAAACAGTAAGTTAACAAACCGGCATTTTAACGCACATTAAAGTAGAACGAGGTGCCATTCGTCATAACTTAAGAGCAAGATAATAATGTTCACGTAACAGCAACAGATGTCTGATGAGAAGGAGTAAAAAGAAACAGACAACTAAAGCTAATACATCAGGGATACAAGGACTTGTTGAAGCCTAAGGAAACAATTAGGCATTGGTAAACACGAATTTGAGAAAAAACTTTCTTCTATTATTCACAAGAATAGATTATAAAAACAACTCTCAAACTCACATTTTTCTAACACTCTTTTTTGGTGTTCTATGGTGTTCAATGAAGGAACTCAACAATTCCTTTTATAGGGGTGTCTGCAAATTTAATGAAGGAGCTCACCAGCTCCTTTTCTTCAAAGTTGGTGGCCAACTTTGAAGAAATTTGCACAGCCTTCATTTGAACAGTTATTCAAATGGCATGCGCAGCAATGGTTGAAAAATGTCACATGGAGCTGGACTTCTTCAATTCTCCCCCTCCAGCCATATCCGGAACAAGCATCCTAGCTATATCTTTGCATAGCTCTAACT
>JAOTQR010000100.1:16716560-16738359 GCA_025774065.1 Solanum ossicruentum
TTATTGGTTTGGTTTGGTTTATATATTAAAAAAACCGCATTTAATGGTTTGGTTTGGTTTTTAAAAAATCCGCACCATGTACACCCCTATTTAACACAATTTAAGTGGTCATTAATGATATAATAGTTCTTATTTCGTTCGAAGAAATCCCCAAAACTTTTGGATATTATTATTGAAAAGTATTGTTTGAATCTTTATCTCTCAATAAAAATTAAATCAATATTTATTGGCATAAATAAAGATAGTATAAATTTAAAATGATATTACCTTGTCATCAACGAATATTATTATAATCCTAAAAACTACTTGTGCCTTGAATTATTCATGATTGTGCTCGTTCTTTTCTATTTATCAATATTTTTGTTACTCAATAAAATAAACATTTTATCTTGCTAATAAGTACACATATTTTGAATTTTATTTTAATTATCAATTTTATTAAACCTAAGATAGTTAGATGGACAACACGAAAACAACCATGACAACAACGACGGCAATAATAATAATTATTATTTAGAATAGATAATAATTTAAATGATTCCAAGATTATAAATTTAAATCATGAAAAGAATGATGAAAATTTTGAAAAGAAGTTTAAAAAAATTACATGTGACGAAATTAATGATGCCAGACTGATGTGTATTCCTCAATTAATTACTGAGGGGTTGACAGAAATGCCTTCAAGGGAAGAGATTAAGAAAGTTGTTTTTAATATTCTCTACGATTTTCTACCAACACTGTTGGGGGACATTGTGGGTGGAAATATTGAAAGAATGGTTAGAGCCTTCTATTGATGTTATTTAATTTAATTTATTATTTTAAAAAAAAATTGACACACTTTCTTGGTTATGTTTTTTTTAAAAAAATAGAGAAACTTTAAAAAAATATTTTTTTTTAAAAAAAATTATCTGTTAATTCTTTAAGAAACTTTTTGAAAACAAAGGGACAAAAGTCGACATTTTAAAATTAAAAATTGAAAATAAAGAATAAATGTAAAAATAAAAAAATTATAGAATTAGTAATTGTATTTAAGGTTAAAATACATTAAAACAAAAAATAAGGGCAAGTTAGATGAGTTGTGTGTGTATTTTTAATTGGTTTTTGCATCATGGTTTGACATGTTGAGTATACTTAATCCATTTTATTGATTCCTTGGATAGAAACGTCAAAAATGAAATATAAAAATTGAAAGTTAAAAGATTAAAATTGAATTGAATACCAAAATAAATTTAAGTATTTGACCTAAAATATACTATTTACACTACAATATTTACATTCCTGTCTCAACGTTAATAATATTTGCATTGTATAATTTTTACATTTTTAATCGTGTTTCACAACCAAACAATCCTAATGTCTTAGTATTAAGATAAGAAGAAGACAAAGTCGAATCATCCCAGGATTAATTTTGGTTTTCTTTCCAGCAACAAATTATAATTATTATATTAGAAATAAATGACTTGTAAAATTCAAGATTAACAAAACTTATTGCATTTGCTGTCAAGCAGTTGGCAGTGCAAAAAAAAGAAACTCATTTTTTTCTTCCAAAGTTGCCAATTTTATCTTTAGGGTCTCCTTTTGCTCTCTCCAATTGAAATCTGGTGAATTTCAAACATTTTCCAGTTGTAAAAAGTGGAAATTTGTTGTGGGTCTCCATCAAGATCGCACTTTTAGCTCCTCTTTTGGCTTGCCGACAATTGGTCGGTGAGTTCTTGGAAGCCATATACATCTTCTGCTGTTTCTTGTTTGATTAACTTTTTCTTTTTTCGATTTTACAACTAGTTGTCAGTTGAGATTTGCGTGTGTTTTCTGTTGCTTAGGCTTTTGGGATGTTGAAAGTTTGCTGAAGCAAACGATGGAAGTTCAATTTTACAAGAATCCAGATTGATTTTTGAACTTTGAGTTTCTTGTGTACATTGAATATATAGTTAATTTTTTGATTGTGGAAGTGGTTTGAGATTTGAAGTTCAGTGGTGGGATTTATGTTGGAGTGCTAGTTTCTGGTTTTTTTTTTTCTTTTCAATTTTTGATTAATTTCATGATGACCACAATGGGAAAAGGTGTGGAACATTTGAAATCTGCTGAGAAATCTCTGCTGGTTAATTTGGAGAAAGCTAAAGCCTTAGGTTTATCTCTTGAAAAAGCTAAGCCTAGATTAGTTGAGATTAACCAGAGGTTGCCTTCTTTGGAGGCGGCAATTAGGCCGATTAGGGCTGAAAGAGAAGCTCTTGGGGATGTTGTTGGGCATATTAATCGTGCCGTGGTACCTGCTGCTGCTGTTCTTAAGGTTTTTGATGCTATTCACGGGCTTGAAAAGTCGTTGTCTGAGCCTGAATCTGACCTCCCTGGGTACCTTGGTGTTCTCAAGAGGCTTAAAGAGGCATTAAGATTTTTAGGGGAGAATTGTGACATGGCAATTCAGTGGTTGACGGACATTGTGGAGTACCTAGAGGACCATAATGTTGCTGATGGCAAGTTTATTTCTGGTTTAAGGGAGGCGTTGACTTCTCTAAGGGAGTTGCACGGTGGGGTGGATGGGACTTGCCTTGATGGAGGACTTCTTGAGGTTGCATTGGATAGATTGGAAAGCGAATTTAGGCGGTTACTGACTGAAAATAGTGCTCCATTGCCAATGTCTACTTCAGACTTACCAGGTGAACAAGCCTGCATAGCTCCGTCCCCTTTGCCTGTGGCTGTTATAAAGAAGCTACAGAGTATACTTAGCAGATTGGTTGCCAATAACAGGCTTGAAAAGTGTGTGTCAATCTATGTTGAGGTACGGAGTTCTAATGTCAGGGAAAGTTTGCGGGCACTTAATTTGGACTATCTCGAGATTTCAGTCTCTGAGTTCAATGACGTGCAGAGCATAGAGGGCCACATTGCTAATTGGGGTAAGCATCTAGAATTTGCTGTGAAACATCTTTTAGAGGCCGAGTATAAACTCTGTAACGATGTCTTTGAAAGATTAGGATTGGATGTCTGGATGGGCTGTTTCGCTAGAATTGCTGCCCAGGCAGGTATTCTTGCATTCCTTCAGTTTGGAAAAACTGTTACAGAGAGTAAGAAGGATCCAATTAAGATGTTAAAACTGTTAGATATTTTTGCATCTTTAAACAAGCTGAGATTGGATTTCAATCGGCTCTTTGGTGGAGCTGCATGTGCTGAAATCCAGAAATTGACGAGGGATCTCATCAAAAGGGTGATTGATGGGGCTAGTGAACTCTTCTGGGAACTTCAGGTTCAAGTTGAATTGCAGAGGCAAATGCCACCTCCTCCAGATGGTGGTGTCCCGAAACTTATCATCTTTATCACTGACTATTGCAATAAGCTGCTTGGAGATGATTATAAGCCAATTCTCACCCAAGTTTTGGGAATTGAAAAAAGTTGGAAGCGTGAAATATTTCAAGAACGGCTTCTCTTTGATGAGCTACTGAATATTATGAGAGCTGTTCAGCTGAATCTAGAGACATGGTCGAAGGGATATAAAGATAATACCTTGTCATACGTGTTTTTGATGAACAATCATTGGCATCTGTACAAACATCTGAAAGACACAAAACTTGGTATTCTTTTAGGAGATTCTTGGTTGAGAGAACATGAACAGTACAAGGAGTACTATTCTGCCGTCTTTGTGAGAGAGAGCTGGGCTAAGCTTCCGGCTCTATTAAGCCGGGAAGGTCTTATTCTCTTCTCTGGTGGGCGTGCCACTGCTCGTGATCTTGTTAAGAAAAGATTAAAAGCTTTTAATGAAGCTTTTGATGACATGTATAAGAAGCAGTCTAATTGGGTCATTCTTGACAAAGAAGTAAGAGAAAAGACGTGTCAGCTCATTGGTCAAGCGATTGTACCTGTTTATCGGAGTTACATGCAGAACTATGGGCCACTGGTTGAACAAGAAGGAAATACCAAATATGCTAAGTACACTGCTCAGTCTTTGGAGAAAATGCTGAATTCTCTTTTTGTTCCAAAGCCTGCGAGACATGGTAGTTTCAAAGTTCGAGTACCTAGTGGAAAGTTCAACAATAACGTTGCAGATCAGAATCAGACTGTGAGTTTTTTATCCTCTAGATGATAAAGGACTTGTCAATTAGACCTATTCATTTCGCTTATGTATTTACTCAATTCATTTATTCACAAACTACCATCTCCAGAATTGTTGTAGCTGTCTTGTACAGCAACTGTACAATGTTTCTTCATAATTATATCATTTTTGCTAGGCTAGCAAAATAGACACATCTACTTGTCATCTCATGTCCTCCTGATTCAAGAGGTTTTATCGATACACTATTTTGAACCCCTCTGACCGTTGATCGAGTTACTTGACGATGGACTTGGACAAAAATATTTGTATCGAAAATTGAGATGAAATACTAAAAGAGATGGGGATGATAAAATATTTGGGGGATTTATGTGATTTACTCTCTAATCATTTAGCATAGAAGGAAATACATATGTGGACCCTTAAACTTGTCCCTGAATCTCATTTTAGCACTTCAATTCAATCTTGTTTCATTTCAATCCTTTAACTCCAATTTTTATATTTTATTTTGACATTTTTATCTGAAGAAGGGAGAATGTATTTGAAAATACAAAAGCCAATTAAAAGAAATAATATTTGAAAATATTATTTCACCTTTTACAAATATGTAATAAGCCCATGAAAAAGATAATCTAATTTCATGTCCACTTATTATCAAAAATAATTAATTGCTCATCAAAATAATATTTGATAGTATACTTTTGTACATTAATATATATTTCAGTTTGTTTATCCTTTTAAATAGACTAAAAGAAAAATAAATTAAAATATAGTATTTTTTTTGGTATGGGAGTGTAATATATAGAGTAGGGTTATAATCCAGCTCAATCTCTTTACGTACATCGAAGCTGAAAAGGAGGAACTAAAAACACGCTTAATCTCTACTACTTACGCTATTATGACGCATCAACAACCATTTTTATCTCTTTTCACTAAAGTTTTCTGCTTTTCTTTTCTTTCCCATTAATTAATTATCTTTAATTTCTCTTACTAAATTGATGCATTCGCCAAAATGTATATATTCCTCTAAATTTAATTCCATCTTTTATTCCTATGTCTGCAATCTCCATATTTCCCTTCCAAATCTATTGTGAAATTTCCATGAAGTGAAAACGTAAGTTTCTTTTCTTTTTTGGTTTATGGTGTTTTGATTTATTTGTAGGTCTTGTTGATTTAGTTAATTTCTTCTGGAAGACGAATTCTACCATGTTGTGTTTCTCTTATTTATTATGCATTAATATCAAATACAGAGCATCCAGGTGATTTATCATGTCTAAGAAACAAGATACGCAGTGAAATACGACAAGTGGAATGTATCGGACCGTACCATTATCTCATAGAGGTAGAGAGGTTGTTTCCTGAGAAACCTCGTCTAATTCATCATATCTAAATAAACCAAAATCAATTATTTAGGGCTATTCGGTAGCTGGATATGAAACAAGTTATCCATCATGTAATTTTTGTATAATTTAAATGGTGTTTGGCAGATAGATAAAAAATAAGTTGTTCATATATAAAACTAATATAGGATGTTTGGTTGCGGGAATCTATATATTACTTTTACGGATTGAAGGTGGAATAACTAATACATGCAAAACGTAATACATACATTTTGCTCAAAATTAATGCCTATATAATTCGAACTAGCCACCAAACAACCCCTTAGTTTCAAACTAGCCACCAAACGACCTCCGGAGAAATGTTCAATCTCTTAAGTTTCAAAATTTACTGGTTTTTCACATATATATTGTTGAAATGTTTAGGGACTTTCTACCAGAATTGCTTGCTAAAAATATAAGACCAAATTCAATCATAGTTAGAATGGTAGATTCAGTAATTTGCCAGTGTTTCACCTATTTAATTCCCTTGAGATTAGAAAATAATATAACCTATCTGTGAAGATTTCTTTGCATGTAACGTAATTTGTTGTTCTGTTTTTCATGTCAAGCAATCACATAACAGGTTCTTTTCTATGATTCTGCATCAGTGACATTGAAATAGCAACCAAAAAGAAGGGATAATGGCGTCTGAACGAGCTCCTTATGTACCCAAAAACATCCTCATAACGGGTGCAGCAGGCTTCATTCCCTCTCATGTAACCAACAGATTGACCAAGCTTTATCCTAACTACAGGATTGTTGCCCTTGACAAGCTTGATTATTGTTCGAGTCTAAAAAATTTGGAGCCAAGTTACTCATCTCCGAATTTCAAATTTGTCAAGGCTGATATTACGAGTGCTGATCTTATCAACCATCTTTTGGTTGAGGAGAAGATTGACACAATTATGCATTTTGCAGCACAGACTCATGTGGATAATTCATTTGGAAATTCATTCGAGTTCACTATCAATAATATTTATGGTACTCATGTGCTTCTTGAGGCTTGTAAGTTGGCTCAATCTATCAAGAGATTCATTCACGTTAGTACAGATGAAGTTTATGGTGAGACTGATTTGGAGACTGACATTGGCAATCCTGAAGCTTCTCAACTCCTTCCTACTAATCCATATTCCGCAACTAAAGCTGGAGCTGAAATGCTTGTCATGGCTTATAATAGGTCGTATGGACTGCCAACAATCACTACACGAGGGAATAACGTGTATGGCCCAAATCAGTTCCCTGAGAAGTTGATTCCAAAGTTCATTATTCTTGCCATGAAGGGTGAGCGTTTGCCAATTCATGGTGATGGAACAAATGTTCGGAGCTATTTGTACTCTGATGATGTTGCTGAGGCATTTGATGTGATATTGCATAAAGGGGTGATTGGTCATGTGTATAACATTGGCACTAAGAAAGAGAGGCGAGTTTTAGACGTGGCTGAGGACATATGCAAATTATTCGGAAAGAACACTCAAGATGTTATCGAGCTTGTGCAAGATAGGCCCTTTAATGACCAAAGGTATTTCCTGGATGATCAAAAGCTTAAGAAGTTAGGTTGGCAAGAAAGGACCACTTGGGAGGAAGGACTAAAGAAGACCCTGGATTGGTACACCAAAAATCCCGATTGGTGGGGTGATATAACCGGAGCCCTTAGCCCACATCCAAGAATTTCAAACATTATACCTTCACATGATGAAGGGTGTCTATTGCACCTTATAAAAGGGAGCACGAAAGGTTGTGGCTCAGTCTTGAAGTTCTTGATTTATGGAAGAACTGGCTGGATCGGGGGGCTGTTAGGAAAGATTTGTGAAGAACGTGGAATAGCATACGAGTATGGGTTAGGACAACTACAGGATAGGAGTTCGCTAATGCATGACATGATAAGAGTAAAGCCAACCCATGTTTTCAACGCAGCTGGTGTTACTGGGAGGCCTAATGTGGATTGGTGTGAATCGCATAAAGTAGAGACAATTAGAACAAATGTTGCTGGTACTCTAACTTTGGCTGATGTCTGTAAAGAAGCAGGCATCTTGATGATGAATTTTGCGACAGGTTGCATATTTGAGTATGATGAGAAGCACCCACTAGGCTCAGGCATCGGGTTCAAGGAGGAAGACAAACCAAATTTTACAGGATCCTTCTACTCAAAGACCAAAGCCATGGTAACTCGTTCATTTAACCCTGCCTAGTCGTCTTACATTGCAAATTATCTGCTCCATCACTCCCATTTTGTTTCTGATAGCTTAATATATGCAGGTTGAGGAGCTTCTAAAAGAATATGACAATGTTTGCACCCTTAGAGTAAGAATGCCAATATCATCAGACCTTAGCAACCCAAGAAACTTCATCACAAAGATAACGCATTATGATAAAGTGGTAAACATCCCAAATAGCATGACAGTGCTAGATGAGCTGCTACCAATCTCTATTGAAATGGCAAAGAGAAACTGTAGAGGGATATGGAACTTCACTAATCCGGGAGTCGTGAGCCACAATGAGATTTTAGAGATGTACAGAGACTATGTTGATCCCAAATTCAAGTGGCAGAATTTCAATCTTCAAGAACAAGCCAAAGTGATCGTTGCACCACGAAGTAACAATGAACTTGACACAACAAAGTTGAAAAAAGAGTTCCCAGAATTGCTATCGATCAAAGATTCAATCATCAAGTATGTCTTCAAGCCTAACAAAAAAGCATAAACTTCCAAAAGAAAAACGTATTTTTTCGGATAGGCTTTTTCTTTTTTATTTTCATCCATGTTTGTCACAGCTACTTGAGATGGTAGTTTTAGATACATATTGTGATTCAAGAACAACTAATTTTCGTTCTCTTGATATAAACAAGTTTAATGTATTAATGTTGCACTTATCTAACAATTCTTTGTGTAGTAACCACGCTTTTTTTTTCTTTTGTTTAAAAGAATAGAACTTAGATTAGTTCTTTGGAAATTTTTATTTCAAACAGACTTGGCAGAACATTTTTAACAAATTATTAGAAGTTGATCATGGATTACCAATAAGTCGACAATAGATTCTTCCTGGGTCGAGTCCGAGCAGTTAATGGGGATGGACTGTAAATTCGCTGGCAATATGTCTACGTTGGTTCAAATTCAGCTCGGCCCAATAATTCGTCAATTCGCCATAAACCCCCTTTGTACTTCAGCAATACCCAATTCGGAGATAAAAACAAATCAAATTTTTTACTAGATCTTGTAGTTCAATTGGTCAGAGCATCGCCCTGCCAAGGCCGAAGCTGCAAGTTTGAGTCTCGTTTGTCCCGACGAATCCAATAAATATATTAAAAATTCTCTCCCTTTTTATGAAGGGGACTAGGGGAAGAATTCCATTGTCAAAGCAAAGGGGAAATCCTTATAATGAGACTTCATTAGATGATTGTATAATAAAATAAGGAACTAGATAGATTAGAGAGAAAAAAAGAATAGATAATAAAAAATGATAAATAAATAAAGAAATTTTGGATTAGGTCAGCAATCCAAGACAATGTCAGCATGAATACTATGTAATAATCCTCTATGATACTCCGATATATATATATATCATACCGTATCATATAGAATGAGCTTAATCCTCTGTGCTACTCTGACAGTATATTAGTATCCAATTAGTATCATATAAGATTGTGTTTTTTTAAACGAAATAAATAGAAAACAAATAAAAAAATTATTAAACTCTAAATTAGTAAAAAATATATTTGTTGTGATGCTTGATCGTTATATTTATACCATATTGATATTGTATAGACTAGAAAATTATTAAAGT
Organism: Solanum ossicruentum; assembly: GCA_025774065.1. Classification (NCBI taxonomy): domain Eukaryota; kingdom Viridiplantae; phylum Streptophyta; class Magnoliopsida; order Solanales; family Solanaceae; genus Solanum; species Solanum ossicruentum. Next base: position 16,725,759 of record JAOTQR010000100.1, read on the forward strand.
TACAAAATTATTTAATATACTCTAAATTAGTAGAAAATATATTTTTGTGATACTCCATCAATATATTGATACTCTATCGATATCATATAATTTTGAGCTCTTTTTTCAATAAATAAAATAATCAAGAGAAAAATATTAAAATTATAAATTTATATATTAAATTTTAAATTAATAAAAAAATATATTTTATAATACTTTATCGATATATTAGTAATATATCGATATTATATAGAATTAATTATCTGCTATATATGTACACTGAAAGTTTATAAAATGTAAAGGAGTAGTAAATAGTTTGTTAAGATTAGTTTCTCCTGTATATTAGTACACATATTATTGGGTCAGCCCGTTTCTGTTCAATAGAACACCAAATCAACCCCTTCTTCTACGCTAGGGTTTCAGGTATGTCTCCAGATAAACATCAGTTTAAAGCTCATCTGATTTTGATTATCGATTTCACTGAATCGAGGGGAAAAATCTGTTATTCTTCTGCAAATTTAAGGATTTCTGGTATAATAAATCTCTCTGAAGTTGCCGAAGGTTCTACTGATTTTGTTGACTTGCTATATTCTTCAATTTACTTGCGATGTATTTACAACTTTGCATAGCTTCAACAGCTTGCAGTATTTAGCCGTTTTTTCTTCTTGAATATTTGGTTGAATAAGGAAAAGATATGAGTTGGCTGTTGATGTATCTAGGTTTCATTGGACTGAACTCAGAAACTTCTGCAGAACTAGCTAAGATCATATAGGAGCTATTTAGTTGCCGTAGTCATTTTTTTCTCTAGAAATTTCAGTAAATTTGAAAAAAGAAATATCTCTCAACTTTTCTTGTAAAGAGTTGCTTTAGTTGTATCGTCTTTTTTAAGTTGTTAGATATGTATTAGTTTTTTCGTCTTACTTAGGTGGATGGGCTTAAATCCATCTTCCTTTAAAAATGTTGTTATAGCAATCATATGTTGTTTCATTTACTTGAAACTCTTTAATTATTTGTTTATCTTGTGATTTTTCCATATATGTGTGCTGCATATTTTAAAGTAGTTATCTGAAGGCATTTTTGGCACAGTAGTGATGTGGATGGTTTGTATCATTAAGTGGAAAGGATTGCTAAAAGCTTGAGGATATTATTATTTTACCAGGAAAATGGTGTTGTGAGTGATATTGGTTTTCTTGATGTTCTTATTAATGTTGAGCATTATCGTACTTTTCTGTTCTCCCAATAGGTGTGTATTAAAGATGTCAAGAGTCTATGTTGGAAATCTGGATCCTAGGGTCAGTGAAAGAGATCTTGAAGATGAATTCCGCATCTTTGGAGTTATAAGAAGGTAAAGGAAGTTCAAAGATTCACATCTCTTCATGATTGGTATACGTGGTTGTATTGGACAACAGAATCTTTCCTTGTTATTTCCCTTTATCCTCACCATCACTTGTTGAAATTTTGAGTCATCAAGTGCCCATTATAATTGACTATTGTGCAATTTATTTTCTTTTGTTGGTTTTTATTTGTTGAGATGTACCACCTTAGGAGATTGAAGTTGCTATTGAAGTACATTATTACTGATTTTTTAATCTCTATTATACGATGCTTATTGTTGTTTGAAATTTTGATTTGAATCGGTTCTATGAAGACATACACAACTTATTATAGTAGTGGTTAATATTTTTTGGCTACGATGGTGAGTCACCATATGTCGACCTCGATTATTCCACTGGGTACTTGCTACTGTCTACAATCAGTAAGGGTACCAGCTAATTAAGTCTACCTAGGCTTAGGCAGATAGGAAGAAACCATCTAATGTTTTTTGTCTTTGTCGGGATTTAAAACTTGGTCTTCAAGGTTTGTACCCACTTCATTGATCAGTAAGCCACCCAATTCAAGGCTTAGGCAGATGGAAAAGAATCCTAACTTGTGACTTTTGGCTTGTTTTATCATTTTAGCTTAAAAGCAAGTGCTTATAAGCACTTTTTTAATCTATTCAAATACTAGAGAAGTGCTTGAAAGCTATTTTGTCTTAGAAACACTTAAAATAAGCCAATCCAAACAGGCTCTAAATTTGTTGTACTACTTATGGCTGAACAGCTCAGATACCTGGGATTTTACGATGATGGACAGATGCTTCATGTCTATCTTTCTGGCCATGCTAAGAAGTTGTTAGTGTAAATTATGTGCATAATTTTAGAATAACTAAATTTTATCTGGGTCTTTGTTGAAGAGGGACAGGGCTGTGATTAGCAAGTTGGACGGAAAGAAAAACAAGATGAGCTCTTCCTGTACTGGTATTCTTTTCATAATGAATGAACATGTTACAGATATTGTTCACCGATCAAAAAAAATATGAGCATGTCATAGATATAATACTTCAACAAATTGAGTTGCACTTACTGGAAAAGGGGAAAGAACAGTTTTGGAGTGACCCACTGAAAATGGGGGAAAAAAACTATAAGCAACCAGAAGGAGATGACCATATATTCACATTTTAAATTAATTGACAAGGGGGTAATTCTTGTAGGCAGTTTGGAATTTCTCTACCTTTTTAAACATAGTGGTCAGTTAAGACAAATTAAAACTGTACTTTAGTCTTCAGTTGAATATCATCAGAAGCGCTGTCTGTGATTGTACTTTTGTGGAAAGAGCAACTATCATGAGAATGGTTAATGAAGTTTAGGCTTTTAGCAAATGCTTTTGTAAATAATTCTGTGAAAATTGTGCTTGGATTAGAGTAGTACTTGGATGGGTGACCCCATGTGAAATCCTCATGTCCCATCTCTCCTTTATATTGTTACTTTTCTCCCAAAAAGAAAACTGTAAAGATCACGTAATTCCAAATCGAACTCTTTTATTTTTTCAATGAACATTCTTCCTAGCATAGTAGCATACACAATGAAGTCGTAAATGACATTTTCCTTTGTTAGTTGAAGACTTGGGAGTGTCTATCTTGGCTAGGTTTAGTCGCAGTTCACTTGCAATCCTAGACATAATATTTATGATCTTTAACTGCTACAAGTGGAGGTCGTGAATTAGAATAGCGAGCTAATGGTAGGGTTAGGTGCTTTTATCATGTGTTCGCATTGCCTATGTGTTAGTTTTATCTTATTTACATAATGTCATTATTAGTTGCCCTTTCTTAGTTGCCCTTTCTGTTCCCTTCCTTTCCTTTTGTCATTTCTAGTTCTTTCTTGCGTACGGGTTTTGAGATAAGGGTTCCCAGGAAACAACCTCTCTACTTCTATGGTAGTGGTAAGGTCTGCATACGTTCTACCCTCCCCAGACCCCACTTGTGGGATTTTACTGGGTATGTTGTTTTAACTGCTACAAGTCCATCATTCCTAATTCACAAATTTGTTTACAGTGTTTGGGTTGCAAGACGCCCCCCTGGATATGCTTTTGTTGATTTTGATGATCGACGGGATGCACAAGATGCAATAAAAGAGCTGGATGGTATGGTTATTTGACTGTTTGAACAAACTGATGTATATTATGAAGCTTTCTGAATGAGTGTTTTAAATATTTGTATGGTCATGCTATATTTGGCCTTGCTCTGAGCTAAAACCTCAGTTTAGTTAGTCTATACATGGGTTTCAGTCTATTTGTTTCTTGCATTAGCATTTCTAAAAACAGGTGATATGTTAAGCGACGAAGGAATCCTTAGACGGTATTTTGTCCCTGATTCTATGATATAGGTAAGAATGGATGGAGAGTGGAGCTTTCACATAACTCTAGAGGAGGAGGTGGGGGGGGCCGGGGAGGGGGTCGAGGTCGGTCTGGAGGCTCTGATTTGAAGTGCTATGAATGTGGTGAGGCTGGTCATTTTGCTCGAGAGTGCAGAACGCGTGGAGGTCCAGGAGCAGGAAGACGTAGAAGCCGAAGTCCTCCTAGATACCGCAGGAGCCCAAGTTATGGTCGTAGGTAAGAAACTGAAGGATCAGTATCATTGACTTGAAATCCATTAACAATATGAGATCCTTTTAATATTTGTGGTAATCACATGTTTACTGCTGTTCTCTCACTTTTTGTTCTGATTCCCCCCTCCTTGAAGCAGGAGTTACAGTCCTCGTGGGCGCTCCCCTACACGCCGAAGCCCGTCACCACGTGGTCGCAGCTATAGCCGTTCTCCATATCGTGGCCGAGATGAAGCTCCATACACTAATGGGTAAAGTCTCTATTTGCATATTTAGGGTTCTTTTCTTATGTGAACACGGCTGAGACATCTCTTTCATAATACACAAACACACACATGGTTAAGTCTTTGGATATGCTACAACATATTTCATGAGTGGACATTTATTTGCTTTTTCCTAAAGATTATAATTAAGCTATTCTTTTTCTTATTTCATACGCTGATTTTATGCAGAAATGGACTTAGAGAGCATCACAGAAGCCGAAGCTGAATGAAAGAGATGATAGCTGGAAATGTCCAGGAGTTTTTGGATTTGTGTTACTGTTCTTGACTTGATCACAGCTGTGTAAGTGAGGCCATGCCCTCAGCTTAAACTGGTGGTTTTGGTTAAGTTTAAGTTTTTGATTTGGTATCATAAGTAGTGTTGGTTTTGTTTTTACTTAATGTCACCCTTTTTAAGAACCTAATATCATAGGGACTTATATTTTGGATTTCATGATAGCTGTTATTTTTATGAAAGAAAATCACAAAGAATGTTGCTAAAGATTTATGTTTTTGTTTTCTTGTGCCGAGGTGTCTTCCTGGTACTGCTTCATTGGTTTTCTGCTTCTACGCTCTGTGGTTTCGTTCTTCACTGCCCTGCTGTGGGATCTTCAATTTTGAAGATTGTGGATCCCAGCTGGCTACATCGCTAGATGCTTCTGTTTCTTGAATCTCTGTGGATATGACACGCCTCACCTCACATTATAGTGGTATTTCTTTAAGTTCGTATTAAGGATGAGCAATGGCATGACACACGACTGGCAGGTACAATCTGTTCCAAGGAGGTTGGGGATTTGATTTTCTCCTTTAAACTAAATTGTGAATGGTGCTCCTTTTGGGTTCATAGGGCAGTGTCTGAGTTTATTTGCTCGTGAGAATTTTTTACCCTTGACTTTGTATGCTGGCTGCTTATTTGCTTTCCCCCCCTTCTTTCACCCACTCTTTCAATATTGCCTGTCAAAATATTGGTCCTCTTTTAAGGGAAAATTCTCCAGAAGTTTTTCCTGTTAATCGGGGATAAAGAGTTGGTTACAATTTTATTAAAATGTTCCTTCTAAGATGACTGACATTTTTGAAATTTTAAGCTACTTTTTCTACTTCCCCAAACAATGGCTTGTTTTGTTTTCAAAGGTGCCTTTGTGTAACCCCTTTTTAACCTTAAAAAACAGTCACAGTTATTACTTTTAACTTCATTCTCTTTTGTGTCAAGTTCTCTTTTCATTTCATGACATATACAGTGTGGGATGCCCAGTAATAGTTTCACTCGTCAAATCATAGAATGATATGCATGAATGTAGAGGACCACTGAACATTGGCCTTTCCAGTAGAAGATCTTGCTTTGACTTCTTGCGTTCAAGATGTTCAGCTGATTGAGATTCTTGTCTTTGAGATATGGCCTCACTGCTTTGGGCAATTATTCTTATGCCAGTTTCTGCCTAGTGTTCTACTATATCCATGCAGTAATTGGCTAGCTATTGGCTGAACTAGAATCATGTCTCTTTGATTGCTCCTGCCCTCTTGCCGACCTTCATTTTGCTAGAAGCCAATTCTAGTCCGGATATGTTGTAAATTTCTCTGTTTCTTGAGTTGAATGTGAGAGAATTTGGACAGGAACACCTTTTTCTCTAATTTCATTGCATCTGAAGGTGCATGATGATTAAATGGTTTACACTAGATTGTGGTTGGTGCAAATCTACTGACGACTGCTAGTGAGAATGTTTTTGCTGTCGCATAATGTGTTTCCATTTTGGAGAAGTTGAAGTAGTAACCAAGGTGGCATGCTTTAAATGGTTGTATCAAGTGAAATTTCCAATGGGATTAGCTAGAAACATATGCATGGACGTCAAGAAATTTTTCCTCTTGCAGCTGGTAGTTGTGCGTGTGAATGATGCAACTGGACCTGGTTAGCCTGAACTGTTTTGTGGTTCTGTTGGTTTGAGTATGACGTTAGTCATTGACTATCTTCAGTGAAGGTTTAATGATGTATAGCAATGGAGGTTGTTAAATTTGACTGGAGAAAAATGTATAATTAACTAGGGATAACAATCTAGAAATTAAGAGACAGCTAGAAAATAACTTTTATGAATCTGACTCTGTATATGTTAGGAAGTGTGGCATGTAATGTATTTATGCTGCTTGTCAGAGAATTATATGGATCATGATTGTCTCAACTGATCGAACTGAACAAAGCTTTGGCCAAGATTGTCGTTGAACAATCTAGATCATATCGTTAATAATGTGGTATAAATTTTATAAAATAGCTATAGCTCAAAATGTACCATTTACCTCCTCTAACCTAACTTGTAATCTCTCCTTATAGATGGAGAAAAATGGAGCAATCAATTTCCTGAAGTTCAAAATTTTGACGAGATGGGATTATCAATTAGTTTGTTATAAAAATGTGACTCCTCCGTCCACTTTACCTGTCTATATTTGATTTGGGCAAATAAAATGATAATTTTACTGTGTATTAATAATGATTGGGAAATGGATTGGAAATAATTATATAGAACCTATAATTAGGCAAAAGATATCCATTTCGAACTGTAGAAGACTTCTTTTGAATACTGAAAGTAACTAAGGATTTAAATTTGGTGCTTCACATAATTCATCATTTAACGATGTCTGGTTAGTCATTGATCTACTCGTACAATAACATGTTCCTCGATCGACAGTGACTTAAGTGATAGATCACATACACCTTCATTGCATCAGATATCATACCCATTTTAAAAAGTAGAGTTTGTTTAAATCATATAATGTAAAGAGTCAATTATCATTTTGTCTTACTTTTTTTGAATTTACAAAGATTCTTTAAAAAATATGACAATTCGGATATATTAATTCAGTAATTCAGATACATTAATTCAATTTCATATACAAAAATTAGGATTTTAAGAATCAACAAATAACATTTAAAGTATGATATATTAAACATAAAAAAATTCAAGAATCAGAATTAATGTATCTGAATTATTGAATTAATGTGTTTGGTGGAAAGAAAGGACTTTTGAAATTTTTAGAAATGACGAAAAATATGATAAATATAGTGTAATTAGTTAATAATTCCTTAAAAATAATGTCATTCTTGCTTGCTCTTAAACATCTACTAGTTATATAAAATAATTTCAACATGGATTATAATAATGGATTCCATTTTGATCTCCTTCCATTTCAAAGCTATTTAAGATTCTATTAGAATTGGTCTTTATATATCATTTCAATTATGCATTTTCTTCTTGAATAGTTCTACACACATAAGAATAAAAACCGCTTATAAGCTTCGCGTATTTACGTGAAAGCAACTACGATAGGGAGCAACTATAATTATTTGTTCTATTTTTATCCATATGTTAAGACTTTATCATAAGATTCTTTACTATATGCCTTCCTTGAACCATTCTCCGTCAAGTATGAAAGGTCCTTTGATAACTGGTTTGGAGGTGAGTTATGCAGTTATTAAATCCTTCAAAAGTAATATCTCATTTGATAGCTATTTCATAGGTAAATTACTTGCACATAAATTATTATATACAAAATAGAAGATGGTATAGTTAATGCATGAATAACTAATCTGCCCACGGCTAAACTTAAATGTGTCTATCCCTTCGATACCTTTTAATGAAAAGGAAGGAAGGGGGTAGGGTATCCCTATATTTTTATATTAGATAAATATATATATATTTCTTATTAGAATGAAAAGAAGATTATATAATCAAAATTATATACATGTTGACTCCTAATAATGCTAATATTATAATAAAGAGTTATTCGTATAAATGTACTTGAAAATGTGTTGTTCATGCATCAAATTACTTTTGACTTATAAAGCATGAAGAGCCTTAATGGATTTCGTGCAAGACTTTCTTTTTACGCAATTTGGCTGGAATTAAGACGTAATTATTATTATTATTAATCAGATGTTTTATTTTCCTCAACCTCTTCAGACTTGGTAAACTCCCGGATTCTAAATTGGCAAATCAACAAACTTGGTACTCCCTCCGTCATAAAATATTGGTCTTGTTTTTAAAGCTCAAATTACATAATTTTTATCGATATTTTAATATATTATTTTTATCGTGATATTATTATGGAAAGAAACGTGACTATTGTACTTCTCCATCGCATAATTTTGAATATCAACCTATGAATTAAGTTTATTTGATTAGCTTGAATAATTAATTAAATCGACCCTCAAGAATTATTGGTGATTAGTGATCTAGAATGGACCGAGAATTTACAAAAAACTGTTGTCGGATATATGGTTGTTGTTGTGAACTTTTAAAGTTATAATCAACTAAAAACCTTACGACACACTTCGTATTTCCTTCATGTCTCATATTAGTTGTCTACATTATCAATAATAGTTATTTCAAATTATTTGTCAAAAATTTACAAAATTAATATATGATTAAATCATTTTTTAAAGTGTAAATAAGTTTGTAAAGTTTCTTAAAAACTTCTCCCTCCTCATTTTAACTTAATTTGTGAGGCAACGCACACATAATAAAAAAAATATTCAAAAACAAAATTTAAACTATATTTTTCACTATGTAAAATTTTAAATATGCAGTATAATTTATCTCTCATAATATATAAACTTCAATGAATGAAAGAACAAATATGAAGAAAGATTCAAACATTCATCTTGGACTTTGAATGATTCAACCATTTTGATCATTAAAAAATCTAAAAAATTAAGTTAATTTAGGATGGTAAGAGTAAATTAGTAAAATTATCCTTCTTATTAATGATTTCTTAAGCAAGCTGCGAAGGACCAAACTAACAACTCCTCCATCCGTGTAAGGTCTACTAAAAATAATTGTCTCAAAATAGTTGTGGATTTAGATAATGAAGAGAGAATTAATTATTTTTTTTCAACTTTGCTCTTAGCATCAATTATTCTAAAATTAAAATTATATATAGAGATAAAAATTCAATTATTTATAAGGGATATATTTGCCAAACAATACTTCTAATAATATTTTTAAAGAATTGTGCTAAATCTTATTATGATAAATAAATTAAAATGGAGAGAATAATATGGAATGGAAAAAATAGTATTTGAAGGAGCTAAGTTCCAAGAAAAAAAATATTTCTTTTGTTCATTTTTACTTGTCACTATTTCGCTTTTTGAGGTTAACTTGACTAAACTTTAAATTAAATTGAAATAGTTAAATTTAATATTTGAAATCTAAAATTCAGATGATTAAAAGCTATACAAAAATGTTATAAGTTGCAATCTTTTTTATATTAATATGATAAAAAATACATCTTAAAATGTTGATAAAATTTATATAATTTAATCTGAATAAGTAAAATAGTGATAAATAAAAGTGAATGAAGAAAGAATACAGGCGCAATTAACTATTAAAAAATCAAAGAAATTAAATTAACCTCTTGTGCTTTGATTAGAGAGCAAATTACGGAGAATGAAAACTTTTTCCTTTATTCCTTTTTTCCCCCCTAAATCTACTTAAATCATACGAAAATGATTTTTTTTCTCCTCTCTTTTCCGTTCATTCTTCATCTATTTAGATATTTTCTTATGATTCGATCTTTTCTTCAATCACGCACATAGAGTTTTGATATTTTAAACTTTTATTTTTTTATTTATTTTTACTTGGCCTCTTATATTATTTTAGAATGTTTAATAATATTTATTTAATTTATAAAATTTAAAGATAATTTTATACTTATTTTTTAATTTATCCTTATTATTAATTATAGTCATGTTTTTATTATATTTTTCAAGGCATTATATTAATTATATTTAAAAAGTGATTTGATTAAATTGCCTCTATTATTTACTACTTCTTAATTAGGAGTGTGCAAAAACTGAACCAATCGATAAAAATATTATTGGTTTATTGTTATCTGGTTATTAGGTTATTGGGTTTTTAATGGTTTTGAAAAAAAAAGTTACTGGGTTATCGGTTCGATATCGATTTTTACTATTGAGTTATTGAGTAAACCGATAACCCTATAAGGTTATAATAATTCATTATTTTACACCTTCGTAAATATTAAGTAATTTAATAAAAACAAGACATTATAGTAGTACTTTACCTATTTTAATATTTATCGTACTTAAGTGGGTAGTTACTCACTCTAGTATTTAGTTTTTAATTTTTACTCTTTTCTACTCCATCTGTTTTTATTAATACAAATTCTCATTATCATCCTTATCGAGTAAATCATAAATTGAATTGTTAAGAACTTAAAATTAATAAACAGAAAAATGATAAAAATATTTTATTAATTTGTTATTAATTTAACATATTTAAAAATAAAAAATTAAACTAATAATCTATAAAATTGAATCAAAACGATTGATGCACACCCCATAGTTAATCAAATTAATAAGGGATAGGTAAAAATAAATAGAATATTATCCGAATTTCGAAGCAACATGATGAGAGAGATTCTACGCCCCAATCTCCGGTCCTATTTGTATGTTTGTGGGACCATAAAACCTACCTCCTTCTAATGCTCACTTACTTAAGCTGTGGAAACCAACCTCCTCCTCAACAAAAATATTCGAAACCGATTTTTCAATTATTAAATTAACCATTAGTGTTATGTTTTAAAAATTTAAATTTTTTTGTCTCTCTATATATAAATATTTAAATTTTAAGGAAAAGTGTCAATATGCCTTCGATAAGAATAATATTTTAGGTTCTATGCGTGAATGAAGAATATTTTTGTATCATCTTCAATATTTTGAAAGTATTTTAGGTCCTTTTTCAAATTAGTAAAACATCTAACTAGGTGTGTGTTTGGTCATTGGTACGAAGGAAAAATATTTTTGATGAAAAATATTTTAATAAAAATATGTGATGTCTTTTATATTTTTAATTAATATGTAAATGAAAAATATTTATATACGATTTATGATATGTGGTGTTGGGGAACAGAGGCCTTGCAAGTGAAACATGCCACCCGTACTCTAATATATGTGGTTTCAAAAAGTGGGAATTTTTATGGTTACAAAATCATGAAACAAAACTATAAAATACTATATAATTAATGAAACAATCAAAACAAACGTCGTTCTCTTAATAATCATACCATGGAAAACCACTGTCCAATAAAGGTCTCTCTCAAAAGTCATAAATTAATAACTTATTCTTTTCTATCATATTTCTAAAAAAAGTAATGAATCACGTACTTATTTTTTATAATATTTGTATTGATTTAAAAAATAATTTTATAATAAATAATTAATATTAAAAAATAAACATTATTAATAAATTAATAAAAAAATATCTTTACTATAGTGACGAAAGAAAAGTGAAAAAAAAAACTATTTCTTATTTCTTCCTTTTTTGACACATGAAAACCAAAGAAGTTGATTTTGGACGTATCTTGAGTGGGACCGATGATCAGCTTATGGATAACGGGTGGTACATATAATTTCTTATTATTAATTATTTTTAAAAATATTATTTTTTATTTATTACTTTTTTAGTTCCATATCATTTATGAGATATTTAAGATTAGAGATGATAAATGAGTGATTCAAATCAAATTAGTAATTAAAAAAAAGTAAATCAACAAATGAATTATAATATGATTTGGATCAACATTGATTTACTAATGAATCACAACTACGCAATCTTTTTTAGCCAAATATTATGGATATTTTCAACAACTTTTTGATTATCTAAAATATGAAAAGTAACTATTAAAGTTCATCAATTTTAGAAAGATAAATTAAAGATACTCCAAAATAAGAATATTCATGCAAATGATCCAAATATAATTAAATGAGCTCCCTCCCAACCTCTTGTACTTTCGTCTAAAATAATCAACTACTTTGCCTTGCTAGACATTTTTCTTTTTCTTTTTCAGGATAAAAGAAGCAAGGGTAGTTTTTTCTTTTTTTTTTTTTGCCAATACATAATTTTTATTTTTATTGATGAGTGTTTAACATATAAATTAAATATAAATTGGTACTACATTTCTATCCATGCAAGCCTCTCTCTTCTTCAGACTCCAATTAAGAGGACTTTTTTCTTTTAGGTAGAGTAGTTGATACATTTACTAAATGCATCTCTTGATCTTAGTGTCCATTTCATCTCTCCCAAAAATTCTCTCTATAATTACTAGTTACCAAAATTTTTGCAATTATTTTTTGGTTTATGTCAGATTAATAGATTCTTTTTTATATATTTTATTTGTTACTTATTTTATTTTAATTTATGTTGCATATATAAAATTTTGAGAGTATATTGAAGCAGTTTAGAAAGTGATTTATTAGGGACAATATTGTAAAATCATAATTGAAACAACTAAAAAAATAAAAAGAAGCAACAAAAAAATATTTTTTATTGGCCCCAATGAGAAAAAGTAAGCAGGATAACTGAAAGCTGCTCAAACAAATAACACAATTAGAAACTGTTGAATTAGTCGATTATATATAAATAGTAATATGCAATT
>JAOTQR010000100.1:16752748-16772603 GCA_025774065.1 Solanum ossicruentum
CCATCTAACTAATTAACCACTAAACATATTAATCAACTTAACTAACTCCTAACTAATTTCTAACTAATTCTTAACTACCATATTCTCAACAATATTACATTATCCGAAATCCCATTTGCATCTCAGATAAACTACTTCTTTGAGGTTTCACAAGTTGTTGCCACTTTGTTTTTCTTATTTGCTCTCATACGTTGGTGCTGACTGCATCTTTTCCATTCCATCTTAGGCCACAAGGTTTAAAGCCAATATCTATATTGGTTGGTGAAGCAATCTTCAAATTTGTTGGCCTATGTAGAACCATCTCACTTGATGTACCAGGCTGTAATAAAAGAAAGATTAGAATCAGTAAAGAAGCATTTATGAGTAGTAAATAAGACCAAAATAAATGAACCTACATTGGGTTCCAGTTGTAGGATCAGAGTATACACCAAAAACACTTGTGGGCCTATTGTTTGTTCCAGTAGCAGCAGCAAATAAACTCACAGCAGCCTTCAAGCAAACTCAGAGAAGGCATCAAGTAAACTCGCGGCAGCACAAAAGTAACTCAAGTGGCTATGTGGAACATCAGATGAAACCAAGAAATTAATGGGGGATGCTCAAATTAATTGTGCCAACAAACCAAAAGAGATTTGGACAGAATGATCAAAGTGTTGGTTTGCTGCTGTAAATGCTTGATCTAGAGCAGGCAAATTTGGGCAACAAGAAGCTGTTGCTTTCTATACTCATGTCATTAACGAGTTACAATATTGCCAGAAAGAAAATTGCAAACTCAGGGTATCTGATAAACATTGAGAAGCTAGCAGAGGCTGAAGTTTTAAACTGATGCAGCAGCAACTAGTAAACAAACTGATGCAAACCAAGAAACTAATAGGTGCAGCAGTAGCAACTGGCAAACCAAGAAAACTCAACTAAGAAACCAATAGCAAGCCAAGAAACTGATGCAGCAGCAGCTAAATTCAATTTAAATCAATTCAAGAACTAAAAACAGCTAGTAAACTAAACAAAAACCGCAGCAACTAACTAAAAACACAACAGCAACTCATTGGACTTAAACACAAACTAGTAAACTAAACTAAAAACACAACAGCTAACTAACTACATTACAGCAGAATTAAACACAAAGCAACTGGACTATTCAGCAAACTAAAACTCCAACAGTGAACAAAAAAACTAAGTAGCACAATAAGCTTGGAACACTATGGCCTGTTGTGGTTTTGTGAACCTACATTAAACACTTCGGTTTTGTTATTGAAGTCAAGAACTCTTCATAAAAATGGTTATCAAAGTCGAGAACTATCTCGTTTTGGTATTCCAAGTATCAGATATACAAAGTTTGTACTAGAAAGACCAATGACTGATGCAGAATTTTGTATTAAAAAGAAGATGTTATTTTAGTAATGCAAAGTGTACTGCCAAGTTTACTTTCTCAGAAGAATAGATGAGTCCTTTTATGGTACCCTGCTAGGCTTCAGTTCCCCAGCCAACTACTCACTGACGCAGAAGCAAACATAGAAATTTAACTCCAATAGCAAGCCAAGAAACTAGTAAACAAACTGATGCAGCAGCAACTAAACTCAATTCAAACCAATTCAAGAACTAAACACAACAATATTATAGTATCCCCTATGGGGTGAAAAAGGCATTTTTTCTAACTAGTAAACAAAACTCACAAACCAGTAAACTAAACTCAATTAAAACTAATTCAAAAGCTAAACACAACAACTAACTAGGAAACAAAACTCACAAACCAGTAAACCAAACTCAATTCATGAACTAAACATAACAGCTAACTAACTAAAAACACAACAGCCAAGAAACTCAATTCACAAATCAGTAAGCTAAAGTCAATTCATGAAACTCACAAAGCAGCAAGCCAGTAAAGAGATATAAACACAGCAGTAAAACTATACAACAGCAGCCAAGAAACTAAACAAACCTGTAAACTAAACTCAATTCATGAAACTCCCAAACCAGTAACCCAGTAAAGAGATATAACTATCTATATTAAGCTAGTATTTGGCCATAGATAATCAGTTTTACGTGGTTTCAACATGTGTCTGACCATAGTATTTGAAAAACATATTTCTCTCTTAAGAAAAAAGCATGTAATGTGATTTTAATTCATAAGTTTGACACAAATTTATTATTTTTATACACAATATTATAGCAAAATTACTAATAATACAACTACCAACTATTACAATTACTCACAAAGATCCATCGATGCAAAAAAATAATAACTAACTATTCTTTATTACTCACAGTCTACGTAAAATCTCTTTAACAGAATATATTTGATGAGGGATTAGATAGATAGAATTATAGTTGAGAGTTATTTTTCTTCGTTTTTAACGAGTTTATACATTCTCGACTGCAGAAGTAACCCTCTTTCCTGGTATTCCACATCTCATCACTTTTGTTGTGTAAACTTTTTTTGGTAATATTCAACCTCTGACTAACCATGGTCATCTAGCCATACCATAAAAATATACAACAGGGTCAATAACAACTGCTCTAAGAAATCCAACTAGCTATATTGAAATTCTAGCACAGTCGTCACTTGGAAACAAAGACTGAACTGTTACCATCAATGTCATCGTTACT
This sequence comes from Solanum ossicruentum, assembly GCA_025774065.1. Lineage (NCBI taxonomy): Eukaryota > Viridiplantae > Streptophyta > Magnoliopsida > Solanales > Solanaceae > Solanum > Solanum ossicruentum. The sequence continues at coordinate 16,755,353 of JAOTQR010000100.1, forward strand.
AGTTCACTAGAAACAGAAAACAATTTACAGTAAGCATACAGCTGATTTGGGGGCAGGGGAATTTCCCACATTTGAATTCCCAGGTCCCCAACGAATGTCCAGTTGGTACCTCTGCGTCTATTAACCAAAGAGATATTGGCCAAAAGGGAGGGTGGGAGGAAAATCAGAAGGAAGTTAACAATTCCTAATACTTCACCAATAACTAAGGAACATCACGTCCTGCATCATCTCGAAGTGGATAAACTGTAGCTTAATCTTGTGTGAGCTTTCATTTTCCTTTACGAATGGCAGCAGCTCTTGAACTAAACTCAATTCATAAACTAAACGCAGCAGCTAACTAACTCACAAACCAGCCAAGAAACTCAATTCACAAATCAGTAAACTAAACTCAATTCATGAAACTCACAAACCAGTAAACTTACATTAGTATATTCCGTTTCTTCTTTGATTTAGACGTACAATGGTCGGGGGCGGGAGAAATCGTCGGGAAATGTTTTGAATTAGGGATTTTGCCCTGACCTGGAAGGTCCATCCCACGTGGATCTGACCTGTACGTGACTTGGAATGTATATTCCATTCAAGTCAGCTGCGTGTATCTCACGCACAGACATAATACTTAATGGTAGGATAAAAATGTTTAACGGGTTCAAATCTTGGTCACTTGAGGTGTCTAAATAAAAAATGGATACAAGTTGAGGTTTTGTTGATGACTTAAGTCAATTGAGAGAGTTCATAAATCATCTTGAGGTTCTAAAGTTATAATCGCAGATATTACATTTTAATTTTTTTGAACTTTTTTAGTAAAAATCTTGGATGCACCAAAATGAAAAGGTATTTTGATATATTTAACATATTTTTAGGCTATGATCATTAGATTTAAAATCTCCATTCTTCTATCCATTTAAAAAAGAACGACCTTTCAATTTAGTTAGTTTCAAGAAGAATAAACCATTTTCTTTTTTAGTTCGCTTAAAAATAGAATGGTCCCTTTTCTTCTTTTAACAATACTCTAATTCTAGTGGCATGTTAAAGACTACTCTCTGTTTTCATCTTTACTTACCTCTACACTATTTTTGGATGCCCAATAATACTTGTCCACTTTATGAAATCAAAAGATAATTTTGTATTTAATTTCTAATTTACCCTTATAATTAATTATAGTCATTTGTCTATTATATTTTTTAAGATATAGTATTTACTATATTCAATGATACTTTGGTAAAATGATCCTATCATTTACTACTTAATTTCTGTGTTAAGTCAACAAGAGCCAAGTAAAGTTGGACGAAAGGAGTATAAGATTAAAAGACATTTTAATATATTTGACACAACTTTAATTTAAATCATAAGATTGAAAAGTTTTCTTTATCTTCTTAAACTCAGATTCATGTGAAGTTAAATCATATTCCCTCCGTCTCATTTAATGTAACGTAGTTTGACTTGGCACGATGTTTAAGAAAAAAGAGAAGACTTTTGAAACTTGTAGTTTAAAATTATTCATAAATATTTGTGTGGTTAATAATCATTTAATTAAAGGTAAAAGAAGAATTTTTAACTTAAAATTGTTTCAAATTCAAATAAGATGACATTCTTTTTAGGATGAACTAAAAAAGAAAAGATGATATATAAAATGGGACCGAGAGAATATCATTCTTTTCCAAATGAATAGAATATTTTTTAAAATTATATGTGAAATTAGAATATGACAAACAAATTGAAACAGAAACTAATCAAAACGAATAACCAGAGGATGAAAGAATTCTCCAACTCCCTAACTCATCCTATTAGTCAACACCGACCCCTACCAAGACAAACTAAAGATGCAAATTATTACCTTTGAAACTTGCAAACAAGTTATACTTAAACAGCCGGCTTACACAGCTAATCATTTTGTGAAGTTGTCAAATGTCAATCTCACCATTACCCCATTTTATTTGTTTTGTCCTCTCTTTTGCCCAATCTGTCTCATTCAACAACAAAATCATAGCAATTCTCACCAAATAAACTATCAAAACATATACATACAACTTTTAGTCGAACACCACCGGAAAAAAACAAATCAGATTCCGTCAATTCATATCATAAAAGATATAATCGCGGGAAAAACCGCCTCCAGATTAACGATGGCTTCTTCAGCAAGAAATCATCGATTATACTTGTTGATCATCTTGTCTTGCTTCATAACTTCGTCTTCCGGTCAAGAGCCAGAATCAACTCTCCTCCTTAAATTCAAATCTTCCCTCGAAAATGCCACGTCATCACTCGGCAACTGGAATTCATCGGTGCATCTTTGCAACGGCAACGTTTCGAATTGGAACGGATTACTCTGCTTCAACGGTAAATTCATCGGTCTCCGTCTCGAATCCATGGGATTATCGGGGAATCTCGACGTCGACACACTTTCTCAGTTGACTAATTTACGTACTATAAGTGTTATGAATAATAATTTCGAAGGGCCGTTTCCCGACGTGAAGAAGATCGGAGGTCGATTGAGAGGTGTGTATTTGTCGAATAATCAATTTTCTGGTGAGTTGCCGGACGATGCTTTCGCTGGAATGAAGTCGATAAGGAGAGTTTTGATGGCGAATAATGAGTTTACGGGGAAGATTCCTACGTCGTTGTTGACGATTCCGAAGCTTGTTGAGCTGCAGGTACAAAATAACAAGTTCAATGGACCAATACCGGCATTTCCTCAACAGGATTTCCAGTTAAACGTTGCAAACAACAGACTTGAAGGTCCCATACCATCTCAACTTAGCAGCCAAAGCGCTACCTCGTTTGCAGGTTAGTGTCTATATCTTAAAAGAAAGTTACACTGGTTATTTTGTTTGTTTATTTTGATTTGAAATAAAATTTAATTAAAAAAATTATTTTTTTCTTTTGAATCGTATAATTTTATATGCGTGATTTAAAAAGTTGAAATTAATTTTAAAAATAATAACAACATATTCAGTAGAATCTCACAAGTGGAGTTCGGGGAGAGTAGAATGTACGCAGAGCTTACTAGTACCTCATTGAGGAGCTAGAGAGATTGTTTTCTAGGATAATGAACTATATATAGAAAAATGAACTAGATATAGAAAAACAAAAAGGAAAATAACAAGAAGTAGAAAGAGCGAGTAATAATGAAAAATACATGATAGTATGCAAATAAGATAAAATTAACATATATAATACGTCTAATGAAAACACAAAATATAAAAGAACAACGAAACCTCCTACCTTACGTGTAAAAAAGTTACATATGAAAAAGATATTCATATTATCATATCGCTTATTAATAACAGTACAAATAAATCTCTTAATAAATATTATTCCCTCTGTCTCATTTTATGTGCACCATTTCATTTTTTGTTCGTCTCAAAAATAATGTCGCCTTACTTTAATTAGAAATAATTTGGCTTTAAAATTCCCCTTTTACCCTTAATAAAATGAATCTCAATCACACAAATTTCTCAGAATGATTTTAGACTACAAATTTCAAAAGTCTTAATTTTTTCTTAAATATCGTGCCAAGTCAAAGATGCCACATAAAATCAAACAGAGGGAGTACTTAATAATTAATAGTCCAATAAAAATGGTAGTAATATTTTTTTAAAAAAAATGACATCGTCAATATATATAATTAGAATCTATAAAAAAGTATATATCTTGCATTTATTTTTGGGCTTAAGTTATACTATACACTTTGAAGATGAGGCTAATATAATTTATGTTTTAGTAACTCTTCGTTAGTGATTATATACACCAGGAAAGGTGAAGTTTTGCCATTAAGAAGCCAATTGATAAAGATAGCGTTAAATATTGGAAGACTTCTCATTTCGAATTGCTGGTGGTAGGTCGGGGCGGGAGATCGATAATGGTTAATGATAGTGATAACTAATGATGATAATTTCATGATTGGTAATATATAATGGTGATTATCGATAGTGATTGGTGATTGTTATGGTAATAATAAATGATGATGGTGATTTTAAATGATGGATAATAGTGATGACTGTTGATTGTAGTGATTGACAATGATGATGGTTGTAGATAAGGATGGTGATCGTAGATGATGAACTATTAGCTGATATTCATAGTGATTGACAATGATGATGATTGTGGATAAGGATGGTGATCGTAGGTGATGAACTATTAGCTAATATTTAATAATTATGGACAATGATAGTAATGATGAATGAACGAAGTTGGTGAACCTCCATCTTTATTTTGAAATCTTTGGATACAATGATATTAAAATTTTGTTATCGATCTTAAGTATTCACATCTATTCATCTCCGTTAAATAATTCTAACAATAAAATAGTATAATTAATGATAAAAATCTGAATAAACAAAATTTAAAGTCTAAAAATTAAACCTAATGACTATGATCTCAGTAACTAAATTAAATACCTTTATTAAATCTTAACAAATAATGCTTTGTTTCTTTCAAATTTTATAGAAGAATTGAGAGGTACATGAATAATAACGGTAGGCGAATTAACGACACCTCATCCAAGCTATTAAAAAAGTACTCCTTTTGCCATATATTAGTTATCATGTTGCACCTTACCAAAATTAATTTGACTAATTTTTAAAATTTAATTATATTAAACTAACTTTATATTTTAAAATAAAAATTAACTATTCAAAAATTACACGAAAATTATTATTGATTGTAATTTTTTTCATATTAATATGATTAAAAATACATCTTAAGATATTAGTCAAAGTTCATATAATTTGACTCTAAAAATAAAAATTATGACAACTAAAATGAGATGGAAAAAATATTATGCAATATACATTTAAATAGAAATAAAACTACTTAAAGAAAGAAATTAAGATAGCATGTCAATTAGAGTAATTTAAATAGATTCCAGGAGATTGATATTATCATTACATGGGTGCACGTCCTAAATAGGTGAAGTCAAATATTGAGCTATACCAAATATAATTATTATTTTCATCATTATATTGTAAGCTATTACTTTATAATCTTTTAAATAGATGTACCTGGCATTTTTGTTCATCCCTTACACTTCGGCACTTTGAATTTTCACACGATTAAGTTATTTCTATTTATTGTAACAGATAATTTTGTCTTAATTCTAAGATTAAAAATTACACATTTTAAAAAGGTATACGGTAAATATCTTTAAAGTGACTTGAACATATAAGGAAAAAACTACAATCATAACTTAAGTTGCTTGGACTCAGGTGTGGATGTCTGATACGGGTGTAGATCTAGAAGTCAATTTTCGTGTTCTAATTTTTAAGATTTGGGGATATGAATCTATGTATGAATACGAATACGGGGATTCGCCTAAAAATAATCAAAATTTCTAAAAAATAGAATAATAAAACCTAAATTATGAAATATTATGTGGAGGACTTGAAGAAAATTCTAGAAGGAGATTAAAAGAAAAGACGTGATATAAAAATTTCTATATTAAAGTTAGTTCATTTTCTTTAATTTCACCTTAGCTTTTTATTGATTACAGAAATCGTTGAAACCGTCTAAATTTTCCCCATCGATTTTGGTGTACCTAAAATCGGTTGACTAAGTTGGACACGAATCTCACACCCATGTTGTGTCGACATGGATACGACACCAAAAATGAAGAGTCCGAGAAACTTAACTTATAATATATATAGAGAGAGAGAGTAAACTCATTTAAAAATTGCCGTAAACATACTAATCCTTTTATTGATTGTTTTGAAAAGTATATTTATGTAGAAATTTTTGTGTGTGGATGAAACAGGAAACTTGGACCTATGTGGTAAGCCAATGCCACCATGTCCACCATCAAACAAGAAAAAGAAAGGAATCTCAGTAATGGCCATAATCCTTGCAACCATTGGAGGATTAATGATACTAGCCATTATCTTTTTTGCTCTCTTCCTTCAAAGGAAAAAACCAACTCAATATGAAAAATCAATATCAGTGGAAAAAACAGAGAGAGAAGAGAAGTACTCAAGAAGTGACAAGGGTAAATTGTATTTTGTAAGAAGGGATAGAGAAAAGTTTGATTTAGAAGATCTTCTTAGAGCACCAGCTGAGATTTTGGGAAGTGGAAGTTTTGGCTCTTCTTATAAAGCTGACCTTCCTTTTGGAAAACCAATTGTTGTGAGGAGATTTAGGCAAATGAATAATATGGGCAAACAAGATTTTCATGAACATATGAGGAGGCTTGGGAAGTTGTCCCATCCTAATGTCCTTCCTCTTGTGGCTTTCTATTATAGGAGTGAAGAAAAGCTCTTGGTCACTGATTTTGTTGATAATGGCAGCTTGGCAAGTCATCTACATGGTAAGCTTTCTGTACTTATAAAAACTTACTCAAACATTGAGTGCATGCTGTTTGCAACAAATTTTAATGGGATGAAAAAATAAATTGCGATCGCAAATAAAATATGGAAAAAATAAAATTTTATTGGTAAACAATTGGGGGTACAAATTTGTTTCTCCCTTTATTCTTCTTTCATTGGATTTCTCCATAATTCGAGGGCCGTTAGTGGCTTATTTCTTGAACGTACCTCCTTGATCTATATTTTGATTTCTTGATAAATATTCTCAGAATTTATAGAATATTTGAGATTTTGATCTCATTGTGAATATCTCAGAAATTGGAGATATTTGAAATGTCTTTCAAGAGAATATAATACTCTTTATATAGGCATGAATATCTCAGAATTTGGAGATATTCGAAATGCCTTTCAAGAGAATATAATACTCTTATATGCATGAATTTGGGTTCAGATAAAGTAGCCTCCATGAAATCCTAACTGAAATAGGATTCATCTCGTAGACTCTTACAAAGTCTACACATGCATACAATGTAAGCTCACTTTTTTAAATTGTTGATCAGGCAAAAGAAGTGGTAACCAAGCAAGTCTTGATTGGCCTAGTCGTTTGAAGATCATCAAAGGAGTTACAAGGGGATTGGCTTACCTCTACCAGGAGCTTCCAACACTAACACTCCCACATGGACATCTGAAATCCTCAAATGTTCTACTAGACCACAAATTAGAGCCACTTGTAGCAGACTATGCCCTTGTCCCAGTAATCAACAAGGACCATGCCAAACAGTTCATGGTGGCCTACAAATCACCAGAGTACATGCAAAATGAACGTCTCACAAGGAAAACTGATGTTTGGAGCCTTGGCATCCTCATACTTGAACTACTAACCGGCAGGTAATACTTCATCTTCATATATAAAGATAGTTTGGTGCATAAAATATTCAACATTCACTTAGAGACGGAAAAAAATAGGAAAAATAACATAATTAGGTAAACATATGCATTTACATTGTACAATTATAGTTTGAAAAAATTACAATTTATAGCTATAGTTAGTGTTTTCTTACTAGTTTCTCTCTCCTCTCTTCCTCTCTCTCACCTCTTCCCTCTCTCTCTGCAATTTCTTACAGATATGCAATTACAAATGTATACCAATTTCATATATACAATTATTTTGACAGATATACATAGTCAATTTGATAGATATACATATATAATTCGCCTCTCTCCTGCCTCTGTCGATCTGGCTCGCCTCTCTCCTCCCTCTCCTTATCTTGCTTGCCAGATATACAAATATATATGTATATTAATTACACATATACAATTATTTGACAGGTATACACATATAATTTGACAAATATACATATACAATTCACTTCTCTCCTCCGAACTTGCTCGCCTCCCTCCTCCCCTCCAGGTCACATTGTGTAATTATGTTAAATATAGCTATTTGACCATATTAAGTTTCAAGTCTAGGCTATTTATGAAAATTTACTATAGTAGTTCCTCATACTCGACAGAAAACATAATTGTATAAGTTTTATGTTCTTAGGTTTCCAGCTAATTATCTAAAGCAAGGGAAAGGCGCAAATGCAGACTTGGCAATGTGGGTGAACTCAGTGGTAAGAGAAGAATGGACAGGTGAGGTTTTTGATAAAGACATGAACACAACAAAACATAATTGTGAAGGAGAAATGCTTAAGCTCTTGAAAATTGGAATGTGTTGTTGTGAAATGGATGTTGGAAGGAGATGGGATTTGATGGAAGCTGTACATAAGATTGAACAACTGAAAGAAAGTGATGAAGAAGATTATTCTTCTAGTAATTACTATCCAAGTGAAGAACATTTCTCCTTTTCTAAGAATGCTTAATAGGTTATAAGCAAAAAGAATGTGAAATTCCAACGGATATGTCCCTTCACGTCCAAAATCTTGTATTTCTGATGGCGTTATGAAAGGAACGTTCATTGGTGTTCTTTTAGTGGTGAAATGGCTTTGAGGATTAAATTACACACAATATATTTAAATTCGAGGGATTGTGAAAAGATGGAATTTTGTGTAAAACGAAATTCATGTCTTTTAATTTTTATCAAAGGGTAGATATATGTGAAAGTTAGAATTTTATTAAAGGAAGATTACATCTCATGTACTCGTGGAGACTTCTTTTTTTCTATTGGATTTTAAATGTATAATTCGTTACGAGTTTTTTCCTCAATAAAAGATGCTTGTTCTTTGCTTGGATTAGAAAATGATCTACTTTGCTTTTGGAATACTAGTGTTTATCTTTTTCAACTTTTTATGAGTACTACTTTCTTTTTTATTTCTATACGAAAACAACTTCTCTATCACTATAAGGTAGTGGTAAAGTTTGCGTACATTTTACCCTCTGTAGATTCCACTTGTGGGATCACATTGAATATGTTATTGTTGTTGTTGATTACTCCAAGAAGGTATATAGCCATTAATCACTCATCCAAAGAAGACATAAGGATAATTTAGTCAAACGCCACTTGTGATTAATGTTATATTAAGTACGGATAAAAATATCCAGGGGTGGATGATTTAGACTACAGAGGGACCAAAATTGCACACTTGGATTTATTGACAACCAAATGTGTACAAGTGAACAATAGCGGAAGCAAAATCGAAATAAAGTAATACATTAAGGACCAAAAATGCTACTATTTTCTCTCTTATATAAGGATGGAAATGTACAATCCCTTGTTATATTATAAAAATAGTCACTTCAAATGTTTTGCTTTCCTCCTCTTTGGCTCTTCTCACTTGAGAACTATATATTCTCTGCTAATCTATATGAAAAGGCTGTACGTGCTTCATGATCGATGTGATCGTCGAGCTCTCAGAGCCATATTACATCTTGTTTTGGTAGCTTAAGTTTTGCCCCTGCATTGAGTTATGGTGAAAATTGTATCAAGAATAACCACATTGTATCCAATAGAGCAGAATATGTGAATATAGTACATAGTCGTACCACTACTAACAAGTTCAATGTTCGTCGATCATCTAATGTTGTTCATCTATTCGTGTTTGACTTGCTTGAGAGACGGAAACTTGACTTTGAATTGTTGAGTGGCTTGCACTATAGAAGCCTGATTGACATGGAGTTTCTTCACCAAGTGATCTTAATCTCTCTAATTCCGGCATAACAACTTTGCTTAGATCAGGTCTATCTTTCCTTCTTAGCTCAGAACATTTCAGTGCTAACTTAGCAAGGCTCAAAGCATCATCACGGGGCCAATCAGGAATGGAAGAATCAAGCATATCGTTGAATGTTCCTCTATCGATTGCCCTCTCAACGTGGTGAGTCAAACCCATAGGTGGTTTGGCTGTTAGTATCTGCAAGAATATGATACCTAAAGAGTACACATCAGATTTTATACCAAGCATCCCCGTTTGCTGATATTCGGGGTCTATATAGCAGAACGTTCCAGCAGTTGATGTCATTCGATACTGAGTTACAGTATCTGCCACTGATGGAGGGACAAGCCGAGCCAAACCAACATCACTAATCTTACTCACAAGGTTTCGATCTAATAGAATATTTGCTGGTTTTAGATCACGGTGCACTATTGGTTCTGGTTTGCTCTGGTGTAAGAAAAGCAGACCGGCACCTATTTCAGCAGCAATTCTAAATCTATGCTGCCAAGAGAGTGGTGGTGTATTTCCTCTCTGGAATAGACGGTCTTCTAAGCTTCCATTGGACATAAACTCATATATTAAGCACCCATACTCGGGACATGCTCCTAGAAGAAGAACCATATTAGGATGCCGTATGCAGCTCAATACTTCAACCTGCAATGAAAAAAATGGGGTGAGTGAGATTAGGAGCTACAATGCTACATATAATGTTCATTTATGAATCGAAAGACAGAACTCTTACGTCCTTATTACTTACATTTTTTCGTTATATATGAAGATACATCAATCACTAATTCTGCCTTTAGGATGCATCTTTTTCTTGTTTGTATAAGTAACGGACGCTAATTATACTGTTGTCCTGATCCGGTAACATATTAGTAAAGACATTCATCTTGTTTTAATTGAACTACTTTCGATGTACTTTAGTTGCCTGTTGCATTGTGTATCTACTGACAATTATATTATACAGATTTTTCAATTCACTATAGCTTTAACAGGCTCTCAGAAAGAAATGACAATTATATTATACAGATTTTCAATTCACTATAGCTTTAACAGGCTCTCAGAAAGAAATCGTTGACATGCTGGTATCAGTGAAAATTATTATTACTCTTCATAGTACATCTCGAAGAATTAATAAGTATTATTGGCTTTATACCTCTTGTTGAAACTGTTGTCTTCCATGAGCTGCATCAGGGCGAAGGACCTTAACAGCAACATGTGTGTGGTCCATGTAGCATTTGTACACGGGTCCATAACCTCCTTCTCCAATTTTATTCGATTGAGCAAAGTAGTTCGTTGCAGATTCAATCTCTTCTATCGAATACTTTCTATACCTGAGATCTGAATTTGAAAATTTATTTAGTACCTTATTCCTCTCTTCTGCTTCTTTCAAAGCTTTCTTTTCTGCATTAATTCTCTTCTGAGATTCTAGTTCTGCAAGCCTCTGAGCTGCCTCCGCATGCTCAAGGGCTGCTCTAGATTTTGCCTTTTCCTTCTCTGCAATTGCTAATGCAGCTTCCTCTGCTAATCTTGCCTCTTCTACTCTTCTTTGTTCTTCCGCTTTCCAGCGCTGGAGTTCTGTCGCCTACAATTGACAACATGTCAAGTCATTGATGAAAATCACAAAGGTACACAACAAGTTGGAAACTTCCTACCTTTTGTTGTGCTGTGAGTGCTTCCTTGCAAGCCGTACTATACATTTCCATTGTTTGCTTGAGCTCCAGCTTTAGCCTTCTCATTTCTGCTGCTACGTCATCCTTTAAATGAAATGAAAAACCTTTAGAATCTCAAGTGCTTGGAGTAATGAGATAATGTGTAGAAACTTTGATCTTAGTATCTATAGTTTCCAAATGCTTAAAATTAAATCTTTGATTGCCTACCGGTGTTGAGGAGAATGATGGTCTATCACTCTCCATTGAGAGTAAAGATAGCTCTGATGGCATGATGTCCAATGATCTGCGTCCCATGGGCATAGGCTCAAAACTTTGCCCCTCATAATCAGAGAAACCTGATAGTCTGGGTGGGGTTGCTCCGCTATCAATGTTGTCAGCAAATGAAGGAAACATACTGTCAATACTTGGCCTACCAGAACTGACAAAGGATATGTCGGTATCTGGCTGAGAGATCTCATATGGTTTGCCATTTGGGCCTTTCCTATGAGTGAATGGGGACCTGTTTACAGCCGCCGTACACAACTTAGTCCTCGGAATGAGAAAATGTGCAATATTTTATGACCAGTAAGTATGATATTTCATAGTTTCAAATTGTCTTATCTAATCTGTAAGAGCTCACATAAGTGCTTACTGCTCATTGTCCTTACTAAGCAGTAGATTATTGTTGTTAAAACACGAAATGCTTTGGGTAGGAAGTGAAGATAATTTGACTTACTTCATGACGAATGTATCACTATGAAGATTGGACATGGACATATCAGATACAGGCTTTGGAATCCCAGATATAGAACCTATTCAAAACATATCATGATGATTAACTTTGCACAATGAAATGAAATGAATTGAAGAATTTGCTTCTAGTGTTTTGCATACCTCTGGCAGGAACGTTAGAATCTTCAATAGTACTAGATTTGGCACTGGCATTCTGCATGAACTGGTGACGTAGTGGATGGATAAATGGTGCAAGACGGGCAGCAGATCGTGTAGATGAAATCTTTCCAGATTTCGAGATGACATAAACAGTGCAGAAATCAGGAACCCCTTTTAACACATTTCCAGGAATATCTTTCATTTTAAATCTGCTGTGCAGGAAGGCTACCGTAATTAGTCCTTCTGAATATGTTATTTGTTTCCGAATATAAATGCATAACTAAAACACAATCCAAATCAAACTAGTGCAGATAATATTGTGCCTCAACAGACATGACCAAACACAAATATATAAATGAAGATGCCAATCTTTGTGGTTCTTCTTCACAAACTTCTGATATAGCTTTGGAATCAAATAAATAAATGCATATGAAATGTTTTTGGCCCCTTCCCAACAAGTACAAATCTCTATGCATAGAAAGAGCCATACCTGAGAAGACCGCCTTTTGCTGCTGCACCAAGAATTAGTACCTCTACTGCTGTTCGATTAATATATTCAATGATTGCTTTGACCACATCGGCATCCTCTAGCACAACATCATGACATTGAATCTGTTATTTATTGATGTGAAGATATATATTAGAAAGAACAAGGAAATTCCTATGAAAATAAACAAATTTGAATGCCAAAGATTGATTCTTGATCAGTGTTTGAGGGTTCATCAGGAATTCGTTTGAAGTTTCAAGATTGAATACTAACATCTTTACGTGTACAAAATACTCTGAAAGGAAGAAAGACTTCCTTTAACTGTGGATCCAATTCACTCAATCCTGATCCATCATTGCTACCATCCTGGTTTTTTCCTGATATGTAAAAGTACATCAGTTACTCCTCAGTTCTCTTAGTTTAATCAAAAGTCTTTTGCAAGAATCTAAAACCATACAGGTCTAAGAATGTTTTTTTTTTTTTTGTTATTCAAAACGCCAGATAATCATGCCTAATGGGATAGAAGGAGGGATAGAAATGACACATCACACAAGCAGATAGTTTAAATTAACTGAAAATGCAAATGCTTGCAAGAGAGAGCTGTGACTTTAAGAGGTATATCCAAAATTTTACCCTTTCTGAACAGAACTAGCAGCGAGATGCCAATCTGGCTGGAATAGGGGCAAATAACTAGCTAATTTGAGGACTCTAGTTATTAAAAGTTATGATATTAGAGAAATTCAGCTAACACTAAGACTAAACTACATGTCAACTCTTCCTTTTAAGGGTCCAATGGCATCAGCCATCTTTAACAGTAGCTCTAACCAGCACAAAACAAGAACAGTGTTCATTAGATACATAAAAAAAAAGGGCAAGCTCGGTGTACTAAAGCTTCCGCTATGAGCAGGGTCCGACCACAAGGATCTATTGTGCGCAAATTTCTGTTTTCAAGGCTTGAACCCCTTGTAAAAATGTATCATACTTCTTATTTCATTCTCCTTCCACGCATATACTATTACACCTCTATCTCGGTAGAAGAAAAGAAACTGCTCGACAACATAGTCGTATGACAAACCACTCAAGTATAACGGAGTGCAACATTGAGAGTATTCTAGGCTTCTAGCTGATAAAAGGCGTAAAAAACTTATCAGAATAATCACTATACAGCTAGCGATTTTCAACTGGTTACTCTTACTTTCTCTTATGCTTAAGTTAAATTGAATATCGTAAGCCACCAATAACATTCTAACAACCAACCAAGCAAACCAAACCACATTTTTCGATAATATTTCACACAAATTTGTCTTGCCATGGATAAAGTTACGTGGTAATAGGAGCAATATCTGTACAAATTTCCCTCAACATCGTGATCCCAAGAACGAGTTTATTTATCATATGGTCACTCAATTAATCTCAGAAAGTCACGTTTCTTCTTGATTCAAATTTCATTCAACGAAGAAGTGACATTCATTGATAATAACTATTAGTTGAGAAATCCACATTCCAACAAAGAATATGGTTGATCCCCAAAACCATATATGTGTAACCAGGGAGGAGAGAATTACTAGGCGTTCCGGATGCTTTAAATCTGACATGGATCAAAATAATAGTCTGTCCCCTGGCTAGAAGATTGTCAACAGCCCATTTTAGAGCAATTTGGCTTCCTCTATCTTTGTCTATGGCCACAGCTATCAATTTATTCAATGGAGGTGCACCATGATTCGTTGATGTTGATGGAGGCCACATTTCTACTATTTCTCAATTAATTTGACCATTGGTTTCAATCAACACGTTCCAATATTCTTGTCAAATTCAATAATGAAAAGTAACTCTTTTTTACTCATTGCTTCTTCCCTTTTTGTCAGATTGGAGAAAAAATTGAGCCCCTAAAAGAAGAAGAAAATATTGAAAAGAAAAGAAACTTAGCTCTGTTTCTTCAAATGGTGGAAAAAAAAATGAAGATGATTTTGAGTGTAGTTGAAATTTGAAGGGAGCTCCACGTTTGGCGGGTATTTTGGTTGTTACACCACAATGAGGGGTACTATGTCAGTAATTAAATATTAGGAAAAATAAAATAAATTATTTTTGAGGGAAAAAATTAAATATTTATACTTTCTAGTGATGATCGAGATGATTTGTAGCAGTAGCTGTAAAGAGTCGTAGAGATGGACGATATCACTGATTTGTAGTAGTGGAGATGGTTTGTAGTAAGTAGCACATGGTTGGTGGGGGTGGCTAGTAATGGCATTGGTGATACTTGTGATGGGGATTGGCAGGTATGGTTGGTTGCACGAATTGGTCACAATGGGAATAATGACTAATAATGGTCGTGATCGGGATGGCAATGGGGCGAAAGCGGGTGGGTTTAGAGCTATGCGAACAGGTTGGGGCGGATTAAAAGTTAGGAAAAAGTATGTTTATGCCCCTCTGAAACAAACTATTTACATCCATATACCCCTTTACATTTTATGCCCCTTTACTATTAAAATTCGAGTGTTGACATCATCATTATCCACTTTATATGATATATGAATAAGGTATATATATATATCAATATGGTATTACAAAGGATTAAACTCAGTTCAATATGATACCGATATGATATCACAAAGAATATATTTTCTACTAATTTAGAATTAATAAATAAGTTTATAACTTTAATAATTTTCTCTTAATTATCTTATTTATTAAAAAAAATTCAAAATTATATGATACTGGGGTATAATATGATACCAATTGGGTATCAATATACTGCCAGAGTATCATAGAGGATTGAATTCATTCTATATAATACTGGTATGGTGTATATATATTTATATATACCACTGGAGTATCAGTGATGATTATTTTATAGTATTCATGCTGAACTCATGTTGGCGTTAGCATGATGTCAGTGCGGCTTCAAGGCGAAATAAAAAGTGAAAAGTGGAGTGAGAAGGTAAATAGTTTGGGTTATGAATCCATCAAGGGTAAATAACTTGGATTTGGTCCATTAAGAGTAAATAATTTTACATTAGGTCTATTTTGTGTAATTTTCCCTTAAAGAAAGTTAATTAAGGTGGAACGGGTGCGGGACAGATTGAGATAATTACTTTTAAAATTAATATGGGCGGGACTGGTTGCGGGTTCAAGTGTAACGCCCTAGATCTTAAGGTAGGACCCGAGTCGTTCCTTGTACACGTATAGGCTTAACTTAACGACTTCTAGTGTGGTGGGATCAATTTTTAGGTATTCAAAGTTGATTACATGTTGTTTGGGGTCACAAGGCTTCTCTTACCCAAGACCAAAGGCTTCTTTTGCACTTTTCTTGGTTTTTTTTTTTTTGAAAAAATATAGAGAAACTCTAAATAAAATATTATTTTTCAGAAAAATTGTCCGTTAACTCTTCAAGAATTTTTTTGAAAACAAACGGACAAATATTGATATTAAAATTAAAAAAATTAAAAAAAAGAATAAATACCAAAATAAAATATATTATAAAATTAATACTTGTGTTTAAATGATACGGAAAATAGAGTTGTGTTAAAATACTTGTGTTAACATAAAAAATAAGGATAAGTTAAGTGGAAGTGTTAAAATGGAAGAAGATTGAATTAGAGTGATAAAATGAAATTTAAGGATTTACGCAAGTGTTTGGGCGATTTATAAAATAACTAATACTAATATTGATCTAATCCTATAGTTGTTTGTAAAAATAAAAGAAGGGAGAGACTCTCTGAGTAAATTTGCAGGAGAATCAACAAAGTTCCCAAAAATCAATTGAATCCCAAAAGGTACGGTTTCCAATTTTTCGTCTCTCTTTACAAAATAGAATTATTCTTTATCCGAATCCATTAATATTTATCTTCTCCATGTTGAAGTCAGGTGTTCTGTAGAAATATTCTCTTGTAATTCTTCACTTTCTCTTGTCTGAAATCAAATTGATTATAAAAATGTAATGTAATAAACTATTTTGTGTTTTAAGTAGCTAAATAAAATTAAAACTATATAAGGAAAAAAATTGAGTTGTAGATCCCATGGTTAGCTATAATGAGTATGTTTTGAGTAGTGACCTTGCATTTACCAGCTAAAATGAACAAGGCTGGATAATAATTGGAATGACAGAGATGGGTGTTTGTAAAGATATGGTGTTTAGGTCTAACTCAACCCGAAAAGCTAGCTCATGATTGGAGGATTGTCCAAGTACGTATAAGGAGTCCAAGTTAGGCGCTGAATCCATCGCAGCTGTTGTAAATGATCTATATACTCCTTAGATTATGGACAAGTGCAGCTAGGTCTTGGTACCACAACATCATATTCTCTCCATAATGTCTTAGGTTTTGTGAAATTGTGTGAGACAGAATAAGTACCTTGTGCTAAAGTAGTAATCTCTCTATGCAATTGATAGATACGCATATGATGCACCTTGTTGAATCTCTCCTTCAGAACTGCCCATACTGAGAAAGCACTTGTAGCATACATCATCTCGCTGAGTTGTTCTTCACTGACTGTGTTTAGGGATGGCAATGTGGCGGGTTGAGCTCAATCCGCAATTTTTTTTAAACTGCCCCGCCCTGCCCCGCATAAACCTGTCCCGCTTAAATTTTAAAGTATTTTTATTTTTTAATTGAATTCAATTTTTTTTGGCTAATTAACGTCTCAACAACTAATTGACTATTTTTAGTTGATGTTTTAACAATTGTTTCCTAATCGTTAATTAAAAGTTTCTAATTAACATTTTAACAACTAACAATTTATCGGACATGTCTAGTTTAAATTTTAGAAAAAAAATAA
>JAOTQR010000100.1:16779482-16790677 GCA_025774065.1 Solanum ossicruentum
CATGTCAAACGTAGAAATCCCTCACAATATGGATAGAAAGCATATAGTTACAGGTTGGTTCTCCCGGGCCTTATCGGTAACGGGTGCCGGTCCGCCCTAAGGGGATTCGGGGCGTGACAAGCTGGATCTGAGTCAGTTACTGCTAGTGAGAAGGAAAGAGTGCAACTTTGTGAAGAAATCTTCTAGCAGCACATGAGAAGTCCATATAATTAGATAAAGTACTATTGAAGAGAAATGCAATTATTTAGTAAGCATGGTTCTACATAATTCGAGCATAAAAAAGATTCCTCATGTATTTACTAGCAACACAATAACGTCTGGGATAAAATGGTATGCCTACTTTAACAAATAGAGCAACCTCATTAGTGTCACAATTGTTAAAAACCACATGACGTTCAAGAACAGGTGAGTCATCCATGAGAGACCTCTCATTCCCGAGACCATTACTCGGAGATGAATGAACAAGAAATCCTAAACTTTACAGTAACAAGGGATGAACCCAGCCTAGGCTGATCCTAAACTGTTTATAAGTTAAATCAAGGCAGATAGAGAAGCTGATATCAAAAGTGCAGAGTAGGAGAAAGGAGAATAGAGGAAGCAGCATTGGAAAAGTGAGTGAAGGAAGAAGAATGGGGGAAAGAGGAAAATGGTAATGTGGACTCTTGTTCATGATAACAGAGACCTCAACATGTAGGAGACGATCACTCATAGGTGGATAGTAAATCTACTAATAGAAAAGAGAACAGCTGATATTGGCAATAGCTTGACTGCTAAAATATAGGTTTCAGTTAGACTTGTAGTCGTTACACGAACAAAGTAAAAGAGAAAGATGTCTGTGGCATTACATTGCAGGCGATAGCTGCAGGCATGTCAGAGTGATGGAACAAATAGTCTAAGGAAATCCCACAAGAGAATACAAATATCAAGAAGGACCTCATTCCTCACGAATCAACAATTACACTAGTTCATTTTCCTAGTGTTAAATAAATGTGTTAGAATGTTGGCATAGTTAGTTCCTAAGTTGAATATTGTCCCACATAAGGCAAATGTCATGTGTGTATTATGTTCGACATGCATAAATAGATGCCTCTTGTATCCATCAAAAGATCAATTCCCTAATATATACATCTTCTCTTTTAGCTATATCCAAATCTTATTTCTCCAAGTCTTCTCCTATGTAACATTTTTCAACTCTTTTTGTGTGAGACCCTCTCATCCAAAAGTTTAAGTCGTTAGATAGGGGACACTTTTATTCACGACTAAATATATGCCTTCACCATTTTGATGACAACTACATTACTCTAAATAGTGGGAAAGAATTGATCAAATCAATCGAGAATATCATCATTTGTTAGGTGGGCCAACCCATCGACCGAGTTGGGCTGGGTGAACTTTATTTTCTTATCTTAGTTTATTTCTCATCCACTTTGTTACTTTCTCCCAACTTCCCCATCATCTTAGTTATCAATAAAAACTTCTTCCCAGACAAATCCATTTTAATACTTAGCATACAGCTTAATCTTCAAATACTGAACTTTAGACGTAATATCAATAACATTGGCTTCAAAATATCAACAGTGCACAAAGCATCCCATGTTCGCAAGATTGAGGGAAGCGCAGCACCACAAGGAGGTAACATCAATAACAGCAAATGAGGAGGTAATATCAATAACATTGGATTCCACATATCAATATTAGTGAGGCATCCCGATGCACAAAGCAGTTTATGTTAGCATGATCCAGGGAGGGCAGGACCGCACCCTAAGGGGCTCGACCCTAATGCAAACAATGGTGGCCGCTTCCACAGCCCAAACCCACTCAACTTTACCATTACTTCATCTTGCATCTACACACCTAAACTTGTATAGAATTGAGCAAGTAGACACACTCATCCTACTTAGAAATTCATATCCTAGTGAACATCCTATTGGATATTATGATACATAGGACGCCCGGGTACTTGCTCAACTTTATACACATAATTAACAGCTAAGGCGTATTATACCGAAAAAAATCACACAGTTACATGAAACATGAAAATCGATCACACAATTACGTTATGTAATCGGTAATATATACAGAATACTGAATACCTGCTGTTCTGCCGGAAAACAATGCACGGACTTGGAGAAACCACGGAAGGATTCACTAGGCACATTATCCAACTTCGTTACAATGGGAAAATTCAACCTCACATTACTGTTAGGAGCTATGAACATAGAAACCGCCATTGTAGCTGAGCTAAAGCTTTTTCCTTTCACTATAATCCCGCCTACAAAACCAACCATAACCACACATTTTCCTATCCCAACCAAAAACGCCTTTGAAATGTGGGAAAATAAACCAATTATGAAGCACTTTACCCCCAATATTTGAAAATATTACTATATTGCCACTTCTTAGAGTTTTTAACCAATATGGTCCTTTTAAGTTTGAAACAAAAAGACCAATATAGTCCTTTATCTTTAGGTTAAGATACAAAATCATTTTTGAGGTTTCATATGAAATACCAACAGTCCCTCATATTTGCAATGTTGGTGTGTTTTTGGTCCTCCCGCAAACTTTTGTTTATTTTTTAACATTGATTTTGTCCATAATTTTATATATAGAATGTTCAGTCATTTTTTTACATATTTGGAGAAATATTGAAATAATAATTCCATGTGAAAGAAGAATAGAAGAAAATTTTTATTTTGTTCAATATAAATATTACTGCAACTAAACTAAGAACAACTTGACATATAACATTGTAAGAAAAGAAAATTTTGTATTATTACGTGTGAAATCGACAAATGAACCTTTCGATAGTCACAAAATCTCTTACTCTTCGAGGGTGCCCTCAGTGTTGAGGAACATGTACTAGGGTGTATGTGCGATTCGTTTAGATCATGAACTAGCACAAAAGCAAGAAAACTACTTTTACAGTATCAATGATCAGTGGTGAATGGGATAGGATGAAAAAAGGAACTTCATCCACTATTCAAAAATAAGATTTTTTTCCCAACTTCTCTTAGATGAAGTTATTATTTTTATTAAAGGTACAAAAAAAAAAAAAGATTTAAGTATTCCATACATAAGAATTATATTTTATGGATAAAATCGATGTTAAAAAGTAGGCAAAAGTTTGATGGAGGATCAAAAGTGTATCAATATTACAAATATGAGGGACTATTGGTGCATCATATGAAAATTTAAAAATACTTGAATCTTGACTCAAAGATAAAGAGATTATTAATTTTCAATTTAGTCTATTTTTGTCCTTATATTACTTTGGACGGAAATGATCCTTTAAGTTTGAAAAATTGAGCATTTTAAATCCAACTAACAGTATTTTTAAATACTATCAATTTTTTTTCCAAACTGGATTTTCACTTTTTCTGAAATATAAATTCCGTAAGAGAATTCATTGCATGCAATTCACAATCATGGCACTTTTTTTTCTTTCTTTCTGTATTCTATTTTTTAGATAGTTGAATAAACAACAACATTATCACATTGTCTCAAATGCTCTCACTCATTGCGAGGTAAGGGGGTAGGATGTACACAGCTTGACCCTTATGTTTAAAACATAGAGCGACTGTTTCCGGATGACCCATGATGAGCATAAAAAATTGCATTGACTAACTGCTACTTCACAATTGAACGAAACGCAGAAATTTTAAAGAGTCATTTTACTTTATTCCATCATACCCAAAGTGAAGAATGGATATAATTCAAAACTATACATCTCACAGACAAACAAATAATTAAAGTTTTCTAATTGTTCTTTAAGTTATTAATTATCGTAATTATAGTATTTTTTATCTAATTTTTAATAATATATATTAATTCTTTTGTCCCAATTAATGTGGCGCATATAAAATTTGAAAATTTGACCTCTTTTTACACGTCTTTTAAACAATTTAAATTACTAACTATTATAATTTATATTATTCTTTTTGAAAAATCAATCAAAATTTAAAATGAAAGACAAAGGTGGCTGGCGACGGGCAAGTGAGCCCATCATAAATGACAATCATGTGAAGGATAAAATGAATTCAGGAGTGGGGATATCAGTGGAAATAAAATATTTTGTCATGATGTTTTTTGTCTAAATAATAGACACATTCAACTTGCAGAGCAGCAAATACAATCAGCAGCAGCATGAAATGACATTGAATTAACTAAACTATCCTAAACTTCACAATAATTCCTATAAAGTACACGTTGACCATGACATATTGTAAAGTCTTATTAATAGTAGTGACAAATTATGAAGTTTCTTGTTTCTTTTTTCCTCTTGGGGGGCTAAGAGACTCTTTTTCTTAATTTGCATGAAACTTATTCTTTCAAAAGAGCTAACTAGTAAGTGGGATTCGAACTCGTATCTGGTAATTCGCTCTAAACTTTGGCAACGTGTAGAGAATATAATCGAACTCGTATCTGGCAATTCGCTCTAAACTTTGGCAACGTGTAGAGAATCATTATATCCATAAAATTTTTTGTTCAGTGGGTGTTTAAACTTATATTTATATTATTTTTGCATATTTTCTGTATGAATACACAAAGATGTTTTTGGGGCCAATGAGTGCTAGCATCCGAAACCCAATACGTGAATCCGCGTCTATCTATATGTCATCTTTTGTTATTGCATTTGCATTAAGGAAAAAAAATGACTTTACTATCTTGCTCGTATTTAATGTCTATTAATTATTTTTTAGTTCTTCACGCTGGTTATATACATCTTTTCAAAGCTCATCAATTATATAGGGAAAAAAATATCATTTATACATTGATTTTGTCTATGTAATAACACATATTAAGGATCATCTATCCATAGTAAGACAGACGTATAGATTAATCAATTAAGGCAATGAAATCTAAATTGAGTATTATCTAACGCCCACCTACTTATGATTGATTAATAGCACGATTTAAATGCCATAAATATGTATGACCAAATCAAGAAAATCAAATAAACCTACTTGGTACATCTTTCCAAATGGGAAACGTGAACAAATTAATAGGGATGACCACAATAGGTAAACTATCATATACCTTTTTCGAAAGGTGATTATCTATTGTATTATATTATATTATTTAATTATTAGATGTTTGTATCTTTTTTTTCGTTATAATATGTCATATACTTTATTAATAATTTAAAAGATAGATCTATAATAAAGTAGAGTATAGGGTAGACTTTTAATAAAAAGAAGATTATTAGATAATAAATAAATAGAAAACAAGATAATGTAATGATTCAATCGTACTAAATCAACCGTTATATAAAATAAGACATTTCATATTATATAATGATATGAATTTAATCGATATAATAAAATTTAAATTGCAATTAAAATAAATATTCCTTTCGTTTTAAAAATAATGATATGATTTGACTTAGTATGAAATTTAAGAAAATAAAGAGAACTTTTTTGATTTTGTGTCCTAAATTAAATATATGACAAATATAACAAATATCCTTTAATTTTGTAACCTTAAACATATCAAATAAAAAATTAAAATTAAAATATACTAAAAAAATATTTTTTTTTAAAACAAGCTAAAAAGAAAAAGAGATCACAACTAACCAAGTACGTGAAGTAATCCTCAATAATTTAAAAGGTAAGCACTAAAAATGCTCCTTGATTATGGAATATATATTGGGGAAAAAAATTAAAATACAAAATGATAGAGATATAGTTAAAAAGAAGTCATGGAAAGAAGTTATAACAAACTATTTGTAAGGTTGAATAAAAATAAGAGTGAATCTAGATGCGACACACACCAGGTTGTAATTATAAAATTTCTATATATAGAGAAAGAATAATTTTTGATCTATATAGATAATACTAATTTATAATGATAATTTTTTTATCTACTTTAAAAAGAACGATTTTTTTTGACAATTTTAATTTCAATTTTTCACATAACATATTTAAATTAAACTTCATGCTAAATCAAGTCAATCTTTTTAAAATGAATAAAGTATTTATATATTTCATGAAAAATGTTCAACTAATCACCATTTAATCTACGTAGCTATCCTAAAATGATACAACACATGCCATATTGTCGCTTGCTAAGTTTTCTTTGCATGCACATCAAGTGTCACCTAATTAACATGTGTGCTATGTGTTTTCACGACTTATAAGTTATTTGTTTGATTATAAATCTCAAAAAGTTATTATTATATTTATGAAATTTTATTGAAAATATTATTATTGTTTTAATAGTATTTGTTGAATAAATAAATGAAAATAACATGATTTATTATTATATAAAAATAATGGAATCGGGGCTCTCCCAAACATATGCCATAATCATTCTAACAGATTTGATGAGTCACAATAACTGACAGGGATAAGGCCGAGAGGGTCAGCTGATGTCAATTTTCACCAATTACACACACCCCAACAAGTAATCTTGCAATACCACTTTACAATCGTGAAGCTCTGTCTTTCCTTCTTTCTGGGGCTTAACAATTTTTTCTGAGAAATCAAGAAATATGGGAACTGATAGTGCTGAGGAGTCCAACAAACGCCCTCTTGTCTTTGCTTACTATGTCACTGGCCATGGATTTGGACATGCCACTCGAGTTGTTGAGGTCCCTTTGTCTTCCTTTTTTCTTTTTCATCTTTTTTTTAGTCTAAAAATGTGATCTTGGGAATACCCTTATCTTTGTATTTTTCCTGAAATGGTTTATCTGTTGATAAATTGGGTTGTTCTTGACTTTCTCTCGAGAATGAATTTTTGTTGAAGTTCCATTTCTGTTTTCTGATCAAAGGGGCTATGATCTTATTGAGACCCAAGAAAAAACCATTTGCATGTGATATTTCATTACTTTGATTATTGACTGAAATGGAGGTGGAAAAATAACTGGTTTTGACTCTTATTTTTGTTTGGGTGATTTTTTGTTTCTAAAATTGGTCAATTGGGTGCTTGTTGATCTTGTTGCTTTTTGTGATCATGGATTTTCCTTCAAGGGACAGAGTTGAGAACCATTTTGTTCATGATTTCATTACTTTGATGATCTACTTAGTTGCTGAGAGAAGAAGCTGAACCAGAAAAGTAGAGCTGGAAGAAAATAACTGATCTTGATTAGTGACTTTCATTCTACGGTTTCTTGGAAGTGTTAGCAAATAACCTGAAAAATATGTATATTTCAGGTTTTAACTTTAATGGGATTATTAGAGAAGTTATCAGAAGGGGAAACGGGAAATGACGTTGGTTAATTAACAGAAGCAATTATTAAGGGCACCGTTAAAGTGCAGAAACTCACTTATCTTAACTTATAGATAGCTGTCCCTTTGATTGTGATGTTCTACTATACGTCATGGTCCTTTGGTGGTGATGTTACATGGTATAAATCTGTATACGGTTGGTACATCAGAAGATCATACAATTATCCTGTGCATCAGCTGTGGTTTAAATCTTGATTTATCATCTTGCATTATGGATATTATTTCTATCAGGTCGCTAGAAATCTCATCCTAGCTGGGCATGATGTTCATGTCGTCACTGGTGCACCTGCCTTTGTCTTTACATCTGAGATACAATCTCCTCGACTTTTTCTTCGCAAGGTCTGTTGATTTTCATGCTCCCTCGCAGAAGAATTCCTAAGTTACCTCTTTAATGATTTAAAAGAAAAAACTATTTTAAACATTATGTAACATTTTGCAGGTATTGTTAGATTGTGGAGCAGTTCAAGCTGATGCATTGACAGTGGATCGTCTTGCCTCACTAGAGAAGGTATACCCGCTGCCCTAGGCCCTTTTTGTGAAGATTATTCCATTGTAGTTTTTCTTTCTTATATTGCTAAATTATACATTATGCTTGACTGGTTTAATTGTTGTATGTGCAACTTTATTGCTTCAGTATTCTGAGACTGCTGTTGTGCCACGTGCATCGATTCTGGCAACAGAAGTGGAGTGGCTGAAATCCATCAAGGCAGATTTTGTGGTAAAAGAATTGCTGCTCTTATGAATCAAAGGACAAATTAAAAGTACTTTGCTGGCATTCTTTTAACTCAATAAGTAGTTACTAGTCAACAACAACAACAACATACCCAGTAAAATCCCACAAGTGGAGTCTGTGGAGGGTAGAATGTACGCAGACCTTACCACTACCATAGTAGTAGAGAGGTTATTTCCTGGGAATCCTCATCTCAAAACCCATACGCAAGAAAAAACTAGATATGACAAAAGGAAGGGAAGGGAACAGAAGGAGCGACTAATAATGACAGTATGTAAATAAGATAAAACTAACATATAATACGACAGGCAATGCGAACACATGATAAAAACACCTAACCCTACCATTAGCCTGCTATTCTAATTCGCGACCTCCACTTATTCTATCTAAGGTCATGCCCTCATTGAGATCAAGTTTCATCATATCATGTCTAATCACCTCCCCCCAGTACTTTTTCGGTCTACCTCTACCCCTTCGAGTATCTCCCAAAACCAACCTCTCGCACCTCCTAATAGGAGCATCGGTATTCTTTCTCTGCACATGTCCAAACCATCGCAGTCTCGCTTCCCTCATCTTTTCAGCCACCGGGGCTACTTCTAGCTTCTCCCGAATGGTCTCATTCCTAACCTTGCCACTCCTGGTGTGACCACACATCCATCTGATCATCCTCATCTCAGCGACATGTATCTTCTGAACATGTGCCTTTTCAATTGACCAACACTCCACCCTATACAACAACGATGGTTTAACCACCATTCTGTAAAACTTACCTTTGAGTTTAGGTGGTATCTTCTTGTCACATAATACTCCAGAGGCAAGCCTCCATTTAGTCCATGCGCCCCCAATACGATGTGTGACATCATCGTCGATATCGCCACTACTCTGGATGATGGACCCCAAGTTGTTACTAGTCACTGGTGTTAAATAGATATGTGAAAGTAAAAGTGAATAAAATAAAAATGTTGAAAGGTATTGTTTTCTTTCAGAGGCTTTGCTTAGCTTAGGTCATAACAATTTTGTCTTAGCGCTACTTTTGTCACGTAATCGCTGTTTTGTGGAATAAGTATCTAGGAGGTATCATTTCTTTCTTTCGGAAGCTTGGTTTGGGAGATATATGACCTTGTCTTAGCACTATATTCTTGTCCACTGCTCTCTGTCGTACTACTATAAATCTGCTTCTTCATAGTTAAAACGGCAAGTAAGAAGGGGACTCTTATTTCCAAAAAGTGTTTTTTGCCTTTTCTTGTTATGTCTCTCCAAGGGATTTGGAGGAATTATATGATGTTTATGTCTATGTATTCTGGAAACAGGTGTCAGATGTTGTTCCAGTTGCTTGCAGGGCCGCAGCTGATGCTGGAATTCCATCTGTTTGTATCACCAACTTCAGGTTTTCATGCTTAACTCCCTTTTTACTTAATATCTTCTTTGGCCTTTTTTTGGGTGAAATGGAGTGTATGTAATGATACAACAATTGTTCAGGCAAATGAAGCTCGAGTAAAATATGCTGCATTCTTCTTTGATTTGAGGTTTAGAACGGAACACCCAGATTATATCCCCGATCCTTTTTAAGTCCTGAAGATTATTTTATATTTTGGATTAATCCTTCTAAGCTATTTTATAACTTGATGCTCTTATTTGTGATGATTCCTGGCAATT
This sequence comes from Solanum ossicruentum, assembly GCA_025774065.1. Classification (NCBI taxonomy): domain Eukaryota; kingdom Viridiplantae; phylum Streptophyta; class Magnoliopsida; order Solanales; family Solanaceae; genus Solanum; species Solanum ossicruentum. The sequence continues at coordinate 16,789,095 of JAOTQR010000100.1, forward strand.
GATTGAGTACGTCCTTTTGTTTGTTGTCATTATATTCGTTAGTAGATCAAGGTTAAGTAATAACCCTTATATACCTGCCATTATTTCTTTCGTGTAGCTGGGACTTCATCTATGCAGAGTATGTAATGGCAGCTGGAAATAATCATAGGTCAATAGTGTGGCAGGTGAGATCTGAGAGGTTAACTATATCCTGCTACTGCTCATCTTTTAGCTTGATAACGCATTATGATAACTGTCCCACTGCTACTGTCTAAGTTTGTTTCAGTTTGATTATATTCTTCCAAAATGTTAATATCTCTCCGTTTTGTGGCTCTATGTTTAATGCAGATTGCAGAGGACTATTCTCATTGTGAATTTCTTATTCGACTGCCCGGATACTGTCCAAGTATGTTGGTGTGCCGCATACTAAAATGTTTAACTTGTTTTTCCGGCTCTTCATCAACTTAATTACTGCAGTGCCTGCTTTTCGTGATATAATTGACGTGCCATTGGTTGTAAGGAGATTGCACAAGTCTCGTAAAGAGGTCAGTAACATAATTTTCAGTCTTTAATCGAAGGAGCTAGAATAATTGTAAGAATATGTATCTAAAGACGTTAGTATATTACTATTGTAGGTGCGGGAAGAACTTGGAATTGGGGAGGATGTGAAGGTTGTTATTCTGAATTTTGGTGGACAGGTGAGTCTACAGATCTCTGACTAAATCATCTAGTAAGTATGTCAACAGCACTAAAAAATTGTCTAGAAACTTTGGCTGTAGACTGAATTTAGTTGCTAGATTTGTTTCCATTTTTTCCTTGACAATTTGCCAAGATTTCTTATCATCGTGTTCTTGTTTGTTGTCCCTTAATCAGTTCGTGTTTAATTTCTTTTGATATTGAAGAGTGGTTCACCCATGATTGGTTCAGTTCATGGTCTTGGTGCTCTGAAGTAAGTAATATTGATTTGCAAATTAGAAAATTTAGTAATATAGTTTGACAAGACAAACAAAGAGTAGTTTGTCATCAAAAGACAAACAAAGAGTGGTTTATCAGTATTACCATTATGCCCGTTCCACAAAAGAAGCCCAAACAATGAGAATAGTTTTCAATAGCAAGATGATCCTAAAACATTTTCAGGTTAACGGAAAACATAATATTAACTTGTGACTGAAGCATACTCCCTCTTTCCCATTTAATGTTTGACTAGTTTTAGACATTAGTTTGACTAGAGTATTAGAAGCAGTAGTGGAAGAAATGCTACAACAATTGTTAAAAAGTTAATAACATTAATTATTAATCTGGTTAGTTAATTGCACTTGAATTGTTGTGAAAGTTGTATAACAACAACAACAACAACAACAAACCCTGTGGAATCCCACAAGTGGGGCTGGGAAGGGTAGAATGTATGCTGAGCTTACCACCACCTCATAGAGGTAGAGTCTTTTTTCTGGGCACCCTCGTCTCAAAAACTCATATGCAGAATAAACTATATATGGAAGACAAGGAAAAAGAGAAGTAAATAAAAAGAGCAATTCGTACTAAAAACACATGATGGTATGCAAATACAATACAATTAACATATATAAGGCGAATAATCGCAACGC
>JAOTQR010000100.1:16790777-16823260 GCA_025774065.1 Solanum ossicruentum
AGAATCCCCCGCCCACCCACCCACCTCGGGCAACACAACCAAATGGTTGTTCTATCTAGATTTCTTTCTCTAGATCATCATGGAGAAAAACATTCTTAATGTTCAACTAATTGAAAGGTCAATGGAGAATGACAATATGAATCATCTGGAAATTGCTCCAAGAAAGTCACTGTAAAACTGGCCGGAACTTGCTCTTGCGCGAATTATTAGATTTGATGGCTTAAAGTGGTCACAAATTGACAAATAAAATTGTATGGATAGGGTCAGAATGATGACACGATTCTTCTAAGAAAGAGAATTATATGCGTAGGGTCGGAATGATGACACGACCCTACTAGAAAATAGAAATTATATAGGTAGGATCATATTGACGGTACGACTCTGCTAAAAAAGAGAAATTGTATGGATAGGGTTGGAATGATGTCACGACCCAACACAAATAAGAAAGTAGTCACTGGAAAGATGACACGATGCTGCGCAAATTGAATATGAAAAAGTAGTCACTGGAAAAATAACATGGTGCTACACAAATCAGATATGAGAAAGTAGTCACCAGAAAGATGCACGGTGCTACATAAATTAGATATGAGGAAATAGTCACCGGAAAGATACATGGTGACCTATGTTTTTTGCTAACACAGTCATTGGCCAGACGGGCAACATATATCATAGCCGCCCCATGGCAACGAAAGCAGTTTTTTTTTTCTACCAAGATCGTAGAAGCTCTGATACCATGTAAGGAATATTGGAGAAAAATATTATTGAATTGTGTCTCTACATTATTACATTGAGACCCAATTTATAGATACTATGTCAGACTTCTTTTTCAACTAGGATACTATCATACAATCATTTTACAAGTAGGATTCTATATACTATTCTTATTCCTAATCCTATTCTAAATAGTATTGTATATATATTCTTGTTCCTATTCCTATTCTAACAAATTTCATAAACTTCTGTTGGCTAAAGCATGACATGCATATACTTCCTCGGAAAATTGCCATTCAAATGTGTTTACAACAGTAAATAGCCAATCAAATAAGTGATTGAGAACTCTAAGGTTTCAGGTTCAATTTCCAATGTAGGACAAAACACTAGGAGATTTCTTCTCAGTTGTCAAAGGCCTTGGTGGGTAGGGTTAACCATACTTGTGTTAGTGAGAAACAAAGATGCCAATGGGAATTAATTGAGTTGCGCACAAGCTAGCCCAGACACCGTGGTTATTAAAAATAACATTAAGTAGCCAATCATAATTTTGGGAGAAAAATCTATCTACAGTTATTTTATACACAGCATGGCAAAAGAGAGATGGTTATTGCTACATCTCTAAACATAAATTCACATGAAATAATTACAAAAGCTAAAAAAAACTGAACAAATTGTAGCATGTGTCTTGTTTAGCCAACAGAAGTTTTAGAATGAAAAAATGATTCTTGTTGGAAATCGAGGGGAGCATATACTGTTAAAGGAAAAGAACTGAAATCAGAGAGAAACTCTTTGTGAAGAAGCTAATGAAGGTTTGATGGAAGAACTTTATAAGTTTCCGAAAATTGAAGATACAGATTAACAAACATAACGGAAAAATATTCTTGAATTGTGCATTCTACATTATTAAATTGACCATATTTATGCACTATACACCAAAAACTTTTCCATGTAGGACACTATATAAAATCCTAATCTATTTTAACACTCCCCTTAAGCTGGTGCATATAAGTCATATATACTGAACTTGTTAAGGATGTAACTTATACAAAGACCAGCGAGGGATCTGGTGAAAATATCTACAAGTTGACCACTTGACTTTTACGGCTTTTGTAACTATATCTCATAAGAGTATCTTTTCTTTGATAAAGTGACAATCATTCTCACTGTGCTTAGTCCTATCATGAAATATTAGATTTGATGCAATATGAAGGGCTATTTGATTATTGCACAAGTTCCATCTGACTAATTTCTCCAAATTTTAATTCGCTAAGCAACTGTTGGATGAAACTAGCTCACACGCTGTTACAACCATTGCTCGATATTGTATTTCTACACTAGATTGAGCAGCCATATTCTGTTTCTTACACTTCATGGACACCAAATCACTTTTACTAAAACACAATATCCAGGTGTAGATCCTTCTCAATCCGTGTTTGTATATCCAACTATCTGCTCATGGCCTTGATTCTCGAAGAGTGGTCCTTTTCCTAAGCCGATTTTATATGCGTGTGCAACTGCATTCGAATGACTATCACATGGAGAATACATAAACTAACTTACAACATATACAGGAAAAGAAATGTTAGATGTCAGGTTTAGTCATTGTGAGACAAGTCAAGCTTATATCACTCAACCACCTACATATTTTGGAATCAGTGAAAGCAATCATCCTAATGTATGTCTAGCATTGTTTCTTTCCTGGATGTTTCTCACCAATGATTTGATACCACGTGGAAATAAAGGCATGAGAAAAAGTATTATTAAATTGTGCTTATTTTACATTATTACATTGAGCCCTATTTTTAAACTATACACAATAATCCTTTTTATATAAGACACTATGTACAATTTTAATCCTATTCCAATAAGGGAAAGGGGTCTGATATACCTCTCGATTTTGTCATTGACAACGGATATATCTCCCTTATAAAATTGGCTCATATATACTTTTACTGTTACACAAATACATATACCCTTTTCCTCTGACAGAAGTGGAAAAATTAATTTTAAATTTAATTTTTAATTTATATTTATCTATATATATATATAGATGTGTATATGCTCCTTCTCTCTCTCTCTCTCTCTCTCTCTCTCTCTCTCTCTCTCTCTCTCTCTCTCTCTCTTCCCCCTCTCTCTCTCTCTCTCTCTCACACACACACACACACACACACACACGTGTGTGTGTGTGTATGTATTTTTACTTCTTTAATTCAACGGTTAATTTGAATTTATTTTCGCTTGACGTAAGTTGTATTATCTATTTCCCTCAAATTGCCTGTCTGTACTCCCTATTTCTTTGTTTTATATGGTGGTGTTAGGGATGTAACTGCATTAGATTTGATTTGGAGGCTTGAAATTAATCCATTTAAGTGAGGTTACTAAAGAAGCTTTGATATCCCCAAAAGTACCAATTCAGATCCATGTTCTTATACATGCTCATTAAACAGTAGACTTTTTAGTCTTTGATACTTTTCATGCTCTAGAAAGATGAGGTTGCTACTATAAACAAGCATCTTGAAGACCATTTTATGCAACTAGGCCTGTTACTTCCTGATCTAACCATACAACTGAACCATTCATAAATTACAGGTAAAGTTGTTGCTAAATTCTGTGCCAAGTATCTACATCAACAAGTGCTCAAGCATGAAGCATATTTACATGGTGATCTAGGAACTTCAGTTCAGAAAGCCTTTTTCAGGTTAATTGCCTGAGGCTTTTTTTTTAAAAAAAGAATTGACTATACAACATCCTGAGAACTCTATGGGTGTCTTTTGGAGTTTAATTTTTACTTTCTTTTAATGTTTAATTATTTAAACGGAGACTTACTCTATATGTATGTTTTCATGAGCCCTTTTCAAGTAGAATCTCTTTTTGATGAGGAATATGAAGGCTACTAGGAAGGATTCATGAAAACATACATTACTTTTCTTGTAGCTACTGATGGTGGTTAATGTTAGGGGTGTTAATTGTGCTGTACTAATTTCAACTTTGATCTATATACTCTTAAGTTTGCTCAATGCATTTCATATTTCTAGTTTGAAACCGAAATGGATTAAGATTGATGCACTCCTGTTTGGGTTAAGATTACTTGAATGGTTCACCAACTCACTGTCTATATTGATGATTTAATATTTTGAATGCTCCCATTCCATCTTATGTGACACCATTTTATTTGGCACGATGTTTAAAAATAAAAGGAAGATTTTCAAAACTTGTGGTCTAAAACAATCCTTAAATATTTGTGTGGTTGCAAATCATTTCATTAAGGGGAAAAGGGGAATTAAAAGTTAAATTGTTTTTAATTATAGTAAGGTGATATTCTTTATGGGTCAAACTAAAAAAGAAAGGGTGCCACATAAAATTGGATGCAGGGAGTATTTGATGGGTGATATGTTAAGTCCCGTTTCATGGCAATTGCATTTTATTCCTTGTATTTCTTTTCCCACAAGTTGAAAGCTTGTACAGGTACTATAATAGTACTCATCACTTCTTATATTAAATCCATGACATTTCCAAACAATTGCAAAACTGATGTGGCATTGTAATGTCATATTCTCGAAATTTGTAAGAAGTATTCATTCTGTGTCATTTTATGTGGCACACATTTTTTAAGTATGTCTCAAAATGATTATGACATGTTTTGGAAACTATTTGATCTTATCAACCCCATTTACCTTTAATAACATGACTTCTTGTGACCCACTTTACGTAAAAGTAAAACATACATGTCTAGATAATCCCAATAAGATCCTAACTTATTGGTATTATCGCCTGTATACATATTTTTCTTTCGTTATGCCCTTCCTTGTGCTGCATCTGCATGGATGTCGTTTACACTGTGAAATCATTAATTACTTTTGTGCTTCCAAAGTGTGTTATGAGACTTTTTTTTTTCTGGTTCCTGGTGCAGAATGGACGAGATGATGCGTGGTCAGAGAGGATGGAGGGAGCTGGCTGCACTGGGGGATAAGTTAAACAAGTTCACGGGTATGATAGAGGGTCTTATTTGGTCTCCAAGAAATGGTGACGGAAACAACCATGTCGATGATTGGGCATTTGAGGAGGTACCTGCCGTGCTTGAGGATATTGAGTTAAAATGACTAAGATAATATGCCTGTGTCTCCTTTTTGTCTTTTCAGTTGATAAAACCATTTTGAAATGGAAATTGGGGTTTATAATTAAGAATATTTAAAGCTTCCCAATAGTTTCTCCACTTTCATGGACTACTGTACTCTTACTAGTGTTTCTTGCTTGTAAGAAAATGGGATTTCCCAATGGCCCCCTGGGTCTAGCTCGAGTGGCAAAGGGTGAGGATTTGTGGCTGAGGTCATAGGTCCAAAGCCCCATACCATGTAAAGCCAAGCCTGGTATTTAAGTGGGGAAGGTAGTGGGGCGGACCCATTATCGATCGAGTTTAGAAGGTTGTGGTTGGTCCAAGGGGCAGGGGACAGACGGATTTCTCGGTTATCAAAAAGAAAGAGAGTGTCTCAATTAATACTTACGTTAAACTAAGAGGTTGTAACCATGCGTCAAAGTGATCCTGTTCAATAAGTGAATGCTTGAACTGAATGATTACTGCTTTTAAAAATGGGGAAAAGCTTCAGTAATTAGATCGTTCCCCTGAAATTGTACATACTTATATAGTATTTAGCATGTCACCTCGCTCCATGTCCATGTGCACATTACTATTGTTGTAGACAATGTTTAATTGGTTTGTGACTAAGTGTTGTTGATATTGGTGTCAGGGGCCTCACTCTGATTTTCCTGGACCTACTTCTGGGTGCACAGCTTGTGTTGCAATTATTAGAGAGAACCAACTCATTGTTTCAAACGCTGGTGACTCTCGCTGTGTCATTTCAAGGAAGGGCCAGGTAATGTGCCATCTTTTAGATAACTAATAGAACATTTCTTCTCCTCTGGCAGTGTTTTTCTGTGTGTCTAAAGTTATTTTTGTACTAGCCCAGCATGCCATGTCCTTGTACTTGCTATCTCTGGGTCATGGTCTTGTGGCCCCCCAATATCGATGTATATATTGTCACTAGGATGTTGTGTTAAAGTTTTCTTGTTTAAGCCTTACTGTGAATTTAAATGACAGATATTAAATATGTGCCCTTTTTGCAGGCATACAATTTATCGAGGGATCATAAACCAGATCTTGAGGTTGAGAGAGAGAGAATCTTAAAAGCTGGTGGTTTTATTCATGCAGGACGTGTGAATGGAAGTCTAAATCTTGCAAGAGCTATAGGTATTATTTCTGTTTGTTGTGGACCTTTAATATTCTATTAAAAAGCTAGCTGCCCTGAAAAACAGCTTGAAACTTTACTAATGGAACAGATAGAGGTTGTTATTTGGCTCATTATAAATTAATTGCAGGCGACATGGAATTCAAGCAGAACAAGTTTTTGCCACCTGAGAAGCAAATTGTAACAGCTAATCCAGATATAAACACTGTATGTTCCTTCAGTTCTTCATATATCACACAATTTGTTCTATGATAACTTTGAGACATGTCTTTTTATCAAGAAAGTCAGATCCAATTTTTCTTGTTTGGTTTGGCAACATGTCTGACTCTTTCTGTGCCAAGAAGCAACAAGGCATTAATTTGCAACTTTTTCCTGACACATTCCTCTAGGCTACCTTCTGTTACCCCTTAAAAGTGTATTCTTAACTTCTGCATGAAAATCATAATACTCATTTTCCTAGGATGTTGAGATGCAATTTTTATGGCATGAAGTTCCTTTCTGAATGTCCGTAACTTATGGCCATGTACACAATCCTAAAGGTGTATCAGTAATTGAAATTCATTATGCAATGTTATTTTTGGATGTTTGAAGTGACAAGAGGCGAAAAAACATCACTAACTGTTTCTAACATACCAACCTCTTTTCTATAAATTTCAATAGCTGATATTATTTCTTTATTCTTCTATATATCAATTGTTTCTTCTGGCTCTTTATATGCTTGTTAATATATAGTGTAAATATAAATGGTGTAATATGTAAGAGATCTTGGGGCTTGGGAGAGGAAGTTCACCTGAACCCCCTTGCCAAAAAGAGGGTGGAGGAGACCATAACTTTCATTCACATTATGAAACTCTTTCTTTCGGCTTCAACTGTTTCTAGTTAATTATTTACCATGTCGGAAAAGCCTTATTTCTGCAGATTGTTCAAGAAAAAACAAAAAGGAGAAGGTAGGTCTAGAAACCCTCAGGGAAGGAGTGAAATTTTAAAAAAGATTGAGCTTTATCTCAATAATAATATGATGGGCTGCTATAGGTGCATTACCAGTGATATATAGTATGGTAAGCTTTGTACTTCACCAAAACAAATCAATATCAATATATATTCCTCTAGGAGACTGCAATCTCCTAAATGCGTATGGAGATTTATCATGTAATTCTTCATGGAGCCTTACTGGTAAATGCTTATGGAGATTTATCATGGAGGGCCAGGCAACTATGTATTAGTTTAAGGAGGAGGAAGTTGTTACTAAAAATTCAGAGGGCAAGATCTATAATACTTTGACTTTATACAATTATTGGCATTAAGCTGATATTGAGATAAAGGAGGAGAAGTGATATAGTCTGCTATGATCCATAGGGCCGAGCCCAACTACTTTGGTTTTGAAGTTTGATTGATTGATTCTTTCTTGCTTACCTTCAGTCCCCAGCCACCCCATCCTCTGCACTTCTTTACTATGTTCCTTTTCGATGACATGTTCTAGTATTGCTAATTTTACCTTTCTCAAAAACATGTTCTAATATGCTATTTTTTCTGATTAGGTTGAGTTGTGTGATGATGATGATTTTATTGTGCTGGCTTGTGATGGTATATGGTATGCATTCTAGACTCTTGTTTTATATTTGAGAAGCAGGTCACAAGACAAAAATTTTAGATGTTCTTCATAGTTTACTCGGTAGATTTTAAGATTTCATATTAACAAATTTTTTTTCACCTATCTGATTTTCATGTGGCTGTTTCTTCCAGGGACTGCATGTCCAGTCAGCAATTGGTGGATTTTATACACGAGCAGCTGAAGTCGGTCAGTCTGAGAGCACATTTTTCTGCATTTAATTGGCGTGAACTTTTAAGTCCAAACAAGTTAGAGTCAGCTATATAAATCCTGATTGATCATATTTCTCCAGTAGAACTCATCTTATGCCATAACCGTACCGACTAAAAGTAGAAGTGAAAAATAAGGTAAGTATATATAGAAGTAGTATAAAGTAATACTGAAAAATGTCTGAAGGTACCGATTTCAGGAAGGTTGTTATGTACATAACAATGACTCTGCGCCTAGTGAAGCCTGACATAGAAGTAGTTCACAGGGAGAAAACGTTATTTGCATTTTACATGATACCATTTTTGCTATTAAAAGTGGCAAAATCCTAAGAGTCAAGTCGAACTATGTATAGAATGGACATCCACTATTTTTCTCTGAGGCGATCTGTAAAAAGTCATTTGCATAGTAAATCAGTCAACATTAATGAAGGACCTGTACTATCTGACATTTTATTTGCATAGTGATAGATGATTAAAGGCTTTTGTTTTAGCCTATCATGTGCTCATATACTGATTACTATGTTCATGTGTGGTCCTGCATTGCTGAACAGTTGTCTGTTGATGTATTGTAATTTGTTTGAGAAATGGAGTGAATAAAAAGAACAAAATCTAAACATGCATACACTTTTTGAAATACTATTTTCTATAGGCCAAAAGAGTGAACTAATTCATCTTTTATGATGCATTCTAGTATATTTTATTGCCCAACTGATGGAGCTCAGTGTGTTTCAATTGCTTTCAAGTTATTACCTACATAGCAATCAGTAAAATTGAATCATCATTATCCGTGGAATGTATAGGAATGACTCATTTGCCTTATTGGGCTCCTGGTGTCTGCTTGCTCAGGGTTTTGTTGTGTGGGGGGTGGGGGGTGGAGTAGGATATGATTGTTTGATCTGGCTTTCTCGTATCATTGGCTAGGGCTTTCGTTAAATGTGAAGACCAGAGATAAAATATTCTTGTGTATAGTCTATATAATACAGACTGACCGAGCAGGTTTGATTTGTAGGAAAGCAAGCTTTCTGCGGTATGTGAAAGAGTTCTCGATAGGTGTTTGGCCCCTTCTACTGCTGGAGGTGAAGGTTGTGACAACATGACCATGATTTTGGTGCAATTCAAGAAACCTTTTCAGTCTGGGGCTTCTTTAACTGAAGAGCTCCCAGCTTCTAGCGAGGCAAACACTGAAACAAAACCAGCAGAGAGTGGACCTAGTTCATAGTCCTGAGGGCGGTTTGGATGTGATACTTCCAATTCTGCAATTGTACATGATTGTTTTGATCTATGTGGACCTCTACAGCATATATTTTGCTCTTCTTGCTGTTGGTTTTGTACGTCATTGTGTTTGTATGATAATTACTGGGATGGATGATTGTACAGGTAACCTGACCATAGGCTGACGATTTCATGTACCCAATTGTTTACTCAAGTGACTTCAAGGGTGTGTTTGTATGTTTTCCAATTAATGCTAGGTTTCTGCCATGCCTTTGCATTGGCTGGGGTGAGAGAACACTTGTACAGAAGAAATTGATCTTACTATGAATTTCAGTGTTTAGATATACTGCCACTTCTTACCCCATCCATACAGAGGACCTAGTTTGAATCATGTATGATGACACTGTTTCCTATTCAGATTTTATGTTGTTTAGCCAAGGTTGTCATGAAGTTATTCTGAGTTAAAAGTAGAGATTAGTTCACATTCTGAAAACTAATGATAACAACAATAACAACATACCTAGTGAAATAGCGTTGGTTATGAAGGGTAACAAATCCATGGCCATTGCTAGAAGCTGGTATTCAAGGAAGAAAGAAGTTAGAACCTTAAAAAATTTTGAAAACTCCATGTCGTTACAGGAGTTTGAACTTGCTTTGTGGGCACTAGGGAAGTTTTTATCTAAATTTTATTTTTACATTGAAAAGTAGTTATTTTTTAATTGCATTTGATGTGAAATTAATCCCGGGGCAAAATGTATGGATATTTACTTTGACATTGTCATTTAATTTGTCTTCACTTTTTAAATTTGTTCGAACACATGTCCTACTACGAATTTTGAAGATAGTGCTAACAAAGTCTAATTTTAGACATCGTAACTAAAGTTTCATATAGATGAAGCTCTTGTACATATGACGAAGTTCAGTCATTTGAAGTTTCATAAGGATGAAGTTCATGTACATATCTTGAAGTTCACTAATTTTTGTCCAATCTTTAACCAATCAAATCATTTCCGTTTGACTTCAATAAAAAATGAGTAAACTTCATCCATACATATCATTTGATATTGCATTTGAACTTTAATTTTTTTCAAAGCTATGTTTGTAAGAGAGAAGTATTAAAAATATCTTTAAATTAACAGTGTCAAAATAGGCTACCTCATGAATGTGTTACCAAACATTATGAGAAAAATAATAATGTAACCCAAAAAGGAAAATTATTCACATGCGGCTATCCCGTTACTTTCGTACTCCTATTTTTAATTATTCTTTCATATTTGACACCATAAGAGTATATACATACTCTGATGGTATCAAGAAGGAGGGAATGCTTTAGCGAAACTGTTTTATAGCATCAACGAGGAAGAGACTGCTTGATACTATTAATATATATAGATATCACTAGAGTTTAGAGTTTTATAAATAAGATTGTGATTTTAATAAATAAGATTGCGATTTTAATAATTTTTTTTTAATTATTTTTTTATTTATTTCTTTTAAAAACGAGCCTAATACTATATGATATCAAAAGAGTACCAATACTAATGGAGCATTACATATAATTAATCTTAGTCCTATATGATATTATTATGGTATCATATACTAATAGGGTCTTAATTATTTCTTACTTATTTCTTAAAATAAGATCCCAATGATGTATAATACCGATATGGTATCGTATACTAACGGAGTATTGTAGAGGATTAAATTCATTTTATATGATATCACAATGATATCATATACCTGACGGAGTATCACAGAATAGTAATGCTAATATCATGTTAATATCACACGTGAATTTTTTTTTTAAAAAAAAAGAGAGGAAGTGGCTAAGTGGATAAATAATGTGGATTGAATCTACTTTTGATAAATAGTTTTACAATTAAGTCCATTTTACGGAGTTTTACCTTAGGAAAAAATGGGTGAAAGGACATGGTTTTGGGGTAAGAAAAATCTACGAAAATGCCTAATTTTTGTCTCAAAATTACATATGCTTTTTTAATTACAAAACTGCCAACTTAATTATAAAAATACCAACATTGAAAATCGGTTCCAACAAAAAAAGAAATTATTTGATTGGGTGATTAAACCCACATGAATGACTTTTGATTGATGGTTGCTCCTCGTCTGCCGCACCCACACCATTTTCCTATGTTTGCACCTTCATTTTTTAAATTTTGTTCAAGAAAAATCAATTGAAAAAAATTAGTTTTTAACATTATACATTCTTTTATTCCAACTCATACCCATCTGTCACCCTTCTGTGTTAACCTTTCTCATTCTAGAAGAAAAATATTCATTGAAGAAAACGGTTCTTCAAAGTTCTTGGCTACAATTCATTAAGTTTTTCAGGTTAATGTAACGTTTGTATGTTCTTTTCAAATAAAAACTTTCGGTTGTTTGAATTTTCAAAAATTTCAAAGTTTTCTCCATATTTATGTAGTTTCTTCCATAAGTGAAAAGGAACAATAAATATGAAAGTTACACCTAAAAAATCCAAGATTTCAAAGCAAGGATCGTAGTCATCATTGTTGTTCTAGACCATCTTTTGAATTAAATGCATGCACTCCTTTACTATCAAAAAATGATGACGGTTTGATTGTTAGTTAGTCAAGACAAGGATCCTCGGAAGAGCAAGGGCAAGGAGCCTATGAATGAGAGCACTTTGCCACATGATAGTAACTTTGAGGACGGAATGTCACTATCGAAGAGATAGAAGATGAACAAAGGTATCCATCCATTCTGTATACCATGTTTGGCTTATGATGGGCATGTTGGCCATGAGGATAATTAATAAGTTAGTATATCGGTTGGTTGTTGCCCCTTAAAAGCTAAAGATACTCTTGGTGACATTTTATCAGTGTAATAACTTTATATGTTATATTGGGAACTCATTAGTTTATCTTACTATTTATGCATTTATAAAATTTTGATAAAAATGTTGGTTGGATACTATATGGTAGTTTCATTAAACTTATTGTTGTTGATATTCAATAGTAGTGAATAGTATATTATATGGTAATCGCATGGTAAGTATTATGTGATATATACGATTACCTTATTAGGTGGTCATATTGTTAATGCATATAATTTTTTATAGCAAAATTATTTGTTTGTTACTTGTGAGTCCCTTTATTGATGCATAATTTGATTATGAGGCTAACGAATTCTTACTTTATAAGTTGGTGGCTGGTGGGTTTGTGTTTTTTTTGGATTATGGTGCCTATTATGATAGTCATTCAGTTAATGATGTTCAACATGGTTTTGAAGAAGGCAGCAATGGGATATATTATATAATAAAGTCTTTCATTTTATCAAATTGATGATTCTTTTGTATATTATATGGTAAGTTTATTAGTTAGTTATATTCTTAATGACTTTATTCCTTTATGATAACTATTTGGGCTATTATAGGGAACATCATATTATGCATAATCAATTTTTCACAAATCTATCACATTTAAAACACCATATACAATATCATCCAACTTCACTACTTTTTTGGTTACCATTATGTATACCATACACACACCTACTAATTGTTTAGATAAGACCTTTACATGATAGTTAAGTGTATACCAATATATATACTATCTATATAACTGTCGTCCAGGATCGGAAATCATCCATGATTAACATCATGCAAATATACCTTCACAACTACTACTCAGTAAAGCAATAATTTATGTATGAATAATAATAATTAAAAATAAAAACAAATAAAATTATTAATTAAGAAGGAACACTTACAACTATACTTTTTTCCCAATATAAATATAAAAATACCACAAAAAATACAAATATATAAATAATGTTTTCAACAAATTACATACAATTTCTAATTATCAGGAATCTTTGATATTGACAACAACGTAAAAAAAAAAGTTCAACAATAATTTTCTACTATTTACATACGTGTTAAGTCCCATTTTTCATCATATTATCAAAATTGACACGTATTTATCGTTATCCATAAAATTTATATGGATAAATACCTTCATTATCCATGGGATTTATCTTGATTAATACTTTCGTTTATATTCTCCAGTTGCTTGGTATTATTTTTCTGGATAAAATTTATATGGATAAATACCTTCATTATCCATGGGATTTATCTTGATTAATACTTTCGTTTATATTCTCCAGTTGCTTGGTATTATTTTTCTCAGCAACACTCTTAATGTGTGAAAGAAGGGAGAAAATCTTTACTGATAGGGTACTCTTACCACATGTCAGCAATGTTATACCCACACTGATTGCCACCCAAATCAATTTAATCAATTGATTTAGGTAAGAGAAATGTCTTCTTTTTGTTTTTTAATTATAAAGAATTAAAAATCAAAGGAAGTACATACTCCTGCCAAAGAAGAATCGTTGACTTGGTCCATTTTATTAGCAATATGGATAACATGTACAATTAATAAGATATTTTAAAATTCTTTATATATTTTCTTTTTCAACTCATATCATATCAATGTATATGTCATAATTAATTAATGTAAGTTATTATAAATAAATTTATTTTGGTGTCCACAATAACTAAGACGGATTAGTACTATATATTTTTTGACTTCCCAATATCAATCACATCAATATTTATTAATATGAACCACCTTTTTTTACCTAGTTTATAATAAAAATTATTATATACATATAATTGTTAAAATATCGATATGGGCCCTGTAATTTCATAGAATATTTTGTATAGTTTTATTTTTCACCCTTTTCCTAAAGAGATGTCAGTCCATGGACTAGACTCAAGGCCTACTTAAGCCCATTATGGAAACAAATCCTTGGTCACAATAACAGGCCCAAAAGCCCATTAATGCAGCCTTTATCGTGGAGTATATGAGATGAAGTTTTGTTCACTGTCAAAACCCTAATTGAGGAGGAGAGAAAGGCACCTACTTGTTCTTCGTTTTCATCTTCGCCGCCTTCCGAAGATGAAGGTACCGCAAAAAAACCTGCATCCTTTTCCTCTTTTATGGATTATATTAATATGTATGTTTATGGTTTTCAATATATGCATTTGATTTTTGTATTTTTTGTTTTGCAGTTCAACATTGCAAATCCGACCACTGGATGCCAGAAAAAGCTCGAGATTGACGATGACCAGAAGCTGTAATTACCTCATTTCATCTCCTTCTTTTAACTTGCTTTTTTGTATACTTTTTCATTTTTGTTTGTTTGTATAATCGTTGTTATAGCAATTACTAATGATGCTAATACTACTACTATAGTGTTATCTTCTATCAGATTCGTGAAAAAAATATGAGTAATGTTTACTCATTTCACTTGTTTTAGAAAAAAAATATGGAGTTCACCCATAGTAATGTGTTCATTAAGTTATTCATGATCGGTTTCTTTTTTGAACATGGTAACTTTTCATGATCGGTTTGAAAGGCTTAAAGTAACAAACATTGTGAATGCGGTTGTTTGCTCGTGTAGTTATCAATGCTACTTGATGCGTAAAATAGTTTGTTGCTTCTCCACCTCAAATTGTTGCATTATTTGCTACTACCTTTTTCTGTATTTTGATATTGATTAAATTCACTAGTTATTGCATGAATTCAATAACTCACATTATTTACAAGGAATAATTATCCTTACACTAGGAAAATGAAGTTTTTAAAATTTATTTTATTACGATCGCTGATAAATCCAATATTTATGTCATATCAGTAAACTTATTAGTTAATGTACAATATGATACCAGCAAACCAAACAATAAAATACTAAACCATGTTGATCTACAAAATAATACAATACGATATGATGTGAATATTGAATTAGAATCATCCAACAAGTTAGTGATTAAGAAATTAGCCCTCCAAAGCTATTATGGATGAAGCATCGCTAAAACTTTTGGTCCATGGTGGTATACTTCTTTGAAGAATGATAGTGTTCCATGGGTTGGTAATTGCTTGCTTGCTGCTTTCTCAAGATGATGTACTTTGAGGATATTTGTTTATGTTGTTGGAGCCTGACGCAAACAGTTATGGATGTGCTCATGGGCTTTATCTGAAGATAGCATCACTAGACACAACTGACATATTTTAATTTGAAAAATTATGAATATATCACTGAGTATAATTCAGAAAATCCATTCTTAAAGTATAAGTAATTTAGATTGGTTGAATTAGTATAGATTGGTTGAACTTGATTGACATAGTTGTTTACTTATTCGACACACTTAGAATATTTCAATTATTCTGTCTATTATATGTATCTGCAGTTTAGTTCCTTGCATTACAAATTGAATTGTGTATTTTTTTTGTCATTGACAGCACAGTGATTACTTCTTACTGTTTTAGCATGGTATGTAGCTGTTAATGATAGATTTTGTTGCAGTTCATATGTTCCAATTTTCATATGGTTAATGTTTTGCATTTGCATATCACTTGGGTAGTTTATATTCGTGTTGTCTAACGTGATATCTGGAAATGCAGTCGAGCCTTTTTTGACAAAAGGATCTCCCAAGAGGTCAGCGGAGATTCCCTGGGCGAGGTAAGCTTCTGGTGCATATATTCTCTGGCTTTCTTGATGGTACTTAATGAGTTCAGTACAAAATGTTGCTCTTATGATGACAGGAGTTCAAGGGTTATGTCTTCAAGATCATGGGAGGATGTGACAAGCAAGGTTTTCCCATGAAGCAGGGAGTCTTAACTCCAGGCCGTGTTCGCCTTTTGCTGCACCGAGGTACTTGTAACTGGTGCTTGCTATTCTCTTAAAGGTGCTGCCTGTTTGCTGCAAGTAATTTTTTGGTTGAACTATCTAATTCATTTATATGAAATAGGTACTCCTTGTTTCCGGGGATATGGTAGGAGAAATGGTGAGCGCAGAAGGAAATCTGTCCGTGGATGCATTGTAAGCCCTGATCTTTCTGTTCTGAATCTTGTTATCGTGAAAAAGGGTGAGAATGATCTGCCTGGACTGACTGACACTGAGAAACCAAGGATGAGAGGACCCAAGAGAGCTTCAAAGATCAGAAAGCTCTTTAATCTTTCCAAGGAAGATGATGTAAGGAAGTATGTCAACACCTACCGCAGAAATTTCACTACGAAAACTGGTGAGTTGTGTTTCCTTTGTAGCCGGTCACCTGATACTCTGTCTTGTATTCAAACTGTAGCAGTTTGGACATGTTTTGAATGTTATTATGGTGCTTTGTGCAACAGGGAAAAATGCGAGCAAGGCTCCTAAGATTCAGAGGCTTGTGACACCCTTGACTCTGCAAAGAAAGAGGGCAAGAATTGCTGACAAGAAGAAGAGAATTGCCAAGGCTAAGTCAGAGGCAGCTGATTATCAGAAGCTTCTTGCTTCAAGGTTGAAGGAACAAAGAGAAAGGCGTAGTGAGAGTTTGGCTAAGAAGAGGTCTAGGCTCTCTGCAGCTTCTAAGCCATCTGTTGCCGCATAGTTCACGGGAATGTACTTCCTTTTATTTTTGGGTTTGGTAATTTTGAGCATTCCTGATATTTTGAGTCTGATAGCACTTGAAGATTGAAGTTTTTTTGTTACTTGACAATCATTTATTTTTAATTTTTTCTTGATCTGGCTACTTTGAAATGTTTACCATGTTTTCGTCTGTTGGATATGCACTCGATGATTTAAGAGAGGTACTACATGACAATGCTTTCACCCTTTTGTGAATTACTGTGAGCTAACAATTCAGAATCAGATTGTGACACCTAATTAATTTCTTTTAATTGAAAAGCTTTTCATACTCTTTAGGCCAATAGACCCGTAGTAACTAAGGGCTCAATTGAAATTGTCCAAAAGTTTTGCTGCTACATTTGTGCGTTTATTTTCAATTGTATTCTTATGATAAAGAACTGTCATATGGTTCCAACATTCTTCCGGGAAGAAAAATCGGTCTCTCCGACATATTATGGCAATTTGTATGCTACTGGAGAGATAAAGATTGGAGAAAGTAGAGATAGCATAATAGACGTGGCGTGTCATGAATGCCATGTAACATGTCACATAGGAACATGTGTGTCCGCTTGTTCCAGAACAAGTTTGAATGGACTTGTTCCAACGTTTGAATAGTTTTAAAGGGATAATTACGTTTCAGTAAAAATAACTATAAAAAAATAGTCAATCGTTGTATAAGCATGTATAGTCAGCATATATTATGTATCATAATGTATATTTAATATATAGTTCGTGTATAATTAATATATATTGTATAATCAGTATATACTTTCTATATTTTTTTGCAGGCTATATTGTATAGTTTCGCTGATTTTGGATTATTTTCTTTATGTAAATAAAACATGGGTTACATTTATTGTAAATTAATTAGCTGTTTGTGTATATTTGAAATTATCCCTAGTTTAAATGCTCACTTGTACACACCCAAAGTTCAACTCGTTCCACATTTGATGTATTTATATTTAATTGGGACTAAAATAAAATATTGCCAAGCTCTGTTCCATTTCATCCGGAAAGTTTTACTACTTCCTCCGTCTCATTTTACGTGGCATTGTTTGACTTAGTAATAAAGAAAAAAGGCAGATTTTTGAGATTCGTGGTCTAAAAAGTCATTCATAGATTTTGTGTGTTTGAAAATTATTTCATTAAGGGTAAAGGAGAATTAAAAAGTTAAATCATTTCCAATTATAGGAAGGTGATATTTTCTTTGCGATGGACTAAAAACGAAAGAGTGAAACATAATATGTGATCTTAACTTTAGGCACATTTTGTTTAGCTTAAAACACACTGAGAGCAGATCTGAACCGCAAATGCAATCACCAGATCTAAATAGAAATATATAATTTGAGCTTAAGCGATTGAATTCTGTCAAACTCGTAACTACAATTCTAACTCCATCCCTGGTTCTTGCCTAACTAGTGTAGAAACTTTTTCCAATGGACTATAACTGGAAAAGAGAAAGTCATTGTGTCAATAACTGAACATTATTAGGTTATTATGAGCTCAAATTACAATAGTAAGTGATTTATAATATGATGTAAAACTAAATTACACTTGAACAAAGGGAAACTAGTGTGAAATCTTCTATATGCATAATGACCTTATTCATTTCGAATGATCACATGACACAAAATAAAAGCACCAATACCAAATCATAAATAAGCAAAACATGCATTAAACGTGTTTATTCCTAAATAAAAAATCTAATTAATTATATGAATAATTATCAAAGCTAATAAGGGAGTGATATGTTAATTAAGTCAGTTAGGATATACAACTCAAAATCTAGTTATCAGGATTGCTTAGCTGTCATCCACTTGTACAAAAGTTAGTTGAAGAATTAATAGGGATGACAATTGGGCGGAACCTACATCCACAGGAAATTCATACCAAACAAATCAATATCAAAGTTGATTGAGTAATTCCAAACCAGGAAATTCAAATCATACAGAAATTTCAGACCTTATTGTCACGAACTTAAGATTTCAACTAAGATTCTCGTGCAGCACTTGACAACTTATTCACAGTTCTTTCATGATCATGTTAATTCCTTTATTTGTTTTCTTGCGCATGAACTACTTTGCAAGAGTCCATTGGACTTGAACTTCCATGCATTTCTGAATTGGTTTCTAAACCTAGCAACGTTAGAGGTTAGCTGCGGCTTATTTTTAGAAAATGAAAGCTGGTTATAGGTTTTTAGGAGCCAGAAATTGGACTATATACACTGATACACAGTATATATACAGATAGTCAAAGAATACCAAAGAGTTGTAATACACTGATATACAGTATATAACAAATCTTAAGATTTATTGGCACCATTTCAAGTCAAAATGACAAAATCTACCAAAGAATCCAGAATGAGATCGAAAGCTCGGGCATGCACGAAAATTCATTAGACGAAAATTGATGTTTCAGAACTAATCGCATTGACAAAATTCTCGTTCGAGTGCGAGTTTCAAGAATGTTAGCCGAAGTTAAACTTGGGCCAAATTTCAACAGCGAAAATGCTAAATGGTCTGAACTTGTAACGAAGGCCTTAATACTCGAGTTGACCATGTCTCTAGTCAAAGCTAATAGAACTGTCAAAATTCTGTTTTGAGGCAGTTTATTTGCATTTTTATCGAAGTCAATTTTTCAAGTTATATGAATCTTGAAGTACGAAAAACTATACAAAATTCAAACGAGCGACCAGGCAATCGAGTTATCAGTGTCAACACATCGTAAATGACCTAGGATCGCTAAAAAAAACTCTAAATGCTTAAAAGATTGGAGAGCAGAGGAAATGACATGGTGAGTCATTACAAAATTCAAATTATGTATCCAAAAAAAAAAATCAATTTTAAATTATGATTCCATATAGCAAGTTCAAATAAATTCCATTTTCAAACAAATATTGAGATTAAGAGACTCAAAAGTATCGTTTAGGGGTTGTTTGTTATGACTGATAACTAAAGTTAATCGTGGATAAAAATTTAGTGACACTTAAATGACTGTTTGGTCGACAAATGTGGGATAACTTATCCTGGGACTAATAAATAGTGTCGGGATAAGTTATCCCTCCTTTTAGGTGGTATACTTATCCCGGGATAAAAAGGGTCAGTGACAATAATATCCTTTTTATACCCACTTTGTATATTTAAATTATTTTTAATACAATATATAATAATATTCACAATCTTCACTCCTTATTTTTATAATACTTCTTCATACTTTTTTATTAAAAAATAACACTATACAGTATTATTTTTATTGATATTTCTTATGTTTTTTATATTTTGTTTTTTTCATAAATACTTTTTTCCTTTAATAAACTTAAAAATGCAAGTCCTATTTGTAAATTAAATTAAAAAAAAGGGTTTTATTTTAAATGCATACAATATTATTATGGAAATGCACACCTAGAAATATTTAAGCTAAATAAGATGAAAGATTTATTTTAAAAATGAATATTGAATAACTAAAATTAGTAAAGAAAATACATTAAAAACTAAAAAAATGAAGGGTATTTTTGTAAACAAGCAACATATTCTTAAAATTTATCCAATAAACCAAACACTCAATAAGAAATAACATCAAAATAACTTATTTCATCATTATTAATCCCAACATAATTTATCTCATCATAACTTATTCCATCATAACTTGTATTCAAACCAAACGATCGCTTGTTTTCTAAATAGATACTTGAAATGGGTATCATAACCTTTTCGATAGAACCAAAATTTCACTTAAAAAAAAAATTAAAATAAGGAAAAATAAATGCACGGAATTTTTTTTAAAAATTCAATATCTACTTTAAATATATGATGAATAATTTTTAATTTTATATAAATAATATGATTTTTTATAAAGAAAAATTAAATATATTCACTGAACCAATGATATATGTAATGATAGAGATATATATAAATCATTTTTATAATGAATGATATATAGCTTTAAATATTAAAGTTAATAAGAGATATCTGAAGTCATTTTCTCATTATTGTTTAAAACAAAGACCCTTTGGACTTTAATTGATCAAATTTTAAAACTAATATTTAAATGGCATGAAAAAGAAAGACATGTGATAATCAATAAAGACAAGACAACACTGCATGATTTTTTTTTAATTTTTGGTTTCCTTAGGTATCTCAACCTGCAGATCAAAATGCTCTGTAAATATGACTTTAATTTAAGGATTTTATCGTTGATCAATTGACTGTTACACGCACAAGGTGAGGATCAAACCCCCGACACTTCTATTACTTACAAAAAAAAAGTGATTACTCCAACAAAAATGGGTGGGATATAATACATTGACTCATAAGTAGTCCTAGATAATTATGTTCTTTTTCCCATTTCTACTCCCTCCTTTTCGTTTTAATTGAACTAGTGGTATGTGTATATTGAGAAAAACATTTAAAGATAAAATTTAAATCAAGAAATCATAAATATATATTGTAATTTATTTTTTAAAAAATATAAAATTTTAATAAATGAAAACGCAAATATGAAAAAAGTTATTCTTCTTTCAATTTATTTGGAATAGAGGAAGTAATAAATTATGATAAAATTATCAATTACTATATCCAAATTAGGTTTAGATTTTATCAATTTTTAGAATATTTATTTTTTATATTTATTATTACCATGTGAGGTTGCTATGATCATTCTTAAATAAATATTTTTTTTTCTATTGGGGTATGATAGAATAAAGTAAAATAACTCTTTAAATTGTTTGTGTTTATTTCAATTGTGAAGTAGCAGTTAGTCAATGCAACTTTCGATGCTCATCATGAGTCATCCGAAAATAGTCGCGCTATATTTTTAAAAATAAGGGTCAGACTGTGTACATCCAATCTTCTTTTATTCCGCAATGAGTGAAAGCCTTTGAGACATTGGGGTAATGTTGTTATCGCCGCCAAATCAATCTTCTCATGTACTGCCATTTCACATTCTTTAGCAAACTCTGGAAAATATTTGAAGATAACAGAAGATTATGTAAAGTGACTTTCACTTTTCATCATCCAAAAAAAAAAAGTGACTTTCACTTCTAGACAAGATTATTTTATTAATAGATTAGAGCTAGTCACGAATCCACTTGCTAAATCAATTAATATTAAATTCCCTACATGTTTTGAAACCTTTTTTGTCGTAATTATTATTGCCTTTATCATTGGTTTGGCAGAAAGAATAATTGCCTCAATACAGTTGTCAAAATTATTAAAAATAATTATTTTAAATTAATAATTAATTTTAAAAATTCTACTTTTCGTCATTATTACTCTTAAACATGGGAACTATATTTGTTAGGATATAATTTTCAAAAAATACAATATTTAGTGGATTACTTTAGCCAAATTATATACTTTTTAAATTTTTTCTTAATTGAGAATGAAAGAATAGTTGATAAACTTTCTAAAATTAACTCATTTCTTTTAAAAAAAAAAAGTCGGTGAGAAGCAGCCAATAAATTTAAAAGTACTTTTGAATAATAATTAGTCTTTGATAAACTTTCTAAAAATATTTTTAAGTATATTTTTCTTATCAAAAGTGTAGTATTTTTATCAAAAGTGTTTTTCAAAAGAAAAAAACTAATGTTCTTTAGCTTCTCAAAAATAATTTTTGCTATTCCTCAAAACTCTTATTTTCTCTTTAAAAATAAAATAAAATGATCAAACATCTCACTTTAAAATTAAATAAATAAATAAATAAAAACTATTGACCTCCCGAAATCTTAGCCAACAAGCTCCAAACAAGACGGTTTAAAGCAAGCATTTGGACATGAATTAGTTAATAATTGTAAAAAGATGTTATAATTATTGAAGTTAGTTAAGTTATAAAATTGTATTTAAAATGAAATTGTGTTGGAACATAATAATGTTGAAATTTTATGGTTGAAAATTTTATTATTCCCTTTTCTGAAAAAATAAAAACATTCCTACAACCTATTTTTAAACTATAACATTTATATTCTAAATTAAAATATTAAATAATTAATTTAATAAATAAATAGTTTATCTATCTCAATTTATATGAAAGTATTTAACGAAATACGAGATAGCGATTAATTATTTCCTTTTTGAATTTTGCAGTTGAAAATGATATTTTGTCTTGTACTAAATTACTTACACAAGAAAAGTAAGAATCATTATTTCAAAAGGACAAAGAAAAGTCGAAAAAGTTTCGTTACACTAAACATATTTAATTGACAACATACTGACCTTCTCTTTTTTTTGGGACATATTAAAATTTTAAAGATATGTTTGATGGAGTATATAAAAATAATATTAAATGAATTGTATTAATAATATTTGTATTAATTAATAATATTTCTATTAATTATTCTTGTATTAATTATGTAGAGATATTTTATTATGTATTATTTAATTTGGTGTATTAAAAATAAAATTAATTGCATAATTTTTTGATAGAAATAACTTTTTTTCCCAAGGTATCTCCCAGTCCGACGGACCAATGACTAATCCTCCACGGATTTGAGCTTCATTCAAGGGTTTACCGGTAGCCAATTGATTGCTGCATGTACAAGGCAGAGATCGAACACCTGACACTTGCTTAAGCAACCTAGTAAGTTAACTAATAGTCCAACCAAGCTTGATTTTGATAGAAATAGTTATTTATAAATATATCCTACTCAAAAATGATAAAGATAAATATTAAAAAAAATTATTTACGTGACACTCTTTGACCTAGGATAATATTTAAATTATTTTAATTTGTGATCTAAAATTATTTTTAAATATTTATGTGATTAAGAATTATTTTATTAAGTATAAAAATAAAATTCTAAAATTAAATTAGTTTCAATCAAAGTAAAATAACATTCTCTTTGAACGAACTAAAAAAACTCAAAATGGAACAAAAAAATAATAAATAAATAAAAATATAGTACGATTGTTGGTCATATATGAAAAGTCGTGGTAGGTGGGAGAGGATTGTAAAGATATTAGTAGAAAGGTTCTTTCCAAAATAAGGTGGTATTTCTTCATTGGTTACATCCATTAAAAAAAAAAGCATTCATTTCTAAACGAATAAAATAAAAAAATAAAGAGTATTTCTATTAATTTATTTGTAATCAATGAATGCGTTCACTGTAGGCTCTCGAATGGTCAAAACATCTATATTTTTGTATTCTCTTGTTCCATATTAATTAAATGTATGAGATAATATACACATATTAAAAAAGATATTCAAAAATAAATTTTATACCATACTTTTCATTATTGTCCTTTATGAAATCCTAAATATGTAGTGTAATTTATCTCCTAGAAAATATAAAACTTCAATAAATGGAAGGATAAATATGAAAAAAATTTCAAACATTCTTTTTGAACTTTGAATAATTTAACTATTTTGAATATTGAAAAAAGCCTAAAAAGTTTAATTATTTTGAGACGAAAGAGAGTAAAATTTATCGTTTTGTGTATATAAAATAATAAAATGAAATTTCTTTTTTGGAATTCTTCTTCAAATTTGAAGCACTAAAACTAATCAACATTATTTTAATATCAACTTATCAAATTCAGCATAATACTATTTCGATAATCATAATATAAAATTTCAAATTTTAGTTAGATTTTATTATTAGTTTTATATTATATATTTTTTATTAAAAATTTATATTTTACTTCATAAAATATCCACGTATATGTTCTACCTTTTTCGAAACTTATTTATAGGATTACATTATGTTGATAAAATTTTTCAATTTATATATGTCAACTAAAAAGGTAACACCAGTTTATGAATTTTAGCTTTATGCCTCCAAACTTATTGCCACAATCCTAAAAACTCACACTCTTAACAGTTTAAATATAAAACTAAAAAAAAAATAGTTCAAATATGCTTTTGAGACTTATTTCTAAAATAAAATGATATAATCTCTATTCATATTTATATAATGTGTTTTGACTTTATACGAAGTTTAAGAAAGATATAATTCAAAATAAGTTATATATACAAACACATTATGAAAAAATAAAAATTTTAAAGTTAAACGTTTACAAAATATAAAAAATATCGTTTTTTGAGATTGACTTAAATAAAGTGATTGACTTAAAAAAAAATAAGTCATATATAACTTGAGAAACTTTTTTTTTTCTTTTGTGTGTGTGTGTGTCATGTGACAAATTAGGAGGATAAATAGTTTTAAAAAAATTATATTTGAGGGGCTAATTAAGGCTTCTCAAAGTTTAGGAGATAACTAATTCTAAAAATTCATATTTGAAGTAATCATTAGAACCTCTCATAGTATAATACTCTTTTTTGTTCGATTTTACGTAATATCTTGTTTTTTATTTCTCCTAAAAAGAATGTCACTTTAGGAAACTATTTAACTTAATTTTTTTTTACCTTTATAAAATGATATTAAATCATACAAATATCTAAAAATGATTTTAGATCACAAATTTTAATTTTTTAAAATATCATAATAAATCAAAAAATATCACATAAAATAAATTGAAGAAAATATATATTTAATAAATATGCCTAGTTTAAATATAGCTTTTAATTATTACTTCCATTCCTAAAACAAAAAAGGCCTCACACTACTTGTTGGTCATATATGAAAAGCCGTGGTAGGTAGGAGAAGATATTGAGACAAAGGTCCATTTCAAAATAAGTGGTGTTTCTTCATTGGTTACACCCATTAAAAAAGAAATCTTTCATATCTGAACGAATAAAAAACATAAAGAGTATTTATTTGTAATCAAAGAAAAATTAATCAACGTTTCTTAGTTTTTTTTTATATATATATAAATAAGAGTAACTTTGGATAGATAAGATCGATTCCTTTTTAAAATTCTAAAGCACAACTATCGAAAAATCAAATCAAACTGAATTCGTTTGCTTTTTCAATATTTTGATTCGATATCAATTTTTTATTATTAAAATTTTAATTAATATTTGGTGTAAGAGTTCCGAACTGAAAAACTGAAATTTTATCAAATAAACTTAAAATAATATTTTAAATTATATTACTTAATATATTTTTGAATTTTTAATGTCCCATATGTGGGAACTGGGAAGCATGCACTGTTTAGCTTATAATATACTTTATAATGCGTGTGTTGTATTTATATGAGGAGAAGCGTGAGAAACTGTCCATGACTCCATCTTGGTGCTCGATGCACTGCTCTGTGGTTGATGGCAACTCGTGAACTCGAATACACTATTTAGTGTTTATAGTGTAGGATGTACTGTTTATAGAAAGAAATTATGAAACTATCCTATGCAAATGAATAAAATTCATTATTTCTTTCTGCCATATCCTCACTAGCAGGTTGATTACACCTACAACCGAAATGGGACCAGTAAATCATAATGTTATAATATTCTACTTTAATTGTGTTCGTCTTATAGTCGTATGACCTATATTAAACGTAAAATTCAACAACTCATGGGAAAGAGATAAAATTAAATGAAAAGCAACCATTTATTCCATAACTAAGAGAATAGTAATCAGCAACATAATCCAGCTGATGAGAATGAACACACATATTAAAGCTTAATTAATTTTGGCACCATAGTCACCAAAGGACATAATTAACAATCCACAAGCACGATCTCCGCACTCTCAATGGATATACCTTCACCACCTTCTTTAGGAACCAGAGTTAACGCAATTGTGTCTTCATCTTCCAGCCCAATATCCTCCAACAGTTCTGTTATCGCCAGCTTGAACGTAACACTCGTAACGTGAGTATTATTATCGCCATGAACATGTGGTAAGCTAGTATAGCTTCCAGCAAACTCCGCCTTGTCAAGCTCATCCGCATTCACAGTCTTGTCCACGTTCAGGAAAACATCGAATCTCACGTACCGGCTATCATCGTATTGTATCTTGTTGAACGTTAGTATCTCCTCTTGTTCATTTTTCTCAGCTTGAGTCCTTGATGAAGCTGGTCTGTCGATGGAAAATGAAATCGCTCTGTCTAGTTTCGCGAGTGGGAAGACCTTGGAAGCCGGTGGGATTGAACCGGTATTTGCTTTCCCTGATGTTGTCTTTCTGATTGGTTTAAAATTACGCCATGGAGTGGGCATTGGAGCGTAATCGAATCCCATTTTCTTGCTGTCCAAGCAATCTCGGACTTTCACTTTGAACGGGTTGCGATTTTCATCGTAGAAAAAGAATTCCGAGTTCAACCAATCTTTATTAGCTAGATCTCTTCTTTTCCCTCCGATTGCTTTCCATTCATTCCACATCCGGTCCACATTGGCGTGGTGGCAATAGAAAACCGGGTCTAGACCGGCTGAGTAGAAATTGCCCATGTTCTCGCCGTTTGGTTGTCTAGGTGAGTCACCTGTCCAGATGTGGACCGGAGTATGAGGAATGTTTTCGATAGTGCCCATTCCTGGACTTGGATCGGTTCCCAGAGGGTAAGGATTACCGAAAAACAGCAAAGCACAAGGTGCATTTGTTACCATTTGACGGTACATAAGAGTTAAGTTATTCGTCATTGTTTGGAGTTCAGTTGTTTGTGTTTCTCGACCAAAAAAACCTAGATCAATTATTTTTCCATTTCGGTGATTTTGATTACGTTTTTCATCGTAAAGGGATGAGCCTTCACGATCAAACATGGGAGGTAGACGCATGCCTTTTGGATGGTCCCAATTCCAGTATGGTAAAGCGAAAGTTGGATCATTAATGAGCGATCCCAAGATTCTCTCATAGAAGTACAAGTACCATCTATGAAAAGGAAAGAAAAGCCAAGAGAAGTGAACTTGTAACTCTTTTCCACCAACTTTATAAGCACCGTTACAATAAGCACAATGAATATTAGCTTGTTGCTTAAACCCAAGAGGGTCAAAAGGGTCTTTATCAAGTTCCCTCATTCGACTAGTAGCCAGTTGGTACTTGGCAATATACTCCTCATCCACCGCGTGAGCAGGGGGGCGGATGCGGAGTTTAGTCATGGGAGGGAACTTGTAGTATGGAACACTGTCGATATCTTGGGGTATCGGAGGGCAACAACTGTATGTCACCTCCTTATCAGGCGTTATATGGGCTTTACTACAAGATTTGAGATCAGGAGGTGGTATAGGAGCAGCATTGGCAGCTAATGGTGCAAGATTAGCAGCACCATAGAGACCGCCAAGCCCTAAAAGCACATTTCTCCTATCAACACCGTCAAGGTTTTTGTCGGCGTTGCATGAAACCTTCAAACTTTGGCTACGACTTCGATGAAGGAAAAGTTGAGAGGGTTTTGCTAAGAAAGATGAATTGGTGAAGGAAGAGAGAGATTTGTCTGTGCATAATGGTAGAGTAGTAGTAGTAGAAGAAGAAGACATTTTTAGAATGAGGGATGTTGGGTTGAAGGATGTAGCCTTTATTTATACACAACTGGTAAAGGTAATATAGCACAAACGTGAAACATGTTGCTCATTCTAAATCTTATCTTGTATTAAAATTACTCTCTTTCCTATTTACGTGAGAAATTCAGATTTTTAAATAAATGAATATATATATTTAATGATTTAAATTTAAAAAAATCTTCAAAATAATAAATAAACACGTAACTCTCAAAATTTTTATTATACTCACGGAAAGGGGAATAGAAATAAAAGTGAGAAAAGCCAAACATAAAAGTGCATCGAAGAAAAGGTTATCATATTTGTCCACTACCATGTTGCTTTTATTATTATGCTTCCATTGCCCAATGGGGCTGATCTACTTTGATTATTAAAAAATCTCATCAATACTTATGATTCTTGTTATCCTCCTCAAGCGCAAAGCAAGTTAGAGATCATAGGGGTCGTTTGTTTTGCTAACAACGTTCTAATTTACTCCGCTCGGAAGGTAAGATAATATAATAAGAAATAGAATGTCGTAAGAAGGATATTCTATAAAATTAAATTTTGGATTTAATTCACACTCTGAAAGTTAATTATAAGAAAAGAAGAATGATGAAATCTTACGAGGAGACGGATATTTCATTACTTTTTTTTAATTTAATTACGCTTTTACATATTTCACATTATCTATTATACCAAACTAGCCTTAAAAGTAGTGGAACCTCTAAACCATGGTTAAGAACAGTTTGACATTAGTATGGATGATTACTAGCTTGCGAAAATATAGCTAGATTTTCTTTTAGGGTGTGTTTGGTATGGAGAAAAATATTTTCCAGAGGAAAAAATGTGGTCTATTGGATGAGACTGCTTTTTCTTTAATAAAAATTTTTATTAATAAGTCATGGATATGAAAAAGCTTTTGATAGGAAAAGCTTAGCATGAATAAACCCTACACGACATGAATTTAAATTAGTCGAAATTCAATGTAAATATCGAAATCTAAGGAAAAATTTAAAAATAAGACAAACATTAGGGAAGTAATTTTCTGGATGGGTCCCAGACATTATTTTTCTCTTGAATGCATTCTCTGTATGGAAAGAAATACTTTTTTCCAATCAAAAGGAAAATCCAGCTATATTTCCGCTGGTAATCATCCAAGTAGTTTTAACCATATAAGGGGTGTTGTATTTGAACATGAACTCTTTTTATTTGTTATTATCTCCACTTAAAACTCAAACTTGCATATATTTGATCATAATTTTTGTATGATTATCTTTCTATGTCATTATACTATAGTTTTAAATCAGCTGCATTATTATTAAGTGACGATTGCTAGAACTTACTAAGCTTGTACTGTTCACTATCGATTAAAAATTAGTGGGAAAAGACCAGACTAGCATGGGGCCACAGAAGATCAAGACAGCCAATTGATAATTCAATTCACCACCAAACCCAATCAAACCTACCTGTCTTCACTACACACAAACATACCTATATATAATATTCTATTCGTCTCATTTCATATAATATTTTTTTGACTTGACATGATATTTAAGAAAATAAAAATTTTATTAAAAACTTGTAATTTAAAATCATTCTCAAATATTTGTATGACTGAGAATCATTTCATCAATGGTAAAAAAAAATGTTAAAGGTAAATTATTTTCAATTTGAGTAAGATAACTTTTTTTAAAACGGATAAAAAAGAAAAAGATATCACGCAAAATGGAACAGATGATGTAATATAAAAGAAAATTTGGGTTATACAAGAGAGAATGAGTGTTTGATAGGATTGTACATGGACCAAGTTGATTTAAATTTTGAAATATCAAATCAAATTATTTGTATTAGATTTTTAAATATATAAATCAAATCAATAAAATTTGAATTTTTCAACCTCAAGTTTTGTGGAGTTTTTTTTTTTGAATTACCCAGATTTTTGAATTTTTTTCAATTTTTTTTAGTTGGGGAGGGGTGTATATAGTTACTTTCCATGAACTGTCATTAATGAAATAAAATGAAATAGAAAGGAATATGGTATCAAAGTGAAATACTAAAAGGATCCATGTGGCAAATTATCAATTAGTGAATTTCAAATAGTAGATTAATTATCATTTTTTACAAGATTATCTTAATGCTTATAATTAAGAGTTTAAGGTCTATGAATTAGCAATATAAAATTGTTTACACAACCATATTACGTAAAAGGTGATTATAGGTAATTCTGTTTAACATTATTAATCAGTACCTAAGATAAATCATAATTTCGTACACAAGGTTAAATTATTACAGCAAATAGCAATAGTCCGCTACATTTTTTTGCAAAATTATATTATTTATATATTCTTATACATTACTATACCTTATTTATATACATATTCTGATAAATATCAACCAGTGAAAACATTTTCAAAATCTTACTGCTTACATGAATTATAAACAACAATCATAAGTACGTACTACACACAAAATATGCTGAAATTAATTCAAGTAATATCTCTTAAAGCGTGTGCCGATATATATCTTCAACTAAATCAAACTCCGGTGGGCAAGTATGATTTAAAATACTAAATTCTGATTTCTAGGTTAGGACCCCTACTTATAGGAGTCTTTTCCTATTCCAAAAGGATGAAGAAAACCCGCACTTCTCTTGAAAAATACGAAATTTACGTACACCTTCTTTTTTTTTCCCTTTTTAGAAATAAAATTCTGGGTTTTAGTTAAATATGAACATTGCAGGGATCACAGAATTAATTACTAAGGCTCCCCATTATTGATATATTTTCAAAATTAATTTAAACTATTCTTACCATAATAAGTTACAAATTAATCTACTAAAAAAATCATATTTGCACTTCTTATTTATATATCAAAATTCTCCATTAAACACTTATGCAAATTTCCCATGTTAAGATTATATAGATAGTAATTAATAAATTAAATTATAATGAATTTAATTCGATGGTTAATTTTCTTTAGAGAAATACTTAACTTATTTTATGCGGGAGATTTATAAATCGACTAGCCCAGTTTGCACATAAAAACTTATAACTTATAAGCTTCCAGAAGCCATATTGACCAATCTCATGATCTCACCTTTTAATAAATTAAAATGACAATTAATGTATACAACTCATAATTATTATATTAGGATTGAGAATATAAGTACATTTAATAGTTTAAATAACATGTTTTTATCAGTCTAAAATATTTATCTCTACTTAGTCTCGTTCAATACATGCATACAAAATGTAGTAGCACGAAAAGTTAAAACTATACCATTCACATAATCAAGATAAATTACATTTAATCTCCTGCTACAATCTTTCTAATGGTTTCTCCAAATTTTCATCTATGATTATCAAGTATAACTTTTAACTTTTAAGATTTGATCTTTTGTTTATAAACTTAAACTCTATAAGTCAAGGCACATATATAACAAAGTAATCTATTTAATGTAACACTTTATTAAATGGGCAAATAACAATTTTAGTCCTTGTGTTATTGCATTATTTCAGTTTTAGTCTCTGTTTTATTTGACTAAGCACATTAAACCTCCAATTAATTGAAACGTGTGATATTGGTCCTTCAAACTAACGGAAGTTAAATATTTAACGGTCAAATAACGATTTTAGTCCTTCTGTTATTGCATTGTTCCAATTTTAGTCCTTGTATTATTCGACTGAGCACATTAAACCTCCAATTAATAGAAAGGTGTGATATTGGTCCTTCAAACTAACGGAAGTTAAATATTCAACAAAATTATTAGCTTACAACAACAAAGGTATGCATGAATATAAATTATTCATTTTCTTACTTTGCTTATATATTAATTTATATATTAATATATAATAGACTATATATAATAGATCTAGTCTTTCTGCTTATGGGTTTTGAGCTGAGGGTTTTACGAAACAGCCTCTCTACTTCTATGAGGTAGCGCTAAGGTCTGCGTACAATCGACCCTCCCCAGACCCCACTTGTGGGATATCACTGGGTATGTTGTTGTTGTTGTTGTTGTAGTGTCATGACCACCAAGACAAGTCAGCCTACAACCCAACCATTATATTAACATGCGGAATTATAACAAAACGAAAGTTCAATTTAATGAAATCCCCCAAGTCTTGGTTGTCACGTGCACAAGCTTCTAATATATTACAATGTATTCGAAAGAAAACACAAGTACTAAATGAGATTGTCTCTGGAATAGAACAAAATCATAAAATAGGAGTAGGGAGTTAGCTGGGGTGACAACAGCTACCTCTCGCAACCTCCACAGAGAGCCTCAGACAAGTACCAGCAGAGAGATTATCACGACGATCCGGGCCCGTAACCTACAAAAATGTTGTAGCAAGAGGGGTGAGTACCAAACACGCAGTACCCAGCAAGTGAACTAATAAACACAGAACTAAGTAGTATAGAATTCCTGCACCCCTCAGCACTCCCACCAAGTCCCCACAACTGCAACCTATCTCATAACCTTCATAATTACACCCTCCAAAAATGCTAGGATCAAGCCTATAATAGTATAATTCTCATCTATCCCACTTCAAGCCATCAAGAAAAATTCTACAGTTTATCAAGTTCTCTCTAATTCATCAAGTGTCGTCAAATCAATACTGTGAAGTAATCATGTAAGGACATAAACAAGTCAATGATATAATAAATAACCAATCTCAATAGCACTCCATGTAATACTGTGAAGTAATCATGTAAGGACATAAACAAGTCAATGATATAATAAATAACCAATCTCAATAGCACTCCATG
>JAOTQR010000100.1:16831003-16860669 GCA_025774065.1 Solanum ossicruentum
TATGAGTATTTTAATGTTTCCAACATAATTTTACTTTTTTTTTCTTTTTAAATTTGTTATATTATATACTTTTATTAAAAAAATATTTGATAGACAAAAATTTAGGTAATTATTTACCAAAAATAGTCCTAAATCATAAATGAATACTAAATATAAAGAAATTCTAATCTAAAAGTGAATCCTGAAACAAAATAAATTAAAAAATTTTAATAATAAATAAAGAAAAATAGGGAAAAGACGATTTTGTTTAAAGAAGAGTACTTTAATGAAAGGCAAAAAGTTCAATTAACATTTATGAACCTATTCATAGACAAATTAGGCACGTTATTTAGGATTTATATTATAGGCAATAATTAATATAATTAAAATAGAAGAAAAATAGTTAAAAAGATGATTTTATCTAAAACGAAGTCTTTTAACGAAGGACAAAAGTTCAAACAATATTACTAAAGGCCTTCACGCTTTTAGACGGATAGATATAGCTATGTATTTGATAACTAAATACATAAGTATAAATTTTGAAATTTATAATAGGAGAGTTTTTTAAAGCTACAATTATTTGCAGTTTTCCTAATAATTTTTTTTAAATAACTTTAACTTACTTCTCGTTCATAAGTACGATTTCTCTTCGTTTTGTTTTTTCTCCAATGAAGAATTTTGAACTTTCAAATATTCCAAGTATATCTAGAAAGAAAATTACGAAAAAATTGTTAAGTAAGTAAGAGGAACATATTATTTTTATATAAAATAGTTGATAAAATCTGAAAGATTTACCCAAGTATTTTCCCTCAATATGTAATGTTGTATCTTCAAACGAAACAAAATTGTTTGAAAAAGAGAGTAGAAAACTGACTGCACTCCTGCACTATAGTGTTATCGATCAATCCAATCTCAATCTCAATCTCTTTGCTTACCGATAGAAAATTTAGATTAGCGCATTTAATGCGTCCATTTATGACGTAATAAACTTTGCCTTATTGCAATTTTTCGTTCCACTTTACAACATAATTGTTAAAAAGAGTAGCATTCACTTTTTTGCCCTGTTAAAAAAATTAAACGTTAACGACTAAAATATATATGTAATGTTAAAATATATTAAAAAAAGGAAAAAACTATTACCTTTTTGTTAACAAATGTTAAAGTTTTTCGAGTGCCTTCATTGGTGCCTTCTTTATATTATTTTATTGGTCCATTGCCAATAAGTAAGACTTTTATTATCTAGTAAAATCATATTTTTTAAGGTATTAATTGTCAGATTTCATTGATTAAGTCCTTCTCAGAATTCATTGGAAGATTATCTAAAATAAATTGCTGAAAAAAATAATAATAAGAATAATAAATAAATTTATAACATAAAAAAATTATAAGATGAAGAAGTATTACCTTACTCGAGATATTACTTTACGTGAATAGATGGAACTCGTGAATAGATGGATATGTTAGAAACAAAATAATAGAAAATTTTAAATAACAAAAATTTATTAGATTAAACTAACTAAACAAAGATCATAATGTAATTCGAATGAACCTAGTTAATCTGACATAACAATTGATATTATTTTCTTTAGATTCAAAAAGTGAAAAAGAAAGGGAAAAGAATATGAAACAAAGAAAGTGATTGTGTAATATACGAAATCCTGATAATCAAATTGAAGTTCGGGAAAAACCATAAAATAAGATCCAATACCACCTAACACAAATCGATGAAGGGATTGAATGAATCAAAAGTAGTAGGGAGTGACTGAATCCAATAGAAGTAGAGAAATCATAAATTAAAAAGTTTTATTATATTTAGGACAGAAATTTTCATCATATAACTATTTGGATTTCCCCTTCAAAAAGGGAAACTTGTGTTACCTTAAAGAAAAAAATAAAAAAATAAAATTAACCAAACTATTTCCTACAAAAAAGGAAAACTTTCCTAGAAGTTTTTTACTTAATTTTTTTTCTTTTCCACGTGTTTTCCTTTTTTTTTCTTGTTGACTAATTTTCTTTTACACCTAATCTATTTTAGTTGGAAAAAGATTATTTGTGTGAGAATTTTTCTTTATTTACTTTTCCCTTATTTTTTTCTTTTTGACTAAATTGGACGTGTTTTGCCTTTTATTTTTTCTTTTTGACTAATTTCCTTTTACGCCAATTTTTTTTAGTTGGAAAATGGTTCTTTATGGAGAGATTTTCTTTATTTAATTTTTATTTATATTTAATATTATTAAATAATAATTCTAAAGAAAAGGTGAAAAGACGATTTTGTCTAAAGATGAGCGTTTTAACGAATGACAAAAAGTTCAATTAACATTTTTAAGGATTTTCACACTTTTAATATAGTGTAAATAGATAGATATAGATTCCAAATAGTCTCAAACCTATAATGAAAGGATTCTTACAATTCCAAATCTATTAGGACAAGAGTCTCTTGAACCAACGGGGTTAC
Organism: Solanum ossicruentum; assembly: GCA_025774065.1. Lineage (NCBI taxonomy): Eukaryota > Viridiplantae > Streptophyta > Magnoliopsida > Solanales > Solanaceae > Solanum > Solanum ossicruentum. Next base: position 16,833,438 of record JAOTQR010000100.1, read on the forward strand.
AAGTTTTCTAAAAATATTCAAAGAAAAAGTTCATGACATAATTAACAAATCTCCACCTTGGTTTGAATTCCTTTCATCAATAGGAATAATGTTTCTCTATCTTGCCTTCAGCCCTCCGAAGAGCTTACTAAGTACCACATACACCAATCAAGTCTAGGCAATGGCTAAACTTATTAATTAGGACTGTGTTGATCATCATATCTCCTAGATTATCATGTATAAATACTTCTTTTTTACATCAACGATCCCTTTAGATATAATATTATTTGACTACCATATGTTTTGCCCACTTCAAGCCTTGTAGCCATATAGTCTGTTTACAGACCAACCCCACATGGCAAAACTGCCTTCCAACTGACCCCAATCAGAAAGGGTTAAAACCTTCTCTTATCCAAATCTTTTGCATAGTATAAATTCACATAATCAACTACTGATTCACTTAACCTGTCTTTGGAAAAAGTCAAGCCCACATTTGTAATATCTCAAAATCTATCTCACTACTTTTTTGCCAGGACATGCTAGGAATAACTTTCACAATGGAAAAACTAAAATATATTTTACCCACAAAACAAACCAGAGTCAATAATTTTTCATTCAACTTTAACATTTTTGCAGCAAGAGTTATTAAACTACTTTCGCCCTTTATGGTGATTACTGGAGGCGAATGCGTAAAGTGTTGACACAAGCACTACTTAGTAACAAGATGCTCAAGTCATTTAGCACTATCCGAAAAGATTAGCTGTAAAAGCTTCTCTCATCTATTCGTTTGGCAACAAGTTCAGCAGTGAACATAACAGAAAAGCTTCCCTGGTTTACCAGCTGCATGACCTGTAGATTAGCCTTTGGGAAAATATGCAACGATCGTGATGAACTGGTCATGCTAGTAAGGGATATATTAGTATTATCAGGAGGATCCAGTTCCTTTGTTAGGACGTAGGGAATGCAGGAGCAAACTGAGATAGATGGATTTACGGTACCTCTTAAAGCTAGAGTAATGGTCAATGCATGGACGATTGGAAGAGATCCTGAAAGTAGGGAAGATCCTGAAAGTTCAAGCCAGAGAGATTTGAAAATATTTCAGTTGATCTTACAAGTAATCCGCCCCCCCTTACCCCGCAATGGGCGGGAGCCTTTGAGGCAATGGGGTAATGTTGTTGTTTACAAGTAATCACTATCAGTTCATTCCTTTTGGTTCAGGAAGAAGAATGTGTCCAGGAATTTAAGGTACTTTCTAGGATCAGACTTTTCTGTAAACTTTAAATGCTAGATTCCAAGGCTATATTATGTTAGCTAAACTTTCTCATCTCAGTTGCAGTTTTGTGACTTATGCCTGAAAGTCACTAGCCTATATTGCCAGCAGCGCTAGTACTTTCTCCCATCTCCTTGCCACTTTCGTCTATTATCATCTGGTCTGCCTCTTCTCGATGAAAAGGCCTTTTTCGAATCACCTGTCTTCTTGGTATATCCATGTTTGAGAGCTACAATTGGATTTAAGTACATCATTCCAGGAGAGTGTCTTTTCTCTCTCGGAAGTGCTTTTAACTCTGGCAACCAGTATGCAACAAACTCGCCTTCAGGATCATAGTTTTGAGCCTGAAACATATAAAAATGTCTTAGAAAAATATCTGCTTCATTAAGACTAAACTGTATTTTCATATTCACTTAACAAACTCAATCAGCACCTCACATAATAGCAAATAACATAAGAATTATACTATACACCATGTTGATTTATTCGAGAGCGAGAATCCACTAAAAGAAATATTTGATCTGTAATTTCACTTACTTGCTTCGGAATGCTGAAGTAACGGTCTTCTCTAGGATCACTGCCAACACCTGACAGAAAGGAACGATGGTAACTTCCAGCTGACAATTCCAACTTCCAGTTCAGAGAAAGTGGAGATATCAAAGCGAATAATAAAAAGAGCATCACCTGCTCCATATGTCCAGTTGCCATAGTTGGAGCAAGGATCATAATCCAACAGGCATGTCTCGAACCATTCAGCTCCCATCCGCCAGTCAATGCCCATATCTCGAACAAGAAAAGAGCACACAATCTGACAAAAAACAACACAATATAATTTAAAAAATGGCAATCCCTTTCTTGATTTTACCAGAGAAAACAAAAGCTATAATTAGAATGCAGTACATTCCCATCTTTCTCGATGAATTCGAGAACTGGTTTCTAGTTAACAACTTGCATAAAAATTTTCTAAAACATGATAGATTAAGTGGACACATACCTGTCGTCCTCGATTAGACATGAATCCAGTAGTAGCTAGTTCTTTCATGTTGGCATCAATTAATGGGTACCTACAGATTTTCGAATAGAAAATTAACAATTTCTCATCACGGAAATGAAGATGATATTTATTTTCACATGTTTCTTCAGATTTGAACTTCCTACTAAGAATCCATTTGTGATTGAGGAAGACAAAGGAGCAGTCAACATGCAAGTATGAATTCATTGTACTTGTTATAGCACAGGTGCTTCGCCAGCCCCTAGATAGGAACTTACCCGGTTTGACCTCGTCTCCAGGCATCAAACATGGTCTGGTCTTGGCTCCAGTTAATATTTACTTTTTGAGGGCCTCCTAAATAGAGATATAAAAACTATCAGACATAATTTCAATATCTCTGTAATTTCCAGAACAAAAAGAAAAATGAACCTTGAAAATAGATAACAGCAAGAAGCAAAATGCCTCTTGAAAAGTTGATCAAAGAATGGGATGTGTTAATATGCATTTACCTGCTTGAAAAAGCAAATTTCCTAGTTTGATTGAGAGAAATCTGAAGTAATCCCTCCATATTAATTCAAATAAAACCCTGAAAACAGTATTCAGGCAACAAATATTACATCTAACAGAAATCAAGCACTGTCACAAGCATACCGAGAGAAACAGGAGGAAGGAGGAAGAAGGGAGGAAGCTATACCAGTATGTTGAATCATTTGATTGTCTTTCCTTCTCATATCTCTTCACCTAAACAAGTCAAATGATTCTTTCTTAATCTCTTAAATTACTAGCATACAGAAGTTGTTACTGAAATATTGCAATATGAGACAAAGTTGTCTACCTCTTCATATATAAAACGGGGAGACAGGCTTCCTGAAGCAAGCCAAGGAGAGAACTTTGTAGAATAATCAGGTCCTAACATTCCATTTCGAGTCTCTTTATACACTTTTAATAAATCCTGCAATCAATCAAAGATAAAAGATATTACGATATGCAGAATCGTCATTACAGAGGGTTATATCGCTATATACGAAACAACAAAAATATCACATCAGCAAATTTCCTAAGTCCTGGCCATCTATTAGATGAACCATATATACAGTAAACACAGACAAGGTTTAATTTCAAAAACACCATGTCATTTATCACTGCTTACAATGTGTAGTGACCAGTGCAGCATCCAAACACACACTGATTATAGGTAACATAAGGAACAAAAAATTGGAGAGGCTTATGTTACGACCCTAGAGTTCGTGACCGTGAAGGACCGTCTAAGCGTACGTACTAGCTTGTTTTGAGCTGCCATGGTAAGGGGGAGGGCATTAGCAATAAGGCGTTCTGCCCTAGTTGCGTATTGGCTTGGCCGAGTTAGGCATGCCGACCCGATTAAGTTTGGGGAACTTGTCGCTTGTCTTGGACATAACTATGAAGGAAGCTGAAGCATACTGAGGGCACAACTGGTTGGGAGCTATTGCCGCTTCCCTGATGAGCCCATGGCAGGGCGAAACCAGTTCGGTACGCATATGGTCAGGCTTGCCTGGGGCGGTATGGGACGTCTCAGCTGCCGCACGGGCGCTGCTTCCGCGCGCCAGATTGCAGCCCGTGAGATGTGGTATCAGAGCCAAACATGCTCTTCCAGTGCTTCAGTTGTCGTGCCGCTTGTTGAAGGCACCAATGTGATTTATAAGATTGCTTGTTGCTTACCAAGCTTAGTTATATGGGGGGTAATGAGTGATGGTAAGCCCCTTCTATGATGAATGCTTTGGGTGCGAGTTGTATGGCACCTGGACGTGCTATTTGTTGAGGCGCACTCCAACTTTATCATTTGTGAAGTCTAGTCCCCACGGTGGAGGACATGTCGCCGGGTGTGCTGCAGGCCCAGGCTGTTCGAAGGAGTGTTGCGATTGTTTAAGCATGTCAATTTTATGGGCGAGGTCCATCTTCCCTACAAGCTCATCTTGTGCACAGAAATTGTTGTGAAACCCATGAAACCACGCAAGGGATAGCGCGAAGATGTAAGGCAGTTTGGCCACCTGCCCGAAGAAGTGCCGTTCTGAACGTGGAGACGAGGGAAGTAGTGACGAAAGTAATGCGCGAGATTGTGATGCTGCATTGCGTCGAGGTCGCCGCAATAGTAGGTGGGGGAGTACTGTTACGACCCTAGAGTTCGTGACCGTGAAGGACCGTCTAAGCGTACGTACTGGCTTGTTTTGAGCTGCCATGGTAAGGGGGAGGGCATTAGCAATAAGGCGTTCTGCCCTAGTTGCGTATTGGCTTGGCCGAGTTAGGCATGCCGACCCGATTAAGTTTGGGGAACTTGTCGCTTGTCTTGGACATAACTATGAAGGAAGCTGAAGCATACTGAGGGCACAACTGGTTGGGAGCTATTGCCGCTTCCCTGATGAGCCCATGGCAGGGCGAAACCAGTTCGGTACGCATATGGTCAGGCTTGCCTGGGGCGGTATGGGACGTCTCAGGCGCCGCACGGGCGCTGCTTCCGCCCGCCAGATTTCAGCCCGTGAGACTTAGCTGTGCAGGGAGTGTTTCCGGTTAGTAAGGGGATAGGGAAGGGTGGACATATGCCCTATGCAGCCTTAACCTTGCATTTCTGCGAAGAGGCTTTCTATGCTTTGAACCTGTGAGGTCACCAAAGGAATAAATCTGGTGTTGCACCAAAGTAACAAAAAAGAGAGAATCACCCTTATCCTTTAAAACAAAAGAAATGAAAAGAACAGGAAACCCGAAACCCAAAATAGTAAATCCAAAACATTACTCGAAAGATTCACATCACAAATCACAGTGCACAGGTGTTACAGTTACAAGAAAGGTACTCCACCTTCTTCCAAAAGTAATCATGTACTCTACCAAGCGCAGCACTTTCACCGCCAATAAACTTCACTCCTTTAGAAACCTGTAAAAAGAAGGAAGCACGATACTATAAATTCGAGCTTTATAAACAAATAAATCCACAATTCCTTTTATGCAACTCCAGCGTTGACCTGCCTTTTCCAGCTGAAGCCCGAGCTCAGTAACTTGTGGGACTTGTCCCCAGTCCCCAACCTCTGGTGGAGGGCCAAATGATGTTGGGAGTCTAGTGCAGTTACGAATTTTTGATTTGGATTCCACCGACTGTTGAATTCAACCATCAATCACAAAACTGATGAATAAGATACGAGAACATATCTTGAATTGCAAGTCACCTAACTCAGAAATATATTTTACGGGTTAATACCTTACGGAACTGAGTGTACACATCTGGTAAACTCTCACAGTCAAACGGAAGGTCATCTATATGATACATTGTACTACCCCAGACTAATTCCAGCTTAGTAGTATTAATAGTTCCTGGCTCATTGCCTAGTCCACCAGATGATGGCAGTACAAGTTTTTGCAGATTTCTAGTGACCAATTTTTCTACTTTTACTTCCTCACTGCATGTTTCCTTGTGGGCATACACCTGTAACATACATACACCTTTAACAGATAATTTCAAAATTAACAGAATATCGTATAAGAAAATCCATATTTAGAAAGAAGGACGAAAGAAAGAGCTTCTTAACTGTGTGTGCCTTATATGCTTTCGCCAGCGAAGGGATAATCTCTTCTGGTTTACCATGTTGAACTAATAGGTCAAGTCCCCGCTTCACTAGGTTCCTTTTCAAGTCATTTAAGCACTCTATGATGAATTGAGCCCTTAAAGCTGCCAAAGAGAAAAGACGAGCCCTGAGCTCATTAAAAAAGCTGCAATAGAAGATTGAAGCAAATAAATCTGAGTACTTAACCAAAGAAAATAAGGAAGAAGGACCAGGTGAATGAAGAAACATAAACTAACCTATTCCATTATTTTCCGCCCTTTCATTCCAATACTCAAAATAAATCAGAGTTTCCAAGATTTGCATTCTAAATCTAACAGTTATCTCTATACTTTTTGCTCCTTATCAGTCACACCTATCCGTAAACTTACACATCTGCATGTTTCCTTAACAAACCATAGAACTGCCGATCGATTGTGGATTTGTACATCCACCATCTTTTGTAGGAATGAAGGTGCTCTTAGCTCGACATCATTGGTTTTATTTCACTAGAACCCCTCGTTTTTTGTTGTCTTGGAATGTAAATAGTCCATGATGGAGCTCGAGTAGGAAGTATTAATTTCTTTCTCGGGGCAAGGATCTAGGGTTAATGACAATCGATTAAAAAAATTGAAAAAACTTTGTAAATATATCTTAGGTATGAAAATCAAAAGAATGCAAGTCGAGCAACTTTCAAATTAAAAAATTCATTGGAATTGATCAAACCTTTTCGATCCAAAGTGTTTCACGAGGGAATCCATCATCTTGTAGGATTCTTTCATAGAAATTGCAAAAACAATGATCATCAGACATGATGCAAGTTTACCAACAACAGTTAAATCTTAATGAAAATCAAGAAAAGCCAGCAACTTTGATACCATTTAGCTTAAAAGTTCCAATCAACTAAATGCATTCAAACCAGAAAAAACATATATACTAGCTTAACTGTCCCAAAAGTTCCCTTAACTTGAAATTTACAAGGATCAACTGAACTAAATTTTGACAATGATCTCAACAAAATTTTTTACCTATATAGTAGCTTCTGATGTTATATGCAGACTAAAGATTTATAATAAAGAGCAGTGAACAACAGAATAAGCCCTTTTTTACCTCCAGTTTTGGGCAATGCAAAGTAATGGGTAGTCCCGAAAAGCCTAGGATCAACACAATACACAGGCAATATTGCTTCAGAAGAAAGCCAAGCTCTTAAAAGAGCTTCATTATCCAGCACTCTCAAATCATTCCTGAACCAAACAATAGCAACCCCTTTACCTTTCCTCTTACCCAAACCACCTGAAGAATATCTCTGAAAAGTCTGTTCACAAACTCTCTCCATTTCTTCAGGGGTTAGCCCTGGAACATTTTGAACAGTGGCTGAAGCTCTGGCAGTGAAAGAAGACATTTTTTGGGAGAATTTGCAGTGGAATGTAAAAAGGGTGTCCTTTGATTTGCTTAAAAATGGAGTAAATTTGGTTAATGAAAGGGGTTGTTTGATCATCACCATTCAAGATTCAAAAATGGATTTTGAATTATGGATTTTGCAAGTGACGAATGGGAAGGAGTTTTTTTTTGATGTGTTGAGAAGGTGACACGTGGAGTGAGGAGTTTTTGTCTTGTCGTGTCGCCTTCTGAGCCTTTTGTTATCCAAAACACCTCTTTTTGCCATGTTGGCAATCTAATGTTCTTTCACTTTATCCGCTCATCCTAAAGTTTCCTTTTTGGTATTTGATTTTAACTTTCTCGTTCTATCTTTATTTATTCATTGTAATATTTTTAAAATAAATTTTTTATAATATATTTTTTTTAATTTGTTTAAAAAAGAATATCACTTATTCTAATTAAAAAAATTTAATTTTAAAACTTTTTTTATTTTTAATAAAATAATTTACAACCTTACAAATAAATATCTTGGTTGTAAATTATTAGATATTTATTTGTGAGGTTGTCAATTATTTTATTAAGAATAAAAAAAATTAAAGTTTAAATATTGTTAGTTTTCGTGAGGTAATATTATTTTTGGGAGGGATTAAAAATGAAAAAGTTTCACATAAAATGAGATAGAATGATATTACCAAGTTGTTTTGCAAACAAACCATAATGATATCAAAAAGATGTTTTTTACTATAAAAAAATATGATGCAATGGATCGCATTGTGAAGTAGCAGTTAGTCAATGCAACTTTCGACGCTCATCATGGGTCATCCGGAAACAGTCGATTTATGTTTTAAACATAAGGGTCAGGCTGCGTAATCCGACTCCCCCTTACCCCGCAATGGGGTAATGTTGTTGTTGTTGTTGGATAGCATTATTTTTTCTTAATTAGAGGCTTTGGATTTGAATCTTGATGTAAATTAATTCTTTCTTAGTAGAAAGATTTCAATACGAATATTGGATACTAGGTGAAATTTTTTTAAAAAAATCCTTAATCTTTACCGATCCAACTAAGTTTTTTTTTTAAAGGAAAATATAAAAATCAAATTAATTAAGTCAGTTTTTCCAAAATGGCTGATATCGAACCAGCTACACTTGTCCATTTCCTCGCAGTCTTGCTTCTCAAATATTACTACTATTTTGAGATTCAACAATATATCTTTTAAATACGAATTCAAATGTCATTTTTATTGTTTAAAAATGTTCATCAATTTCCTATTTGGATTGAGAGACATAAAACTTCTTGTGTGAACGTCATTTCATGATCAAAGTCCTCATAACTCATTGTACTGTGATCGTTTGAGACGATGATAACGTGGAGGAAAACATTTTGTGCCTAAAAAGAGTAAAGAAAGGTATGCATAATTAGAGAATTAGTGCAGACTTTTCATGAAGGCCGCTTAAACATTCACTCTGGAGTTAAGAGCTGGAAAATTGTACACAGCCATATCCAACTTAAAACAAATGTGTTTGATCCAGGATTCATAAACCATTGAAAAGCATGTAAAACTTCCCTACTATGGTAAATAATTGTATTGTCAAGTATACAATGGTTTTTGATCTTGTCATGATAGATACACTTGCAATGACAAAAATTGAGTGAAAATTCGTCAGTTAATCAGTGGCTTACCTATTTCCGACTGACTGGTAGATCCAGTCTCAACAAGTCTGGAAATGTCCTCTGGCACTGGAATGTTAAGCTCAGAACATATCAAGTGTATTATTTTCGCCGTCACAGTTCCAAATGACATCTTATTGAGAGTTACCGCCATAGCAAACTTATGCTTGATGTTACAAAAACCAGTAGATCCACCCATACCTGAATGCCCGAAGCCAATAAGTTCCCCATTTGTTGAGCAACTCCTTTTAAATCCAAGCCCAAACATCCCATTGGGGTAGGTCAAGTTTTCATATTCTCCAACTCCCATGAAAGCATCATGAACTCTTGGGTTATGGAAGAGTTTGATATTCCAGTTATCACTTGATGTATCATCAATACTGCAGCTACTGTCGCTGGGAATCTGGATGTAAACACTGCCTTTGCCATCACGTTCATAATTATTCTGAGTGGATGAATTGCTATTTTGACCATTATCATCTAAACCAGTTTTCTTTCGAGATTTTTGCTTCTTAACAGTCTTCAGAGAAGGGAACTTTGGAATGTGCGGGTGGCGTCCTAAGATTGGCATCGAAGAATGATGTGGTGGAGGAACTTTCCCACCCTCAGCTAGCGCAGCGTAATAGCGGGCTAGGGCACGGGCTGAGCAATGCCCATTGGCAGCAGGTATAATAGCACGGCGAGCATAGAGCGAGTTACATATTGCAGGTAAAGTAGTTGCAAGTTGAGCTATTTGCTGTGGCTGGAAGGTGGTTGGAAGATCTGAACGATTGCCGACATTTGACAACTTGGTGAGATCACTCATATCTATTGTAAGTGTTGCAAGTCGAGATTCCACACCTGCAATAGAGAATTTTACGGGTTAACTGTCAAGTGGTTTAACAGAGTGTGTGTGTGTGTGTGTGTGTGAGAGAGAGAGAGAGAGAGAGTGCAACGCTTTACGCCTATGCATATAGCTCTGAAGAGATTGATTAAATCATGCTATACAACAAGACCCTTCAGGATCTATGTGCCAATTCCCTGCCCTCGAAGGACAGAGATTGCACATGCTGGGTGGGATCTGAACATGGAGCAAATTGGAGTTTTAAAATTTTCTACTATATCTTCTTTAGTATCAAAAAAGCAGGTTGGAGTCGTAAACTCGTTTAAATGTGTAAACCAAGGCTGCCACTTGCTTCCATAACTTTGACATGGTCCTTGACCTACAAGCTATTTTAAAGGTCGATGAAAATTTATCATCACTAGAGATCTAGGGAAGATCTCATTTACAAGTTACAGAGATCTACTCTTTAACTTTAGTATCTCAAAAAACATGTTGTGTACATTAAGGATTCTCTAATCATGTTGCTTAACCAAGAAAAGAAACTAATCCTAAAGTTTCATTGTTCTGAAGTATTACCTATGGTTAATAGTATATACCGTGTGGTTATATTAGTTATCAACCGCCGAGGAGCCTAGGAACTATGACATATTGTTCTCTAAAATAAAATATCAATCAGCAGATAGCTAAAGAGCCTGAATAAGCAAAAATGACTTGTTGACAGCAAAGGGCAGCAGGAGGAATAAGGAAATGCTAGAGAGTAGACACTGAGCATGCCTGGAGGAATTCCAACATAGAGCTCGCCATCAATCTTTAAAGGGCGAACAAAAACTTCTTCTAGGAGTTCCTGGAATCTTTTTCCTGATGCTTTCTGTTTTCAAATGACAATAGATAAATGCCTCGAAGCATGTCAACATTTTAAAATATACTGGTAGATCCATTTTAAATTCAAAAGAGGAGCCACTAAGAGCAACTGTGAGGATCTTTCTGCAACAGACCAATCCCCATACTCCTACTGTGACGATAAACATGGAGCATAGTAGGAAATCTCCCTTCAACATTTAAATTAAACATAATATTTAAGCTTTGCATACTTCAGTTGATTTTTAGGGATCATGACAAAAATAATGAGCATAACATTGCCGCCACAAAATTTGATCAGAAAACATGAAATGCAACATTACCTCAATAATGCCTCCACATAACCAGCCAAAAGACAAATAATGGTAGAGTTGCTCACGACCTGGCAAAGTTTCTGGAGCAGACATGGCAATTCGCTTTAAACATTGATCCCAATCGGTCATTAAAAAAGGGTCTTCTTGATAAACATCACTCATGGCATTATGTAAGCCAGAGGTATGGTTAAGAACATGATGAACCTGCCAAAATTAACATGCACTCAAACTAACCTAGTTGGAATGTAAAACAATCTATAACAAGAACTAAGAAATTGGCATTCCCAATTCTTGGTGTTGCTTTTTGCAACTAAATTTGAATATTTTCTGAAAAAAAGTTAATCAATTAACAGTGTTGACCTTATCATATTTTTCGTCTTTGATCATACACTCACTAAGAGTGGTCAGAAACAAGATTGTAGTAAAACAAAATTTCTAATGAGGTTAATATCAGATCTTCATATACCTTTATTTGGTCTTTTCCATTTGATCCAAATTCGGGCCATATATTTGCAATATTGTCCTCAAGCTTCAGCTTTCTGATAAGATAAAAACAAAATCTTCTAATTGGTTAATTGCAAAAGCTAAAATTTTGTATCATAAAAATAAAGCTAGAGCACAAAATATCTCGAAGACATTAATACCTCTTAAAACTTCAAAATGAGCAAGACACATTAAAGGAAAGAGTAGACAAAACAAGTGTAGAAAAGATCAAAAGCATTATCAGATGAATCAAAGATATATCTACCTTGAAGCTCTTAAAAGTTTGAATCAGTCTTTTAAAATGGAAGTATAAACGAAGGTGTTTCCATACCAAGCAACACGAGGTGCATACCATCTAAATTTTGATTTACCAGGAACCTGGCTTCTAATATAAGGACATATCAAGAAATAAACTCTCATTGATGTGCAAGTATGAAGAAATAATGACACATCTCAACTTTAGGCAACCCTTAAAAAAGATTTAACTTTCTTGATAAGTGAAAAAATAAAGATGTGAAAAGAGTCTTGAGACATTTAATGGTCCCTGCAAGATCTTTCTGGTCTGACCAATATTTCCCTCAAGCTTATCTCATTAAAAAAAAATAAGTAATAAAGCATAGAGCAGAATGGTGTTGCTACTTCTGCATGGTCACTTCTTCTGCACTGAATGACTGAATACTTCTAGTCTGGTATACTTTAACAGTTTACAATGGCTCAACAGTTAACAAGGAATACATCACATGGATGATGATAGATAATTTTGAGATTCAGCAAATCCTATATAAATCTAGGGATCTTGCAAAGATTCATGTAGTAAATACAGGAAAAGATTCTATTAAACCAAAGGGGCAAGATGTTAGAGTGCACAAACACAGAGATCAATGGTAGAAACATCACATCCTGACAAATAGCATCAGAAAAAGTCGAAAACTAATCAGTCACCATCTGAAAAGGCAATTAAATAATAGATAGCATTCTGTATCAAGAAAATTTCGTTAGTTTTATTTTTCACCATGCTGCAGCACATGACTTTATTTATTTGTTACTGGAGAAAATAGAACTCTTTTCTTCATTGATTTAAATGATTAATAAATTTTCTATATTTCATAACCAGAGGACAGAAAGTTAGGACATACAGAGTAGATATTGAAATTATTAGCATCACATACCCATTATCAACCAGCCAGTGCACCAGTCCAGCACAGATTCCCTTTGTTGCTGAAAAAACAGTGAATAAACTATCGGGTTGGACCGGTCGAGGATCATGTTTTCCAAGTACCCCAGCAGCAGTATCAATGATCACTTCTCCATCTTTATAGGCACATACCTTTGAATACACAGCAAATAATGAGCAAGCTTGAATCAGTGAGACCCAGAAACAAGTCACCAAATCTATACGCCAACTTAATTGGAGAGACATTTCTATATTAGAACAGTTGGCAGCAGTATGACTAATCCCTTCAGCTAGAATCGTTAAATCACTTCACTGAAAGAGAGATGGAAAGCACCAGTCTATTTTAAGTTGATAACTCCCAATATAATATCACCAACCCAAATGAAACATTGAATAAGAACCTTACTTCTACAAGAGTTGAGTACATATCTGATTAAAAGCACTACAGAGTTCGACAAAAATATTATCCATCACTAATTCACTTAAGAACTCTCAGATCAATTCAACAACTGCAATGACAAACTTATGTCCTTTTTCTATCTGCAGCATCCACATGGATCACACAGACATTTTTCACTCATCTCATCTCTCAGAATTGTAAAATGCCCGATTGATATACACAGAAACTGATTGCTCCATTTTCCATATCTATTTTGTGTAGCCATTTGCAAGGGAAGCAAGGTGCAGGATAATCAGACTGCAAACACGAGTATGTACCTGGATTCCAAGTATTTTCTCAGCATTCCCAAGCTCAACTAAAAGCTGCCTTAGTTTGGCTTCAACATCAGAATGAATTGGGGTGTCATAGATCCATCGTGGATTCAAAGATGGCCCAACATTTAAGTTACTGCACAAGTTGGCAAACAGATACTTAATGAGCAATGCAACCGCTGACATATGTAAAATAAGCACAAAACAAAGCTAACCATTGGAGCACAGATTCAGCAAAAGGTCGCATAATATCTATATAGACTATGCGCACATTCATTGTAGCAGAAAGCCCTGAGTATCACCAACAACCACTGAGTCAGTTGTTCACACTTAGATGATACAAAGAAGAGATAAAAGAGAACATTCATCACAAACCTCTAAGAAGATTAAGGACTCTCCCGAATATAACAATATCACTAGGAAAAGCATCAACCTAAAAAAAAAGGTTGAGCTGCTTCAGAATCATTAAGTCAGCGGTTAATAATCCAGTCAATAGTGATTGAAAAAAGTTATTAGCTTACAGGATTAAAGCGTTTCATTTCCTTCTCATTGAGTTTCATCTTTTCTTGTATAACCTTGAAATTTTTTGACCTTTGCTCGGATAACATTTTCATACTTGCCTTCATCAATTGAGAGATAAGTCAGATGAGGGAAATTGGATAGATATAACCAAATAAGAAGAGAAAGCTTACAAGAGCTTCATTGGCAGGCGTAGAAGAACGGAAGAACATTGAAGTAACCTCCATAGCCTGTTCCGGTACGTCAAGGCGAAACTTGAGTCCCATCTCTGCAAATGCAGCCAAAAGTGCTACATGGTCCCCCTGCAAGAAGTGGTATCTCAATTTTAAATAGCAAGTTGGTAGAGAAACAATAATGACATTTTGTTGATTATAACAAAAACATAAATTTGTTGTTGGAATAGAAGAGGCAACGAAAAGATATTACAGCCAAGTCTATGAGAATAACTAGAAGATGAGAAAACGGATATAGCTTGGATGATGTTATGATATATGCTTTATTCTTATAACTTTTTCCTGCAAGAGGGAAGATTATTAAACAGAAATAGAACTAATGGGGATCATAGATCTGTTAGCTGGATTTTAACACTCTGTACAATATAAATCAAACTATAACACAGATAGGAAGGTTTAAGCAATTATCCTTTTTTTGATACTAGAATATCAGTAAGGGTAGAGGAAATAGGAGGCCCAGCTGGAAAATAGAATATTGAATATTACCAAAAAGTAGACTGTTCACACTTGGTAAAACACTAAAAGGTTAACCGTTGACACACAGGCCTGATGCACAAGTATAGTTCTTGTGATGCGATGACATGGTCACACTAAAGAGTTAATGTTGCTAGGTAAGATTCATAGCATATCAGAGTAATACTTCTAAACCAGTTGAGTACAGTTAGGGCTCGCTTTGTTTCCCACATATTGAAAAAGTCTAGGTTAGGAAAAAACTTTTCACATTTTGTAGAAGAGCAGCATCCTTAGTAGATCTGATAGGTGTTCTGTAACTGTTAAGATTTCATAGGTAGATCTGCTGTCCTTGCTCTCTGTATTTATGGTTTTGGCTATCCTAGTGCCTTTTTCTTTGGGATACCAGTTTGGTGTAAAACATTTGGGTACCAATTTGGTGTTACATATCAACAGAACTTGAATTACTTATACGGGAATTTTGTCTTACTCAATGCAGGATAAATTTGGAATAAGAAAACATATACTAGACATGGATAAGAGCATCTGAAAGATTTTGAGGATAACCTCATGAAATGCACCTTGCTTTCATAAAAAAAGTGATGAAAATCTTATATAGCATGAAATCTTAATAATTTGTGATTTAAACTAAAAACTTACACGTGTACTAAGTTATTGCCTAGTATAGCTAATTCTTAACATATTGTTCCCTGCATAATAATTTACATATTAGTTATCTCATGATTGTTCTTAATTATTTACATTAGCATCATATATTACTTTTTTTATGACAAGGGGAATCCGCAGCCGCTATCCTTTGGGTGCGTTCAAGGTAAACCCCGCTCCTATGCAATAGCTCACAACCACACAGGAGAGGTAACCTTCACTAGGCGAGCCCGGTGTGACGAGCTCGACCCAAAAGGCAAACCCTTTTCTTTTGCTGGCAACGGGTTTCGAACTTGAGACCTCCAACATAGAAGTCTCAAGCCCAAACCACTGAGCCACCCCAAAGGGTTATAACCATCATATACTACTGTCCTGCATAATTAGACCCATGAACCAAATGATTCCCAAGTGAAACCTTCTATGCCATGTTTCCTTACCAGCTGTCTTAATTTCGTAGTATCTTTCATCTGTTGCATGAACCATGCAAGATGAAGAGTCGGCCATGGAAACCAGATCTCGCTACAGGGTCCAATAGGTTGCAGTCTCCATTATTCCTGGAAATACCTTCAGATAGGAAAATGTTCATTGCTACAGTGTGCTGCCATCTTGTTAGGCTAATGCTCCTCCTGAGATCCCAATATTCATTAATTTTTCAATCTTAATGACAGATAATTACTTTCCATCCTTCGAGTTCCGTAAGCATCATCCATTATTTACTCTGGGATGTTCCAGTAAGAAGTCGCTCACAATGTTAGAGGAATTCCCTTTTGAACACCTTTTCCTCAAATGTAAAGGAATATGAGAAGTTCCCCTCATCCTCCACTTGGAAGGCAAAGTTCCTTGTGCATTCACACATTTACGTGGTCCTTGCCCTTCAGGCTTAACATTACTGACCTGATACAGTAGAAAGAATCTAGAAGTCCTCGCTGTCTTAGCATGTGATAGGAGAGCAAGGAGATTGCTTCTCTTCTTTTTTTTCCTTTTCATGCTGTTCCTTTACAACAGAATTCTTACAGTATTTAGGGGCTGCAGAAGACACTGGTATTTCAATTTCACTACATGAGTTTAGTCATTACACTGTGGGATTGATAAAAAATTAAGGTTAACTTCTATGTAGAGTCGCTCTACTAAATTCCATTTGTTTACCAGCATGATTGTTTCATTCATTGTACCACCTCCTATGAGTCGTTTGAATGTCCTATAAGTAGTGTAAAGCAATATTTCACTGACCAAATCAAAGAATACACAATTTGGTGCCTCTGTATTTAAGGACCTAATTTTCAGAACTTTTAAACATTTGTATCAGGGTCCACACAACTCTAGGGTCTGTGTCTCAGCTATGATCTGAAAACTAATATGTGCCTTCTCCTCGATGCAAAATCTATTTTTTTTTTTTTTGGCGGTGCAAGTGTACAAGCATTATGTTCAAAGGCATTCTTGCTAATACGATGATCTAGACATGCACAAAATATGCTATAGTGGAATGTGAGAGTATCAGATTTTTTCTTCTCCGTGACCTGGTATCTTCAACTAACTCTACCATGGTTTAAATACTATGCAAAATGATCAACTAATATGACTTGTTCATGAAGGATGACAGCAGTTAGCCAGATAGGCCTTGATAACATGCTAGCCAGATAGGCCTTCATAACATGCCTGCATCAATAAGTTCATAAATCCATTGAATACATGATTACAAGTATATATAGTCCTCATTGGATATTAAAGGAACTGGACAAACCTCGGCAGCTGCCAGAAACATCTTCGCAAGAGCTTGTTTTAAGGATCTTGACAGAAGTTTTGTGAGTCCAAAATCCAACAAAATTGGCCGATGAGGTGGTTCCTTGCTCACCAGAAAATTTCCTGGTTTTGACAACACGAGAGAATTTTCAACAGAGTGAAACACTATTATGAGTTGGAAACATGTATTCAGAAAATTAGCAGGAAAAAATGCTGTAGCTTTGGCAGAATCATAGTGAGGCATCAAGAAAAAAAGAAGTCTTGACAAGTAGCATATCAGCAAAAACACGTCAGACATGTTAAAATAATTAATGTGAAGACAGTGACTCATCCATAGTGAGCTATAAACAAATGGAGGTGTACCTGGATGAGGGTCTCCATTAAAAAATCCATCAACATAAATTTGGTGTCCATATGCACGTGTAATTTCTTCGACAAGTTTTTGCTTGTCTACTCCCAAGGCTTGAAGTGATTCAGCATCATTCAGACGAACACCGTCCATATACTCGAGTATGAGCACCTTTTCGGTAGACTGCAATTTCAAGCAATCCAATATAAAAGTGTTATGGATTGAGAAAAGCAAAACTCGTCTACTTCAAAACATAATTGTATATGAAATTGCATTTCTGGTGTAAGTCCAGTTTGCTAGAGTGTCCAGCTTAACTTTTGGAATTCGTGAATTCTCTAATGAAGTAATAAAGCAAGATGACTGCTCCAGACTTTTGTGATTTATGCAAGTACCAGCTTGGTACCATTATATCAAAATAACTACCTTACCTTATCATTGAAAAAGAATGTTATTGGAAAAAGGAATGAAGATATCTCAGGATACAAGACAGAAATAACGGATGAGAGATTCAAGTGATTGACGCCTACACCTTTCTGCAGTAATATATGAACTAATAATATATACCATAAATTATTTCAGCATTTTTTTTCATGAAAAGGTAAGTAAGCATTATTATTTATTTTTATTATATTGATAAACAAAGCAGCCTGGTACAACCAAGAAAAGAAAGTAGAGTATTAATGAAAGCCAGAAAAATTATGAAACTATTATACGCATTTGGAGAAGACTTTGGAAACAATTCTGCCGTGAAATATTAAGTGGAGAAATGAAAAAGGAGGCAATCACAAACTATTATCGCATGGCCTTAGACAACAAAACAAGCTGCAGATGTAAATATAATGGAGTAAAAAGATGTATCAGCCCCAAGTAAGAGAAAAACAATAGATATAGTATAGTGGCTAAGAAGAAGAGCAATGTGAATTCTATTTAACAAAAACAATAACAGTAGCAGCAGCAAAATAATGTGATAATTGAAACGCAAAAACAACACAACTATAATGGCACGACTAGTCCTATGACAAACCTTAAACCGTCACCAGGCAAGACAACATTCTACCCCTACTAGTATTCTACCTTAATACGCGACCTCCTCTCTTTTCTATATAAGGTCATGTCCTCGATGATATGAAGTTGCGTCATATCCTGTCTAATCACCTCTTCCCAATATTTTTTCAATCTATCCCTACCCCTTTGCGTAAACCTTAAAACCAACCACTCACACCTCCTAACTGAGGCATTGATACACCTCCTTTGCACAGGTCCAAATCATCTCAATCCGCTTCTATCACCTTGTCTGCTACAAAGGCCGCTCCTACCTTATCCTGAATAACCTCATTCTTAATCTAGTCACTCCTAGTATGTCCACACATCCATCTCAACATGCTCATCTCCACAAAATGTATCTTTTGAACATGTGAGTTCTTGACTGGCCAACACTCCACCCAATATAAAAAAAGACGGTCTAACCACCTATCTATAGAACTTACTTTAAGTTTAGGTGATACCTTCCTATCACACAATACTCCAGAGGCAAGCCTCCATTTCAATCCATGCTACCTCAATGCAATGTGTGACATCATCATCAATGTCTCCACTATTTTGGATGATGGACCCAACATGGGAATAGGTTGAATGGAAAGCCTCACTTCTATGCCCTCTACATCCATGGAAACACTGAATTTGCACCCGGACAGGTGGCTAAGGAAGTTGAATTCATTACTTTCAAGTGGAATTCAAAAGAGATATCCTCTAAGTATTCTGTTTTGATGCTGCTCATTTCAACCCTTTGGACTCCAGAGTTGTCTCTAAACCTCCGACCTATCATTAACTCTGTCTCGTGTCTCATTAGTAAGTATTATGTCCTTCATAAATAGCGTGCAACATGGAACCTCCTCCTGAATACATCGTGTAAGCTCATCCATCACCAAGGCAAATAGAAAAGGGCTCAGCACAGTCCTGATGTCGTCCTATCTCAACCAAAAAATGCTTTGAATGTCCTTCCACCGTTCTAAATAGAGTCTTAGCTCCATCATACATGTCCTTAATTTCCCTAATATACAACATTTTGAGACATTTAGCCTCTAGACACCAAAGGGCATTCCTCAAAACTTTGTCATAGGCTTTTTTAAGATCAATGAATATCATATGAAGATTCCTCTTTCTTTCCCTATATTTCTCCACCAGTCTCCTCATAAGATGGATTGCTTCAATAGCCAATTACTCCGGCATGAAACCGAACTGATTATCCGAAATAGACACTCCTCTCGCACCCTCGTCTCCACCATTCTCTCAATTCTTCATAGTGTGGCTTAAGAATTTGATACCCTTGTAATTGTTTCAATTTTGGATATTGCCCTTATTCTTGTACAATGGAACCATTATACTCCACCTCCGTTCGCCGAGCATCTTAGCTACCTTCAAACTAACATTAAACAACCTAGTCAACCACTCCATACCTACTTTGTCAGTGCTCTACCAAAAATCCACCATAATCTCATTAGCACCTGTCGCTTTCCCCATGCTCATCCTACTAATAGCATGTCTAACCTCTTCAGCCCTAAAACACCTGTAGTATCCAAAATCCCAAAGATTATGAGAATGCACCAAATCACCCAATACGTCTCTGTCCCTTTTCTCATTTAAGAGTTTGTGGAAGTAAGATTGTCATCTTTGTTTAATAAAGGTCTCGTCCACCAACACCTCACTTTCTCATCCTTGAGGCACTTTCCTTGATCCAAGTCGCAAGCTCTTTTCTCTCTCGCTTTCTCGAGCCTATACAATCTCTTATCCCTACTTTTTTCCCCTAGCTCGACGTATGAGCGTTCAAAAGTTGTTGTCTTAGCACTCATGATCGCCGACTTCACTCCTGTCTTCATCGTCTGATATATATCCTTAAGCCTCCCCTTCTCATCCTCGTCCATACACTCCAACCGCTTTATATAGGCAACCTTCTTAGCTTCCACTTTATCTTGAGCTTCTCCATTCCACCACCGATCTCCTTGATGACCACTAAAGATTCCTCTCGATACCCTAGAAGTAGTTGTTTTTCTAATGCAACCAGCAATCATGTCCCACTTGTTGTTCACATCCCCGGACCCACTACTACACCAAACTCCCAAATCAATCGACTTCTCCCCCATCTCCCTGGAAAGGGCAGGAATCAGGCCTCCCTATCTAATTACCTTTTCACTTATTTTCCTTTCCGAGCTAGATGGATTTGTTATTTACATTTTGTTTTTCCTGCTCACTCTCTTTGAAGGAAGGTTTGTTGAATACCGAGGATACACCAAGTCCAATGAATATCGTTGAGGATAGTGTCCTTGATATACCTCAAGATACAAAATATTCGTGTAATTTCCAACAATTAAAATATTTAAAGAAATTGAATTTGTACAATTAACTAACTGAATAAGCATTAACATAAACTATTAAAAGATCAACTAAATAAACTGACGTTACACTTAAAAAAAATTAAAATAATATTTATATAGATACTAATAAAATAGCATCAAAGAAACTGATTATTTTATTATTAACAAAGTTGGAAAAAAACTAGAAATCTTCATAAAAGATCCGGCAATGGCGGCAATCGGCACTGAAGTAGATGTAGACACAACATCAAAACCACAAAGAAAAACAAGGAAGAAAAGCTCTAGCTGTCAGATCATTGGTCAAGTGTCTAATTGTCCCAGTTAAGGTCAAGGATTCGAGTCCCACTTGTATATGTTGTTTCGGTTATCAAAAACAAGGAAGAAGAAGAAGACAGCAACAAGAACTTCTTTTGTCTAAATATGTCTGTTCACTTTTTAAAATTAAAAATAAATGAAAACAATCACTTAAGGGCTTTGTCGCTTTGCGCTTCTCCAACCGTGTGCCTCACACTGAAGAACCACTACACTTCACTTTGCTTCAGTTCATTAACCTCAAGTGGGAAAGCACTTTTTTTCACAACACTGGATGCAATGATGAATACAGTTCACCAAGAACCTTCGCAACAACTACTACATCTCAGTCCCAAACAAGTTGGTAAAATCCCCCACCTAAATCATCCATATGAACCTTGGTGAAGTCCCTCTTACTGTTAAGAGAGAGATGTTTTCTCCTAGGATATATTTGATGTAACAACTCTCTACATGTTGCTATATATTACTACTAAGGAAATGGAGTTCCGCTCCCAAGTAGTTCTATCAATACCGTCAAATTTATAAAGCATTCAAGTAGGAAAAATAACTAGAACTAGAGCTCCTAAAAAGTCACAGAATAGTAAATTAGATAACTTCTAAGTAATAGAGGAACATACTTGAATGACTTCAGGAATTAGTACGTCCACATGATTAGCAGGCTTACTATCATCACACGTTTTGTTACAACGGAGATTGCTTGAGACCTTTCGAGTGTTCTCTGCCAAAACCAGAAGAAGAAGAAAGCTTAACAACATATACAGAAGAAAACAGTGCTTAAAACATTAAGTAAATTAATTTGACAGCTTGAAGAATACCAGCCTCATGATTGAAATCTAGTTCTTTAGGTGATTCTTTGCACCATTCATCTATCATGGGGTGGAAATTGTACTGTGGCTCTGCCCAGGCTATCCAATCAACTATTGACTTGGCATTTTTCAGGTCCTGAGAAAGAATTTGGGTAAATGAAACTATTTTTTTTCATTACTCTGTATTCACACAGCAAAAGAATCTCTGTCTCAAGTATAAACAACCTCCAATATAACTTCTTTTATGCCATCATGCTGAACTTTGACAACAACTTCCTGACCATCACTCAAAGTTGCACGATGAACTTGAGCTATCTGCAGAAAGGTAATGTTGAAAGTAATTAGAATAACTTCTAAGTCTCATGTAATGAACATTGGAAAACCAAAAGGCTAATGTTTGGACCACCATTATTTCGTATAGCTCGCACAAACTTCCTCTATTATATCCCACATCTAAGGGTACTTCTAATATGACTGAAAGAATAACTACAGATATTACTGTCAAGGTAGGAAATCAACGGCTTAATTACTGCTAAACTGCCTAGTTGGAAATTCTTGTTTCTACTCTGCACCTAGCTTTTTAGTTCAGAGACTTACTGAGGCTGTTGCCAGAGGTACTTTGTCAAAATCCAAGAATAGATCATCCATGGTCTTCCCCAACTCTTTTTCTATGGTTTGGCATACCTGGGGAAAAACAATTCACTTAATTAGTAACATTTATCTGATGAATGTTTAGATATTCTTTTCACCGATCTGATGAAAATTAGATATTCTATCAGTCTGATGAATGTTCAGATATCACACTGCATAAACACGAGTTGAACTTCTGCAAATGTGTTGTATGTTTTCATTAGCAGAAGTATAGAGAGAGATATACAATGCTCTAAGAGAAAAGAAATCTAGATAATTTTCCTATATAGGATATAAGTAATGACAAAAATTTAAAGGATTTAAAAGGCGCCACAAAAATGTAAAGCTCTAATGATTACTAATCACTAAGAGTTCCCTTAGGATCAAGCTAGATCTATTTCTACTTAGCTACTTTTGACATGGTTATGTCTAGCAAGGACAGTTCAAAAGCAACAATTGTCACTAATAAGTAGATGATGGTTCGGTGCTTTTCGTTCCACTATGGCATACAGATTTTCCCATAATTTGTGCCTTCACATAGAAAAGGAATATCATCTTCTTGTAATTGACAAATTGTTGTCTCCCATAACCATTTTTGGTTCCTCTTAAACTTTCACCTCCAATCAAATGTGGACACCAGACAACATGCATGTAAGTAATTACAAAGTTGAGAAATAAAACCACATGGAGCAGAAGGTTGTTTTTCTCGGTAGGTTTCAGTTAGGGGAGAAGGATTCTGCAGAAGAGGCTATATAGGAAAACAAAATTTGAGGTTTTCGGATTGGAAAGTATCATGTAAAAATATGCTAATCAAAGAAAAGAGGAGGAATCATGTCAAAATATTAAAACAACATAATTATTTCCCGAAGATACTAACAATGCAAGAACCCAAGCAACATAGAATAGATTTCCCTGCATATCTTTGGTTCTACAGCTTACAACAGAGATGCACCACAGTATGAATCACAAGTAAATGGATTCATGGGAGTTATTAGCATATCTTTCCACATCAACATAACCTGAGGTGCTTCGATGATTAATAGCTGACTTGGTCGGTCTTCTTGATCATGTTATTAAAAGCCCAATTAAAAGATCGTCTTTAAAAATGATCAAATACAAACTCCACTTTTTAAACCCCTTCATGATGTTTCTCAATTCTCAACCAGAAGAAGACATTCAGGTTATCATTCATATAATCCATATACAAGAGCATTTCATGAAATTGCACATCCATAAACCAACTCAAATCTCAACATACAAATTATAAACTGGAGACCACCTCCACCCCACCCATCTTCCAAACCCCAATAAAAAAGAACCTCTCAAATAGAGTGCAAGGAGAAAACAAATGAACGGAGGAAAAACACCTGAAAAGGAGGAAGGGAAACCTCTAACTTTGATTCGTCAAATCCAAATCATCAGTTAAAAAAGCTCTCTGAATCATCAATGCAAACAGACAGATAGAACTACAAAACCAATACCTCCATGTCGAATGCATAAGATACAAATAATCAATTCCAAGAGATTTAAATGATTCCTGAAAATCTATCTTCTCTAGATGATAACAGTTTTAGCAAATGACTGAAACATAGAACGCAATCATTAGCAATAGGATTGTTATCGTAAACAATCCATTGTCAAACCTCCTTTGATAAAGTTAACAAAAGTTACCTCTTTTAAAGAGCGGGAAGGAAGAGAGTCCTGTAATTGCTTCAAAAGGCATATATAAGCCTCTGGCAGTACATCAGCACGTGTGGACAGGTACTGTCCAAGTTTCACCCACAAACCTTCTAGCTCTACTATTAAATTAAGAACACGCCTAGCATTGCGTTCATGAGCTTTCTCCCAAAGAGAAGCTTTCTTCGACTTATTTGCCCATTTTTCTCTCTGCTGTAAAACCTTCACATCACACAATAGTGTTAATAAGTTCTTTGGTCTACTTAGCAAAAGGAAATAAGATAACAGCCAATTTTTCATCTTTTTAACTTTCACATATGACATTAGCATTAGTAAGCTGGCAATTACGCAACATAAATCATACCTTGTAATCAGAGTATATGATAAGAGCTACAGCAAAAACTTTCACACGCCTCTTATAGATGTTTCCCCATCCCATTGATTGCAGCCTGGTTGAGAAATGTATTTCTCTCAAAGAAGTTATAGATCTGCAAGAAAGGATACTAAAGAAAGAGTTATTTTGGAAAGAAAAGAGTCCTATCATCCTGCTAAACCAGCATGAACAATGGAAGTTAATGGATCCAAAAACAGTTACGAAGACTTCAGTTACGAAATAATGACTCAATGATAAGCTAGCAGACTACGAACAGTTATGAAGACTTTAGTTCAGAAATGCTTGCTCAGTAGTAAACTAACAGACTATAAGTTAGTCTGATGTCTATCAATGTAATGTCAATAGAACATCAAAATATAGCAACACCTATCCCAACCCAATGGAAAAAGAAAAAGCAAGAAAAACAATAACAGATAGGCATGCATTACAAGTGAATGAATGATCTCCTAAGAACAAAAACTTAGTTTACACACATTCTTTCCTATAGATGTTAAAACACATACTTAAACCAGATTACTCACACCTGTGGTGTCATTTGGTAAAAAACCAATCTACAGTAAAGGAGCAATTGCAAGTAAATGTTTTCTTGCAGATATGAGAAGAATCATCATGCAGGTACCTCCTCCATTCTATTTTGTTAAACACTCTTTCCTTTTTCGTCTTTTCCAAAGACTGGTTTCCTTTATTTATAAACTCCTTAATCTTAATTTTTCCTTTAATGGCATGCTATTACAGAAAAACGGCATATAGAAATAACTAAATTGAGGGTATTTTGGTGTGTAATACATATTTAGCTCATGTCAAAGAAATTTCTATCTAAGTTTCCATGTCAAAAGAACACGTCCATGCACATGCACAAAACCACACTGTTGCTTCTGTAGCCAGTGTTGTTAAAAGCTTGCTTTAGGTGATTAAGCACTAAAGTTCTCTGCACATAGTGATTGCCTCAATTCTCCTAAGCTGCACTTTATTGCAAGCAACAACACATTAAGGTGTAAGCCTTATTAACCACAAAACATTAAATACAGTTCAATGTGCGAATAGGACGCACGTCACAAGCTCAAATCCAACCGCTGATAAGTAACCTAACATTTAGGTGAGAGAAGCATATAGGGACAAATCCATACTCCTCCAATTTTCTAACATGTGGGCCAACTAGGGTTGGTCAGCCAATTCACAATGAATTTTTCAGTTATCAAAAGATATCAATATAGCTGAAAATTTGTACATTAATTGTTAAGAAAGCATCTTGAATAAATATATCAATGAGTAGGAACAAAATTTAGGAGATTAAAAACTTAAAATTGGGCCTTTGCATTAAAAAATATATTTAAATGGTTTTCAAAATCAATTGATTACTCCTTTGCTTTCAAACCACAAGCAAAGCACAAAGGAATGCTACGACACGTCGAACGCTCTAGTTAAAAAAATAATAATTTCTCAATGAAACAACCAAAATTCACTATAAACATCAATAACAACCAAATAAAACAAGAAGAAGTAAAACAAAACCCAAGCTTTCCATAGAAAAATCCAGATTATAAGTGATTGCTAACCATCATATAAATCAATTTGATCAAGCACCAATTAATTACCCATCAAATTAACTAGGACAAAGCAAAAAATTTGAACAAACACAAAAAACCACCTGCAAGATGAACAATCCAAATCGTCCAAAAAAAAAAGCTCAAAGAACAACACAAAAAAAAATAGAATTTTGCAAGGAAAACCTGGATAAACCTCGACTGAACCCAAAACTCGGGGAAGATTTAGCGGAAGTGAAGAACAAAAGAGGAATCTCTTAGGAAACAACGGTGTTCGACGTCGTTTACGAAGAAAAAATCTATTGGTGCCCCTCTCACTAGCCTTCACTTTCGGTTAAGCTTTTTGGCTCCTACCAGTTTATGAGAGTGATGTATATTAAACTGTACGACTGGTATATAATGCCTTTCTTTTTCCTCCTTAGAAATAAAACAATGCTTTCACATTTCTAAAATGGCACGTGTTTTGTTTTGGTATTTTTCCCGAGAAAAGTACTGACTATTGAAATCATTTGATGCAAAATATTAATAGTAAAATTGTTAAATATTAAATATAATAAATATAATGTCATAGTAAAATTGTTAAATATTTGATTAAAAAAATAATTTACCTAGTATAACTACAAAAAATAAATGGCTTGTAATGTGAAATACCAAGGCAATACTATGAAAATAAATGAAACTAAAGAAATATCACGCCCAAAGTCCCGTTCGGGCTAATTGGCACCCAGTGCCGATAAGGCCCGGGAGAATCAATCTAACCCATTGCCGATAAGGTCCGGGAGAACCAACCTGTATTTATGTGTTTTCTATACATATTATAAGGGAGTTCTACATTTGACATGTCTTTAAGAAAATAAACAGTGATAACAACCCAAAAGGAAATACATATGGCCAGGTCGTTAGGGCCACGGTGTTTAAAGTATGAGACATGACCACACTTTAATTTACATAGTCTACAAAGCCTCTAGATAAGGAAAAGTATCTGATAAGGGTCGGGACAGGCCTCGTCTCGACTAACTATACAATACAAAAATATAAGCTCTAGACACATAAAGCTCCGAAGCAACCTGGAGCTTAGTAACAACAGCTGGATATTCTGTACTCCTACTGGGGAGATCTACTATCACCTGTACCTGCAGCATGAAATGCAGGTCCTTCGTAAGGGACGTCAGTACGAGATAATATACTGAATACGTAACGCAGGAAATATTGTATATGAAGTAATAACTCAAATGAAACTATGCACTGGTGTAGGATAAGAGACCACCCTTAGTTGTACTGTGGGATCATGTACTTTATGTTCTTTTTATTACTTTACCTTTA
>JAOTQR010000100.1:16867034-16878626 GCA_025774065.1 Solanum ossicruentum
AAACAAAACAAAAAAATTCAGTGGAATCCCACAAGTGGGTATGAGGAGGATAAAATGTATGCCTGCCTTACCACTATCTCATAGAGATAGAGAGACTATTACCGGAAAATACTCGTCTAAAAGAAGCAAACCTCATAAGTAGAAGGTACTAGATATGGAAAAAAAAGAACAGAACGGAAAAGGAGATTATAGGGAATATGATAAATGTCATGAAAAGATAAGGTAAATGATAAAATAGAATTATTAAATAACAAATAAAACAAAAAATAAGAAAAAGATATTAAATAACAATACAATCACACCAAATGGATCGTTATACAAAATGAGTTTTTCTGTTATTACCTAAAATTGAATTTATGATATGATACAATAAAATTTAAGTAACAATTAAAATAAATATTATATTTAAACTAATAATACAATACAACTTGTAATTTATCAATACAAATTGAAATTATTCAAAATATAGGTAAATCAATGAAAGCCAAGTGTGATATGTTTCAAGATTGAAGGAGAATTAGATTCCACCATAAACAGACACGTACAACATTCAGCAAGACAACACCAACTACCCACAATACCGCCGCCTCATAACCCCCACCATACCATTAATACTCCTCTACTTCACCAAACCAAAGAACCCCTTTGATAAATGTTCCATTTTTACACATTCCAAGACACCCTTCTTGGAAAATCCGAAAACAAAATAAATAAAAAAACCCCCAAAAAGACATTTGTATTGACTATATATATAGTTGTTGCAGTGGAAAAAACCCAAGAAAACCCCATTATCATCCTATAACCAGAGCCTTAGATTATCTCAGGCTTTGGGTTCAGACATGGCGGTGTCTTTGTGGAAGTTCTTGTTCATTTCCTTTGTTTTTCTTGCTGTAGTTGTTCCTGAAGTCAAAGCAGATTCTGGGTCGTCTTTGGATGATGAAGTTGAAGCAGTTAGATCGGATGTTCCCACTTCTCAAGAATTGGAGCAGCTGAAGTCCAAGATCCAAACTTTAGGTTGGTTGTGACTTGGGAATTGCTCCCTTTTTGCTTGCTTGATACTTGGGAAGTATATTTTTTGGGGAATTTCAGTATTGAGTAGTGTAGATGTTTACCCAAAGGACTTGTTTGGAAGTTAATTTGCTAGGTTGACTTACTTAAAGGGGTTTTTTTTTTTTTGAAAATTTGTTATTGATGAGCTGTAAATTATGAAGAAAGAAGGGATTTTTAGTAACACTAGCACATTATTACGGTTCTTTTAAGTTGTATTGGGTGTAATGTTCACAGTGAGTTACTTTTGACCAATAAAATGAAGTGAATTGAACTACAAATGCTTCAAGTTGAAGTCCAAATTCTTTTGAGTAATTGTGAAACAAACTTCAAATTTCAAATAAACATTTATTTTCAAGTGAAGTTGCTAAAGAACATGGGCCTTAGATTTTGCTATAGGAAGCTGCAGACTCCAATTTGGCAGTTTTTTCCAATACCAAGATTTATGTTTCATTCAGTCTCAGTAGAAGCCGGAAACAGCCTCTTTTATCTCAATGAGGTAGTGGTAAGATCTGCGAGCATTCTTACCCTCCCCAGACCCCCTTGTGGGATTCCACTGGGTATGGTGTTGTTGTTGTTGTTCAGTCTCAGTAGAAGCGTGTTAATCTGAAGATGAACATAGGGATTTGATAACTTTGAACATTTGAAGCAGAATATTGAGTTTTGGATTGGTGCTTGGATGTAGGGTGCTCCCCTTTTTTTAGTTTCAATTTTGGCTACCAAATATTAATAATTAGTCATCTCTCTTTTCTTCTTATGGTTCTGTTTTTTTCTAAGAATCAAACATTGAGGAGACTGCGCGAGCACTGAAAGGAAAGGATGAGGTAATTGCTGACAAAGAGAACATTATAAAAGAGAAGTCAGAGAAGATTAAGTCATTGTCAACTGAGTTGTCCTCTCTACAGGTGAGTACCTCAAATTAGCAAGTTGGCGTCTGTATGCTATTTTAGTTTCATGAAGCTGCCTTAGTAGTGTTAATGTAAGTCACAGCCCCTTAAGTCGTATTGTTTTGTGTAGAAAAAGGGAACACTAGATTCTGATGAGCAAGTTGGAAAGGCTCGTGCACATGCTGATCAGCTTGAAAAGCAGGTTGAGAGATTAAAAGAGGAAGTTGAAATGTTGAATAAGGAGAAAAATGACTTCGAAGCACATAAAGGTGAAACCGAGAAAATATTATCCGAGTTAAATTTGAAGGTTGAAAAGGTGTGTTTGATATGCTTTACTTCTTTTTTATTTATAAAATAATAAGTAGCTCATTTGCTTTCTTTCCTCTTTTCTTTGTAATTATGTCATCTATGTCTAAATTAATGCTACGGTAGTTCTAGCAGATGGAATTTCACTATAAAAGATTCAATAATAAAGCATAAATGCAATTTCATGTACTGTATGTTTAGATAGGATATCTTTTACGCGGTAAACCAATGAAAGGAAAAAAAACAAAGCTTTCATCGTAGGTGATCTGCATTTGTTTTTCCTCTTCTTTTGGGGGACTTTTAAGATCTGAGGATTACAGGTAAATTTGGCGATCACGTTCTTTTGCTTGTCCTTGTAATTGAGAGTCTGGAGCATATTAACTTGACATAAGTTTTGAAAAGGCAGTTGGGATATGTTATTCTGTTTCTTGGTTACAGAGATTGCCCTCCACATCATGCTAGAGTTATTATGACAACTATCCAATTTGTTCAACCACTGCAACAAACAGAAATGCACTAAAAAGAAACAACTTTTAAATGCTATTCCTGCTGGTTTTCCTTATCAATTTTTCCTATAGCAGATCTCAGAACGAATTTGGACAAATGATTCAAAAACATAGCTGACACACAGAAAGGTGGAAGTGAGAGCTCTGATTTTCATGAAAATATTCTTGAAGTTCAATAGAATTTAAATCATTAAGAAGGGAATGTGGACGACTTGTTAAACTATAGGTAATTAAGGAGTCAATGTTATGATAAGTAGAAGAAAGGATGCGTGATGTAACACTGTATTGGAATGCATGCGTCAGCAAACATAAACATGTTGTCATGTTTAGAGCGCAAAGAAGATGCTGCAGTTGCATTGCGGTGATTAATTTAGTCCAAAAGTTTTTTTAGCGAGTCTTATCATGTAGAATGTTGACCTCTGAGAACTGTATGAGGAGAACTGTGAATTACAGTGGAGATAGGAAGTGTTATAGTTTTAACAAAAAATAATCTTAGAGTGCAGTCAAATAAGCCTGAAGGTCCTATCAGTGGAGAGAAGAATGTAGGGAAAAGAAGAATCAAATGGTGGTATAGAATACCCAGTGAATGACGGGAGTTTTGGAAGTGAAAGCGGTTACAATTATTGTATTTGTCTTCATTTGACCTTTAAGTGGAATCCTTGGTTGTTTGCAGTTACAATTCTTTGCTTTTAGTCTCAAGTGTGTGGCGTGCATATGTAAAGTCCGATGGGAACCAAACCTTGTCCTTTTGTATCTCAAGATGATGTCACATGAGAATTCTATACAGGAGTAAGCGTGATGCTGTTTTCTTGAAGCTACTGTGATGACTGTTTTCTTGAAGATACTGTGAAGCGTATATGAGTAATAAGCTGCCTGTTTTCAGTAACACAGTTGATTTCATTCTGCCACTTTACAGATTTTAAATTCCCAGCACTTCTCGTGGATGTGTAGAAATATATTTTAGCTCTTACTGTTGCTGGTTCTATTTAGTTTTGGTACCTACGTGTAATATTTCAGCTAACCTTATGAGATTATTTTGTTTTTGTTTGGTTTGTGCAGCTCCAAAAGACCGTTGACAAACAGAAAGAGAAACTGAAAAAAACTGAACGAGCTCTTAAACTTGCTGAGGTGATCTTGATATTAGAGAACAGCTCTAAAATTCTGAAGCTTGTGTGGTGAATAACAATTACTAAAGTCTCCCAATTTTGATTATCAGGAAGAAATGATTAGAGCAAGGCTTGAAGCCGCATCGAAGATGAAGGAGCTCATGGAGGTGGATGTTCTAGGTCCTTATATATTATCAATGTATTCAGGATTATGATTACTATTGAAGATAGGATGTCCCATCTCAATTTTGCAGCTAGTTGAGTAATGTTGCGATTCATATTAATGTATCTATCTACCATGGTATCCTGGTACCATCGGGCTTCCATCATATTGTGTTTAGAGTTTGATATACTGATTTTACGGTTAGCTAGTTGCATCAGTTCTCATATGTTGTTTTGAACTGGGGATATTTAAGAATTTTATTTACAGCTGGATGTTGGGTAGTTTTGGTAGCAAGTTAGGGTAGTGTGGTGTGGTGGTGATGCTGGTCTTTAGCCTGCGGATTTGATGTTGGAGTAATTTTATTATCGGTGGCTAAAATCGAAAAGAATTTTGATGATGGATTTGGTCTAAACCATTGCATTGTAGAGGATGATGATTGTAATGTAAGTGGGTCATATTGGCTACAGTGAAGAATAATGGAGCGATGATAATAATCACAACGACACAAGGCACATAGATCATGGAGGAAGATACTCATGAAGACTTGTGGGCGGTAATGGTGTTCCCAAGAATGTGGCTGCGGCTAATGTATGGGTGTTGTGTTGTTTGGTGGTTGGTTATTTGCTACTTGTACATGAATTTCGGAGGAGAAGAAATGTAGTCGGTATCCTGCATATATTTATTTGGAGGGCATCTCTAAAGTTCTACAACTTTCTCTGCCCTTTATTTTAGGTGGAATAATCAAGTAGAGCCTTCTTTTATTTAAATCATTGATAGCTGGTAGAGATGTTTTAGGATTCCGCTGATCTATGATTAGCATACAGAAACAGTTGATGTTTCTTATAATTTGGAATTTAGCAATTTTTCCCAAATTTTGTGGGTTATCCTTAGCTTGTCTAGAATTGTATTATTAGAGTCAGAGAGATCTATACGGAGTAAAAAGTTGGATTGGTTTTTGCATATATTATCAATATAAGGAGGGAAGGGTGGTTTTTTGTAGTTCCCCTTCTGTTTTCCCTAGTGCTTGGTTTATGAAGTTGTGAAATGTGGAAGTTGTCTCTGGTTTGTGGTGATGTATGGTGATTTAGTTGTGAACGTTTTTGGATGAAAACCTGATTCATGTGGAAACAGGTTATACTGCCTGCACCATGCATAGCCCAGCAATAAGTGGAAAAGGGATCAAAGTTGCATTCTTCATCAATCATTAACTGAATTAGTCTCTTTAAGTCCAGCATTATGCTGGCTTATTTTCAAGAACAAGAAAGAGTTGGAAAGCCGAGAAATTTGAAGACGTGCTCTCTATCTATGCTTTCTGTTGTAGACGATGAACCATTATATAAATGTTAACTTGACTTTTTCCTTTTGATAAAAACTCAGGTGCATGGGGCATGGCTTCCACGCTGGCTTGAAGTTCGAAGGACTCACTACCAGGTATTTTGAGCAAAAATCAGAACTAACCTTCTTGTAAATGGATTGCTGACTCTGCTGTGAATTTCAGTCTCTTTTGGAGAAGTATTGGCGGGAGCATGGGAAACCTGCTATGGACATAGTGGTACAGAAGGTACACGTCTTGTTGCTAGTGGATCCTGCTAAATTATTGATTTATTAAATGAATGCTTGTTTGAATTATTATTCTATTCTGTTTATTTCACTTGCTTCTCAGGCAGTTGAGAAGAAGGCGCAAGCTGAGGTATGGGCTGCACCACATATAGAAACAGTCAAAACAGTAAGTCAGCTTTGCATCATTTAACATTTGAATCTTTTATTATCATATTAAATTTAATTTATTTATTGAAAGTTGTGAAAGGAAGAAATGGTATGATGTCATATCCTTTGGGATGTCCCAAAATGGAAAATCAGAGGAGTGTCATAAAAATTGAAAAAATATGGAGTAGTTACTTCTTTTAGGGTATACCAGCATACCCAGCGTGGTCCCACTTCTTCATTCTCTGTTTCTTATCATTTATGTTATGCATTCAATATAAAGAGAAGTCACTACATTATGTGGGTGTATATGATTAATTGTCAGTTTGATGCCCAAATCTCTTTTCAAGGCTCAACAAATATGAATGAAGATAGAACTTGATTCATCTGGGAGTTCCTGTTGTTGCAGAATGCAGAATCAATAAAGAAGTGAGAGAATCTTAATTGTTTCTTCTTGTGATTCTGAATTCTGTGCATGGAGACAGTGGACCGTCAAAAAACTTTAATGAGCATACTGCATTTGGGCTGATTTTTAACCCAGCCCATTTATCAACTCACTTAAATTTAACTTGCCCAATTTCAGTCCAACCCGCCCATTTTGGCACTCCTAGTACATGTAACGAGTATGTCATCACCTTAACTCCTCTTCATTAGAAATAAGTACTTGAACTAAACTAACTTGAGATTTACTGTTAACAAAGCAATAATGGTACCTTGCTAGATAAAAATTAAAATGGTTATATCTTTACTACTTCTCAAAAGGCGAGTTCTCTTATCTGCTAAATGTCACAGTCACCGGACATCTGGAGGAGGAAGAAGAGTATGTAGGACAAGCAAAAGAGTGGGGAGTACGATGACCTCCAGGATTGCATAGAGATGCTATTAGTTTCTTAGACGTAGATACAATTATCTAACTTCAAACGTTTATTTTACTCCTTAAGCTAGTTTTTGTACTGTATTTGAGGTCAAGATGGAGGATCTTAATAATATCTTATGTTTGCTGTTCTACTCTTTGCAGAAATGGATCCCAGCTGTGAAGGAGCAGTGGATTGTAATGACCACTAACCTCAAGCCACAGATGGAGTTGGTTAGAACCAAAACATTTGAGATTTATGAGACATCTAAAGGCGCCGTAACTCCACATCTTTTCAAGGTTCAGGAACTAGCAGAACCTCATGTTCAGGTACACTCCTTACCTGTTCATTTGAATGAATAATAATTTCTGATATATCAAAGAATAAGTTCAAATAAAAAAAATTTCCTGTTGTACATGAATCAAATGTATAACTTCTACCTATATTTCCGGTTTTATTTGAATGTGATGCGAGGAAAGCATAATTTTTTACAGGAACTTAGGAAATTCAGCAAGCCATACATCGATCAGGTTGCCACTGCTACAAAACCTCATGTTGAAAAAGTTCGTGTTGCTATAAAGCCATATACAGATGTGGCAGTTCATCATTATGGAAAGTTCCTGGAGTCTGCAACAGTATACCATCGTCAGGTGTGTGAAAATAAAGTTATACGGTAGGCACTGAAATATTCAAATTTTACAGAGGTGTACTTGTGATTGAGATATGCAAGTCATAGTCTCTTTCAAAAATTTTCCAGTATTTTTACCTTGCATCAGTTTCTCATGTATTCAGGTTTCGGTAAACCCAGTAGACCCAAATTAAAATTTAAAAAATCCTTTGAACTCTTTATTTACATTTCCTGCCTGTCTTCTTGCTGCCTCTATATTCTTATGCGTGAGGGGCTCGTATTTCGAGAAGGGTTTTGCTTAAGCTACTAAATTATCTAAATTAACTTTTGGCAAAATCTCATGCAAACCAGTTGACGAAGAGTGCTTGAGCCTCGGTGTGAATTACCAACAATTTCTGGTTTCCGAATGTTTTTGTGGTTAAGCTCTGCCTCTTGGGAGTATCTATCTGAACTCTGTATTAAAAGATTGATCCTTCCCTCGGTATTATCAAATGAAAGACGCACATCTTTATGCCATTGGGGACAAGGTATAAGGGTTCAGCGATGACAAAGTTTGTATTGTTTATCGCGTCTTTATTCATTGAGTGGAAGAAATGATGGCCATTTTTCTTCTGGTGGTTGTATTGGATTTGTCCTCTCTTTTACATTCTTAAGATGATAAAGAAGAAGAATAACATACCTAGAGTAATACCGTAAGTGAGGTCTGGTCAGGGTAGAATGTACATGGACCTTACCCGTACCTTGTGGAGGTAGAGAGGTGGTTGTTGTAAGGCCCTCGGCAAGATGATAAAGAAGAATGAAAATGTGATATTCTAGGCTTAGAAGAGTAGCTTTTGAACTCGTCGGAAGATGTTACAAGGCTATATTATGGTTGGAAGAGTGAAATGATTTGAGATATCCGGTGGAACAATGGATGAAATAGCAAATGACTTTGGTACTATGCATATGCTTGCTTATATTATTTAAATTGTTTTGGTTCATATATTCTAAATCAATGTTCCATTCCATCTGAAGTTGCAAGGTACAGTAGATGAAACACTGAAGAAACATGAGCTTACAAGACCTCTTGCAACAAAGGAGTTTGTCTGGTTTGCTGTATGTATCTGATTGTCATATTCTATGGTCTTGCCATCCTGTCCTGCCTTCTTTTATTCAATTTGATGATCTCATACTTAGAAATATTTGCTAATCTTACGTGGTGTAGGCTTCAGCATTGTTGGCTTTGCCCGTTATAATTCTGTTCAAACTTTTATCTAGCATTTTCTGGTTAGCACAGTTTACTCTGCTCCCTTATTTGTGTTTTCACAGTGGTCTACCTTCTATATTGAAGTGTCTGCAGATCTACTTAATTCTACGAGGCTCAAAACTGTGTATTTTATTATTTGTGCAGTAAAAAGGCGAAGAAACCTACCCGACATGGTCATTCACACCATTCACGCCGTAAGTCCAAGAAGGCTCACACAGACAAATAGGGCAAGGAAGTACAACGCTTTCATCAGAAACCAGGCGCTTTACAGTTTGCAGGTATCACATTTAGCTATTTGCCTTCTTTGTTTACCTGGCGTAAGTTAATTTATGGATGCATTTATATTTTGAGCTGAACTCCTGTATGCCTATTTCCCCTGTGACTGGGTAGATCAGTTTCAGTGTTAGCTTTTCAGATTAAAGGTTAATGGGAGCAGTAGCATGTTTTTAAATTAAATTGCCCCTCTAGGAAATGTTCTGAAGTTCCTTGGTAAATATGCATGAACTTGTTGTTCTTGCTATAAGGTGACTTTTGCAAAAAGCAATTACTCCCAGCTCGATGTATTATTCATGGATGGAACATGAACAATTCTTGATGGCATTCTAACAAAAATCGACGAGACTAGTGAGAGTTGTTTATTTGGAAAATGTGAGTAGGGACTGTCTAGCTGACACTTCAGCGTTGCTATGTTCCATGAGCAGAAATATGTAAGTTCAGCTACAACAGAACTACATAGCGACCGCCCAATACTTATAGTCAGCAAGGAACAAATTCATGTTTTAAAGAAAATAGTACGGGAAGAAGATCAAACTATATGTTCATATCGAGTGGCCTTTCTTTCATCTTCTTCAACCAGATTTTGCACAACTTGATTATTCACTTCTGTGTATGATGTTGGGTTTATTTCATCTCATTTTGCAGATAGGTTGTGTCATTATTGCACGGGGCGTTTGAAATATCAGTCGATCTACGGATTCTTTTGTTTTCCAAGTTCTGCATATATTTTCTATATGTGCATAAAGCGTGAACGACGAAATGAACAGTGGGTGTGAAAAATTTACTTTTGTAGTATTACTTACTGTTTCTTTTGCTTTAAATAGTGTTATTGTTGGTGTTTTATGGGTTTTCCCACTACTTTGCTAGGTTATAATGTTGTCAACACTGTATTTTGGTTTTGTATTAAGGTCTTGTGAGTCATATTTGGTCTTAGGGGAAAACTTAAATGGAGGACAAATATAAACAATTTACCAGAGTACAAGGGTACATTTTGTTTCATCTTTACTATTTCTATATCTTGTTTGAACTTTGAATTGTTTTGGATGAAGTTCGAAAATTCTGAGACGTTAAGGTTTTGTGTGCATCGTAAAGTAAGTGTTCCTCCCGATTTTAATTTATATGAATTAGTTTGATTTGTTACGAAGTTTTATAATACATAAATATGTTTTGTAGTTTGTTTATAACTAATATTTATGTGATCTAAATTTTAAGTGTACTTAAATTTGTACCAAATTGTATGAATATACATGACATTGCGTTTTACGTGTATTATGTCTTGTAGGATACATGAGTCTATGTATTAATTTTATATAAATTTGAGTGTTTCTTGTTTAATTTTATACTAATAGAGTGTATGTGCTTTGAGCTACGTCAATTTAAAAATTATATGTAAATGATAGTTATCATTAAATATAGATAATATTCATGTAAATAAAATTAAATAAATATTATTAGTTTGATACAATAGTTTAGTATATTGTGGTACAACAAAGATGAAAAAATTATAGTTTAGTCTATTGTGATAGAACAAAGATGAAAAAAAATCAATCTAGTTATTTATAATATAAATATGCTAATAGTTTTTTAATATCTAAAGTAATAATTTAGTGTTGAATAATTAGAAATTAAACAATTAATTGACTCAAATTTAATGTAACAAAATATTCTGAAATATAAAAGGAGTGGTTTAATGTTTTCCGTATAATTTTATTTTTAAATTTGATATATTACATACTTTTATTAACGAAGTATTTTTTAATTAAAATTTTTATTGATTATTTATACAAAATAGTGTCACGGATCTAGAACTCATGCTAGAGCTTTTGTACGACACTAGTGAGTTTCCTTACAAATCTTGCACAATCTTGCAAACACTAGTAAGTCTGTTGCATCGCTAAGAAAACGCTAGATATCGAAAGACAAGAGAGAGCTTTTGAAGAAAGAAGACTTTGGTTGCTTGGAAAATGCTTTATAAGGCTTGAGAGCTTACAACTTTGCTTGATGCTAAATGAATGTCAAGGAGGGGTATTTATACTACTACACCTCCTTAAAGGACGGCTAAAATTAATTTGATCCTACGGCTAGGATTGATCCTCTAGAGTCTTTCTACAAAATATCTAAGATATTTATAAGTGCAAGACTTATTTATATAATTCTACATGTCTCTGGAACCTTCCAAGTCTCTCTGGTCTTCTCTTCAATTCTCTGCATAATTTTAGAGAGTTCCGAAGCCCTCCAGAGCACGACGGACACGTTCCTGCACTGTTTTTGGAGCAGAATTTAGGCGGGACGTGCCATTCTCCCCCACCTAATGATGCGACGATCGCGACGCATTGCTGCTACTGTAAGGATTCATGCACCTTGTCCCGAAATTGCCACAAGTCTTCCTATTTCTCCCAAGTGACTTCTTCCGGTGATTGACCCTTCCAATGGACAAAGAACATTGCGGTAGTGGGTTGTCCTCTCTTCTGCTTCGCCTGGTAATCGATGATGGCCTCTATGTCTCGATCATGTGAGACAGTGATGGTAATGGGTGCCCTACTCGACTGTCCTCAACTTGGATCATCCTTAGCCTCATGGTATGGCTTGAGGACATTAACATGAAATACAGGATGAACCTTTAGTGACGGTGGTAGCTCCAGATATGAGATCTTGCCAACCTTGGCAAGGATCCTAAACGACCCCTCGTATTTGCGTATTAAGTTTGGGTTTACGCCCCTTAGTGCTTTGAACTGTCTTGGATTGAGCTTTACCAACACCAGGTCTCCGACTTTGTAGTCGGTGGGACGTCGCGTCTGGTCGACAAACTTCTTCATCTGCTTGGCCGCCTTGGCTAGGTAAGATTTGGCGGCGTCCGTTTGCTCCTCGA
>JAOTQR010000100.1:16893370-16911672 GCA_025774065.1 Solanum ossicruentum
TTTGCAGATGACATAGTACTGATTGATGAGACTCGGACTAAAGTTAATGATAGGTTGGAGGCCTGGAGACACGCCTTAGAGTCCAAAGGGTTCAAATTGAGCAAGACCAAAACTGAATACTTGGAGTGCAAATTTAGTGTTGAGAGGGATAAAGCAAACTTTGATGTGAGGCTTGCCACTCAACCTATCCCCAAGAGGAAAAACTTTAAGTATCTGGGGTCCATCATCTAGAGTAGTGGCGACATCGACGACAATATCACACATCGTATTGGAGCAACATGGACTAAATGGAGTCTTGCCTCTGGAGTATTATGTAACAACAAGATACCACCTAAATTCAAAGGTAAGGTTTACAGAGTGGCGGTTAAACCATCGTTGCCGTATGAATGGAGTGTTGGCTAATTAAAAAGGCACATGTTCAGAAGATATATATCGCAGAGATGAGGATGCTGAGATAGATGTGTGGTCACACCAGGAGTGACAAGGTTAGGAATGAGACCATTCAGGAGAAGCTAGAGGTGGCCCCGGTGGCCGAAAAGATAAGGGAAGTGAGACTGCGAGGGTTTGGACATGTGAAGAGAACGAGTACCGATGCTCTTGTTAGGAGGTGCGAGAGGTTGGTTTTGGGAGATACTCGTAGGGGTAGAGGTAGACCGAAGAAGTACTTGGGAGGTGATTAGACAAGATATGACAGAACTTGATCTCACTGAGGACATGACCTTAGATAGAAAGAAGTGGAGGTCGCAAATAAGAGTAGCAGACTAATGGTAGGGTTAGGTGGTTTTTAATCATGTGTTCACATTATCTGTTGTATTATATGTTAGTTTTATCTTATTTACATATTGTCATGTGCTCTTCATTATTAATCGCTCTTTCTGTTCCCTTTCATTCCTTTTGTCATATCTAGTTCTTTCTGCTTATGGGTTTTGAGATGAGGTTTCACAGGAAGCAGCATCTCTACTTCTATCGTAGTGGTAAGGTCTGCGTACATTCTACCCTCCCCAGACCCCAGTTGTGGGATTTTAATAGGTATGTTGTTGTTGTTGTTTGAATTCTCTATTAAAGACTTCAAGGATGAACTTAGGGTTAATATTTGGAGTCTTGACTATCTGAATATATTGATTGTTATTGTCTGAGTCCTTGGATGAGTATGTTGATTGTTGAAGTTGATGGAATTAGTGTCCTTAGAGTCTAAATGAGGTCAAACCTTAGTTTTGAACGAACAATCCTACTCTTTGAGTTGATAGATGATGATATTAGGTGAGAGTTCCTGCTAGTAGAGGCTAGGTGATGGAAATTCTTGATGCATTGATAAACTTATGAGAACGTCAAGTTTTGGAGGAGTATTAGCACCGAAATAGGTAAGAGTGAGTCACACTCGCACTCATTAACTACGTGTCCAGTGTAGGAGAGGATTGGATCGTGAAAGTGGATGTTTCCTTTGTCCCACAGAGGACTTCATAGACTTCTTTTGGGATCCCTGATAGACTCATCCTTAACCCCGGCAAGGTACTGGACGGATATGGCAATGACATCTCTTCGTTGTATCATCATCGACACATAGGTAGTGGTTGACGGTTATAGAAACTCCAGATAGTTTTCATGTTGATAGTACTCTGAGGTTGATGTGATTGTATGATGTCTTGATGGATGGTGATGTGATAGAGTCCTGTCCTACTCTGAGTTGAGGTGGAATGATTGATGAGCTGATATCATTTCATATAGTATAGTCATATTGTTTACTTTAGCCCGTTTTACATATAGTATATTCCACGTAGTAACGCCCCCTTGGTGTTGTATCATTTTATGATGCAAATTCTGTAGACAGAGGACTTTAGCAGGCGAATCGTTGAAGTTCAGAGATTTGTCATTTCCAAACTTGGTGAGTCCTTCCCTGCTTTCGGAGGACATATCTATTCTCTTTTATCTATTTTGATGTCATTTATCTTGGTTGTGGTAGCCATGACCTGTCATGGTACCTTCATAGACACTAACTATAGAGACTTCATAGACATAGACAGCTGATAGTTGATGTTGAAGCCGTTTTCTCAATTTTTTATTTATATTGAGACTATTATGTTATTCATATTCTTTATGAAAGACAGAGTTGACAGCTTATAGTCCACTAATAGTTAGATATTTCTTTGTTACCTTCCGCTAATGAATTGATTGAACGAAGACGATGAGACTAGGTGATTTGCTTGGGGGCTAGCAATAGTCTCCGAATGCCAGTTACGCATAGGATACCCTCCCGGAGCGTGTCATCTCATCCCTTTAAATTGTACTAAAGTCATGCCTAAACTAAAAGCTCCATTTATGAAATTTAATTCACAATTATCATTTTCTTGATTTTCTCATTTATTTACATCTATCTTCCCTAATGATTTTTTAAATCTTCTACTGAAATATAATAGTAACTTATTAGATCTTTTAGTTTGTCTCAATTGAATGGAATAGTTTTTTGCATTAAAATTCTCATTTACTGGATTACTTCATTATCCAAGAAGAAAAAAGAATGACTGAAAAATTGAAGTTTGCGGGAATTCAAGAAAAAAGGCTTAAATTTGGTGTTCATATTAACTTTATGATACATATGGATTCTATTTATCCTTTAGCATTAGTCTTACCCATTAGTTCAATTATTGATCATTTCAATAAGGACATTGAGTTTAGATCTACAGTTGATGCCAATGTTGAAAGTGAAAAAAAGTTACGGGAGTTGTTATCGAGCAAAGGAGAACATGTAGAGAATTTATTCATGATTCTTTTTACTTTCAGCATATCAAATTTTTTGCCTGTAATGCATAACACCATGATGTTCCCTGAAGACAACAGGACTTTTAACCCAAAGAAAACGCAAGAAAAATGACAATGGAAAGTTGAAGGTGATTATTTCGCTAGATCGAATAGTAGTTGTAGGTCCTGGAGCTAAATATTTTATTATTGAGCTCTCAATGAAGATTCTTCATAATGCTAGCCATGATGTCAAGAATTGGAAGAAAGCACAATTAGTAAAAAATAGGATTGTTGCTTATACGCTGGTAAATTACTTCATTCTCTGAACATATATTAAAATGGTAATCAATAGTGATATTACTGGTTAATGAGCTCTCTGATTTTTTTTTTGTTATTGAAATGCTAAATATTTTTACTCTTATCACAACTTAAGTTTATTGAGGATATGACCTTAAAGGTAGGCATTTGGAATACTGGTGAATTTATCATAGCATTCACTTCTCCACAGACAATTTGGATTAGCAGATAACCTCTTAAATTGTAGAGTCTCTCTAAATACTCTCCTAAAACTAGATTAAAGTATCTTGCAACATTCATTATATGGTCGCATTTTCTGTTTAAGATAGGTCATCCAGAAAATATCTCAATATGGCATTATCTCGTTGAACTTTCTCCAAAAAGAAGAGAGGCTGATGGTATTGGATATCAAGCAACACATCTTGATATCATATATATAGAATAATCTATTCGTACTTGCACAATATAGTTGAAAACTGTGAAAGGAGGAAGATTTTCATCATATGAGCTGGTGTCTTCCAACAAATGGTCCTTCTATAGTTGACCAAAGGAGGACTTGTGCTTATGTTTCACAGTTTTCAACTATATTGTACAAGTACGAATAGATTATTCTATATAATATTAGGACATACTGCTTGATATCCAATACCATCAACCTCTTGGGGATGACCTATCTTAAATGAAAATGGGACCATATTAATGAATATTATGAAATAATTTAATCTAGTTATAGGAGAGTATTTGGAGAAGCTCTACAATTTAAGAGATTATCTGCTAATCCAAATTGTATGCAGAGAAGTGAATGCTATGATAAATTCACCAGTATTCCAAATGCCTACCTTTAAGGTCATATCCTCAATAAACTTAAGTTGTGATAAGAGTAAAAATATTTAGCATTTCAATAACAAAAAAAAAATCAGAGAGCTCATTAACCAGTAATATCACTACTGATCATTTACCATTTTAGTTTTTTTTATGAAGTCAGATAAAAAAGTAATTTACCAGTACATAAGCAACAATCCTATTTTTTGCTAGATCAGGAACTTCCCTCCAATCCTTGGCATCATGTCTAGCATTATGAAGAACCTTCACTGAGAGCTCAGTAACAACATCTTTAGCTCCAGGACCTACTACTACTGTTCGATCTAGTGGAATAATCACCTTCAACTTTCCATTTTCATTTTCCATACGTTTCTTTTGGGTTGAAAGCTCTCTATCTTTACATAATCTAAACCCAAAGCTTTTGTTATCTTTTGAACTTCATAAATAGAATTTGGGAGAACATTTTCTTTGGGTAAAACTTCACTCAGTAATTTCAACAAAGAATCAAATGATGTATTACTCCATCTATGCACACACTTTATCTGAAAAAGTGCACTATAAAGAAGAGTTCGGAGAATTTTTCACAATTTGGATACAATCGATTTTCTGCATCCTTCAATAACCTATAGAAACACTTAAGCTTTTGTATTAGGCTCTTGGTTTCCTAGCTCAGTTGTCTCATCAATGTCATGACTATTACTAGGAACACCATGATATATATCATGCAACATTTCATTAACGGGAGCATCATCATTTTCTAAATTTGAATCTTCACTAATATTTGTTTCATCATCCTAGCTCACCATGATGAATCCACTTTTTATAAGTTTGATTCATTCCCCACTTACATAAATCTTCACTTCATTTCTCATTTTCCAAAGCACAATATTACATTTTATGCATGGTCATTAAATTCTTGCACCAACCTCAAGATTTGAAAATGCAAAGTTCAAAAATTGTTCCACACTATTTAAGTATTGTGGTAGTGCCGTATTTTCAATAAGTGTCCAACTTTTATCCATCATATACTTACCTACAAGGAATTTCAAATCAATAAATAGAAAATTATATGATTTTTTAATCAAAAAATTAAATAAAAGAATTTAGAGAAAAACTTCATAAAGAAAAGAGTTAACATAAAAATCAAAAATTAACTTGCGGCAAAATTGGACATATTTGTAATGTTAAACAACTCAAACAGGCCCCAAAATAGAACAAAACAAAGAACACAAAAAATAAGAGTAAGAGAAACCAACAGATATGGATAAATAAACAAGATCAGCCAGATAGTAGAACTGAAGATCAAACTAAAGTTAGAACCCATATAGTGAATGAGGAAGTATGGAAACAAGTAAAGGGGAAGTCTACCGGCAAATGTCTTGTTGTCAGTCAAGAAGGAGACCAAAGTGAATTTAATAGTTGTTTTATTCCATTGCAAGAAACTAATTCCCAGCAGGTATTTCAAGCTACAATAGACATGGAAAAAAAGGGGTTAAAGTAGTAGACAGGGTGGAGGCAAGCCTCCTGATTCCACCTTTACTGAAAACATAATGATAGTAGCCTCTTGGAATGTAAAAGGCTTCTATAAGTAGTTCAAGCACAAAGAGCTGCCTCGAGTAGTATCCTAGTGTTAGCTATAACTAAAAGCTCTTGATGTGACAGTTTTAATGCATATTTCTTTATCGGAGTGGAGATCTCAAAAGTTGTGCTCCACTTGTTTAAAGCCTCATGAATGTACAATGCCATCAACTGATCACATTGGTGCCTAAGGTAAAATATCCATCCTCTATAATAGAATTTCGGTCAATCTCATGCTTTACAAATTAATCTCTAAGGTGTTGACCGAGTGTGATTGACGACATAGTTGATACTGGACAAGCTGCTTTCATGCCATTACTGATAACATCTTATTGGTGGGGCATAATTGTCAAATAAAGCACTTATGGCATATGAGACAAAATTTTCCAACCTTAGACAGCAGGTGGACTCAATAT
Organism: Solanum ossicruentum; assembly: GCA_025774065.1. NCBI lineage: Eukaryota > Viridiplantae > Streptophyta > Magnoliopsida > Solanales > Solanaceae > Solanum > Solanum ossicruentum. The sequence goes on from JAOTQR010000100.1 coordinate 16,899,220, forward strand.
TTTGGATATTAGTTCTTGGAGTAAGGGAGCTATCATTAAGCTTCTTTGGAACTAAAAGATAAGCTTGGGTAAAACTGTTCCACTTCACGGACGGGTTGCAGAATTGGGCCAGGACGGAGTTAGAACGGCGACGAGTTTCCACCTTCGACGAAGCCATCACCCAAGCAGCAGCCCTGACGGTCTTCAAGCAAGACAGAGGCAAGGCTAAGGAGACGAGAAGTAGCCATGCCAAAGGTAGGGGAGATCACAGTAAGGGCGAGGAAGTTCGCCCACCTAGAAAGCCAGCACATCAGGCATATACCGAGAAGATGACCAGTCGACTAAGGAAAGGGGCTGCTACATATGCGGAGGCCCACATGGATACGCGAGGTGTCCTCAGATGAAGAACCTTGGAGCCATCATACGGGACTACGGGAAGAAGGCAGCTTAAGACCAAGGTTCGAGTTCGTACACCACACAAGTGGGCATGATCGGGGTCTGTGCCGCTACTGCTACGCCAGCCAGAAAGCAGGAGGCTTACCCCACGCAGTACGTGGACATGACCCTAAATGGGAATCGGGAAGCAGGTGCGTGCCATGGTGGATACTGGAGCCGAGGCCAATATAATGACCAAATCAGCAGCGGCAAGATTATGGCTAAGTTACAGTCTGAGCAACACACTTCTTAAGACGATTAATGCCCCACCAACGCCAGTATGCAGAGTTACGCACGGTATCAATGTCACCTTAGACAGATGTCAAGGTAAGACTAGCTTTGTTGTCACCCCCTTGGACATCTTCGATATTATACTTAGGCAAGAGTTCTTCCGCCAATGCCACATCATGATAGACCCTTACCTTCAAAGGATGCTTGTGCTGGAGAAGGAAGGGTCCTGCATGGAGCCCTTAGTCGAGATGCCCTAGACGGGAGGAATCTTCCAACTATCGGCCATGCAGTTTGTGAAGGGCCTTAAGAAGGGGAAGCCTACTTACCTGGCCACTATCGCAAGTTCAAGTGAAAGCGAAGGTGCCCCAGAACCCTTGCCATCCTGGATCGAAAAGATAATGGATGAGAACAAGGACGTCATGCCCGAGGAGTTGCCAAGGCACTTGCCACTAAGATGGGTGGTCAACCACAGGATTGAGTTGGAGCTAGGCACCCGACCACCCGCCTATCCACCATACCGCATGGCACCACCAGAATTGGAAGAGCTCAGGAAGCAGTTGAAAGAGCTCCTTGAAGCTGGCCATATCCGACCATCCAAGGCACCATATGGAGCCCCAGTGTTGTTTCAACAGAAGGAGGATAGTTTGTTGCACCTTTGCATAGACTATTGGGCGCTAAACAAGGTGACCGTTAACAACAAGTATCCAATCCCACTCATAGCCGACTTGTTTGATAGACTTGGACAGACAAAATACTTCTCTAAGATGGACCTAAGGAAAGGATACTACCAGGTACGCATAGCTGAGGGAGATGAACCAAAGATGACTTGCGTCACTAGGTACGGATCGTACGAGTGGTTGGTAATGCCCTTCAGTCTGACCAATGCACCCGCTACTTTCTGTACTCTGATGAATAAGATCTTTCATCCTACCTGAACGATTTTGTGGTAGTATACCTGGACGATATTATGATATACAACTACACCTTGGAGGAGCACGCGAAGCATCTGGAGAAAGTCTTCCAAGTCTTACGATAGAACCGGCTACACATTAAGCGGGAGAAGTGCGAGTTCGCCCAACACGAAGTGCACTTCCTTGGTCACATTATCAGTCGGGGCCAGCTTCGCATGGATGAGACCAAAGTGCGAGCCATAGTAGAGTGAGAGGTGCCCACCAAGGTAACGGAGCTGAGATCGTTCCTTGGGCTCGCAAATTATTATCGAAGATTCATAAGTGGCTACTCCGCTATAGCCGCTCCACTCACCGAGTTGTTGAAGAAGAATAAGTCATGGGTTTGGAGCGAGAAATGTAGGCGTTCTAAGGCCTCAAAGTTGCTATGTCAGAGGAGACGGTTCTTGCCTTACCCGACTTCTCCAAGACATTTGAGGTACACACGGATGCCTCAGACTTCGCCATAGGGGGGGTGTTGATGCAAGATAGACACCCCATTGCTTTCGAGAGCCGCAAGCTGAACAAGATCGAATGGCGGTGCACCATGCAGGAGAAAGAGATGATCACCATCGAGCATTGCCTTAGGACCTAGAGGCATTACTTATTGGGGTCAAAGTTCATAGTCCAAACCGACAATGTCAGCACTAGCTATTACCAATCGCAGAAGAAGCTTACACCCAAGCAGGCTAGGTGGCAAGACTTTCTAGCCGAGTTCGACGAACTAATATATAAACTAGGAAAGGGCAATGTAGTGGTTGATGCTCTGAGCAGGAAAGCAAAGCTAGCTGCCATCATGATAGCCCATTACGACATCCGAGAATCAATCAGAGAGGGCTTGTCACACGATCCAGAAGCAAAAAACTTATAGAATTGGCATCCCAAGGAAAGACCCGACGCTTCTGGATTGAAGATGGTATCCTGCTCACCGCCGGAAGGAGGGTCTACGTGCCGAAGTACGGCAACATAAGTCGGCAAATCATGAAGGAAAGTCATGACACCCTATGTGCCAGGCATCCAGGGCAGCACCGTACGCGAGCTCTCATCGAGGCAATCTGCTATTGGCCGAGGATGCGGGACGACATCGAATGTTATGTGCAGACTTGTCTTGTTTGTCAACAAGACAAAATAGAGCAACGTCATCCCGGAGGTCTTTTGGAGTCACTCCCCATAGCCGAGCGACCGTGGGAGAGCATCACCAGGGACTTCATCAATGGCCTACCAAAGTTCGATGGTTACGACACCATTATGGTTGTGGTGGACAAGTTCTCCAAGTATGCCTGCCACACCGGGATGCACAGCCAAGAAAGTAGCCCAGCTATTCTTTAAGAATGCGATGAAGTATTGGAGGCTGCCAAGGCACATCATAAGCGATCGTGATCCGTGCTTCACGGGGAACTTTTGGAGAGAACTATTCCAGATACTCGGCACTGAGCTACATTTCTCCATGAGTTTCCATCCACAAATCGATGGCCAAATCGAGCGAGTCAATGCCTTGTTAGAGTGCTATCTTAGGCACTTCGTGAGCTCGCACCAAAGAGATTGGGCCAAGTTGCTTGATGTGGCCCAATTTTCATACAACCTGCAGCGGAGTGAAGCCACGGGGAGGACACCATTCGAGCTTGCTACTGGCCAACAGCCACATAATTTACACTCGCTACCAGCAGCCTTCGAAGGGAAGAGTTTGGGCGCTTATCATTTGGCCAAGGGGTTCGAGGAGCAGATGGACGCCGCAAAATCTCACCTTGCTAAGGAGGCCAAGCAGACGAAGTTTGCCGACCGGACGCGACGTCCCACCAACTACAAAGTCAGATACCTGGTGTTGGTGAAGTTCAATCAAAGGCAGTTCAAAGCACTAAGGGGCGTAAATCCAAACTTAGTGGTGCAAATATGAGCGGCCATTCAGGATCCTTCCCAAGGTTGGCAATATCTCATATCGACTGGAGCTACCACCGTCGCTAAAGGTTCATCCTGTCTTCCATGTCAGCGTCCTCAAGCCGTACCATGAGGAGAAGGATGACCCAAGTCGAGGACAGTCGAGTAGGCCACCCATTACCATCACTGCCTCACATGATCAGGATGTAGAAGGCATCATCGATTACCAGGCGAAGCAGAAGAGGGGACATCCGGCTACTGTAATGTTCCTTGTCCATTAGAAGGGTCAATCACTACAAGAAGCCACTTGGGAGAAGTACGAGGACTTGTGGCAGTTTCGGGACAAGGTACATAAATTTCTACAGTAGAAACAATGCAACGCAGTCATCGCATCATTAGGTGGGGGAGAATGACACGTCCCGCCTAAATTCTGCCCCAAAATAGTGCAAAAACATGTCCGCCGCGCACTGGAGGGCTCCGGAACTCTCTAGAATTATGCAGAAGATTAAAAAGAAGACTAGAGAGACCTGGAAGCTTCCAGAGACTTGTAGAAACGTGTAAGGTAGCCTTGTACATATAAATATCTTTAGATATTTTGTAGGAAGACTCTAGAGAATCATTCTTATCCGTAGGATCAAATTAATCCCAGTCGTCCGTTGAGGAGGTGTCTTTTGTTTTCCAAAGCCCTCTTTTGTCTTTCAATATCCAGCATTCCCTTAGCGATCATAGGCAACAGGCTTACTAATGTTTGCAAGATCGTGCAAGATTCGTGAGTAAACTGACTAGTGCCGCACGGAAGTGCTAGTGTGAGTTCTAGGTCCGTGAAAAAGGTGGACCACAAGATAGAGTTGGTACCAGGTGCCACTCCGTCTGCGGGGGTGCCATACCATATGGCACCTCCGGAGCTTGAAGAATTACGGAGGCAGCTGAAGGAGTTGATGGACATGGGCTACATTTGTCTATCATAAGCGCCCTATGGAGCACCGATTTTTTTCCAGAAGAAGCATGACGGATCAATCCGGCTATGCATCGACTATCGGGCGCTCAACAAGATCACAGTTAAGAACAAGTACCCAATCCCGCTCATTGCCGATCTTTTTGATCAACTTGGCCAAGCACGATGGTTCACCAAGTTAGATCTATGGTCCGGCTACTACCAAGTGAGAATTGTCGTGGGGGATGAATCGAAGACTACATACATCACAAGGTACGGTTCGTATGAATTCCTCGTGATACCTTTTAGACTCACGAGTGCGCTAGCAACGTTCTGCACCCTCATGAACCGTGTCCTACAACCGTTCTTGGATAAGTTTGTGGTGGTGTACTTGGATGACATTGTCATATATAGCAACACTTTGAAGGATCATGTAAATCATCTGAGACAAATCTTCCAAGTACTTCAGGAGAACGAGTTGTACGTTAAGAAGGAGAAGTGCGCATTTGCTCAACGGGAAGTCTCCTTCTTGAGACACATCGTCGGAGAGGGCAAGCTTCGAATAGGACGAGTCCAAGGTATGCGCTATACAAGAATGGGAGACACCTAAGAAGGTTCCAGAACTTCAATCCTTCCATGGATTGGCCAACTATTATAGGAAGTTCATCAAAGGCTATTCTGCTATAGCCGCACCCCTCACCGATCTGTTGTCACAGACCTAGAACTCACGTCACCACTTTCGTGCAGCACTAGTCAGTTTGCTCATGAATCTTGCATGATCTTGCAAACATTAGTAAGATTATTGCCTACGATGGCTAAGGGAATGCTGGATATTGAAAGACAAGAGAGGGCTTTGGAAGAAAGAAGACTTTGATTGCTTGGAGAATTCTTTACAAGGCTAGAGATCTTACAACTTTTCTTGTTGCCAAATGAATGCCAAGGAGGGGTATTTACACTACTACACCTCCTCAACGGAAGACTAGGATTAATTTGATCCTACGGCTAAGAATGATTCTCTAGAGTCCTCCTACAAAATACCTAAGATATTTATATGTACAAGGCTACCTTAAACGTTTCTACAAGTCTCTGGAAGCTTCCAGGTCTCTCTAGTCTTCTCTTCAATCTTCTGCAAAATTCTACAGAGTTCTAAGAGCCCTCCAAAGCACGACAAACACGTTCCTGCACTATTTTGGGGTAGAATTTAGGCGGGACGTTTCATTCTCCCCCACCTAATGATATGATGACTGCATCGTATTGTTGCTGCTGTAGAAATTTATGTACCTTGTCCCGAAACTTCCACAAGTCCTCGTACTTCTCCCAAGTGGCCTTTTGCGGTGATTGGCCCTTCTAATGGACAAGGAACATTGCAATAGCCGGCTATCTCCTCTTCTGCTTTGCCTGGTAATCGATGATTCCTTCTATATCCCGATCATGCGAGGCAGTGATGGTAATGGGTGGCCTACTCGACTGTCCTCGACTTAGGTCATCCTTATCCTCATGGACGACTTGAGGTCGCTGGCATCTGTCTTGCTTGAAGTCTATCAGGGCTTCTGCTTGGGTGATGGCTTTGTCGAAGGTGGAAACTTGTCGCCGTTCATCCTGGCCCAATTCTGTAACTCGTCCGTGAAGTGGAACAGCATATCCTCGTCTGTGAGGTTGGGGATTTGAAGCGTGAGAGTAGTAAACTCCCTTATATAGGCCTTTATACTACCCGTCTGCTTCAATTCCCTAAGCCTCCTTCCGACTTCATGGACAACGTTGTTGGGGTAGAAGGTCTTCTTGAACTCTGCCTTGAACTGTTCCCACGTGCTGATCGTGCAGAGTTCCTATCCTATTTCAGCATCCTTTCATTTCCACCATAACATTGCCATCTCCGTTAAGTATATCACGGCTGTATTGATCTTCATGTCGTCGCTGCTCACCTTGTTGCACTTGAAGTAATTCTCCAGGTGCCACAAGAAGTTCTTCACCTATTGTGCGTCTCGGACACCTTTGAAGACAGGTGGCTTGGGAGCCTCTATCATAGCCTCCCGTTCCACAGCCGTGGTGGAATGTCTCCCTTGCTGGATGGCCTCCTCGAGCTCCTTTATCTTGGCGCTCATGGCTTCTAACATGCCCATGAACCTTCCCTCCAAGGCCTCGATCCTACTCTTCAAGGAAGCGTGAGCTTCTTCCTCTATCGTTCGCTAGTTGTCGAGGTCCTCTCTACTTCTATGAGGCAGTGGTGAGGTTTGCGTACATTCTACCCTCCCCAGACCCCACTTGGGGGATTTTACTAGGTATGTTGTTGTTGTTGCTATGGCAAAAATAGCTACATATTTACTGATATTCCTAAACAAGCATCAAAGTATATGGTGAAAGCGGGATGTTATATGAATGATTTTTACAGTTTAACGTAATTCTCAACCAAACAGGTTTATCTCATGATTAGAGATGTTTTCCAGAAGGTTGAGTGGAGGAAATTAGTTATAACAATCTAGGGGCTCCACGATGGATATCAATTCTTAGATTGGCTGCACATGGAAAGTATATACCAATGATAGACGGGTTAAATGGGGAATGAAGTTGCCACAACAGAGACTCATTCTCACCTATTTTTCTCTTCTCTTATGTATGCTCAAGTACGGTTCAAGATACTACAATGGCAAGGGGTTATCAGATTACCTAGAAAATGGAGTTTGAATTAGCATGGGCTAGTACACATGTAAAAAGCAAGTGTGTTAGAGATGAGATCTACAGACTAACTTTAAGTGCAACACTCTACCATATATGAAGAGAAGAAAACTTGAAACTTTTTTAACTTAAACAACCAGTAGAAAGTATTATCAAGTTAATCATACAAGAGGTGCATATAAGGGGAAGCTCACACGGGCGGGTGGCAAAGTGGCCACATATTCATAATTAATACCCCACCTAACCAACACATCCCAAAGCTTACGAAGTGGAAGATCTGATGCAAATATTACAAAATGGGACCTTTAAGTGCTTGGATAGATCGAAGTTATGTAATGACCTGAAAGTGTTGGGACAGTTTATCTAGCTTTCAAGCATCTCCTTTTGACTATGTACTCAAAGTTTACTTTTATTTATCAAAAACAAAGATCAAAAAGTGCTTTTAAGACCAATAATTCTTTTGTTTTCAACTACATCTCTTAAATTCGTTCATGTACAACCTCTCATATACAAGAGTATAAGAATAAATAAAATAAGGGTACTCAATGTGAGAGGAATAATTATTTTTTTTTCAGAAGGCTAGAAAATTGGCCTCAGTTTCTATCCAAGAACCATTTAGAATGTGCTAATATAATCTATATTCTGTTCATGAAAAAATAGTTCTTATTATCATATCAAATGAAGTGATCATAAGTAATATTTTTCACTAATTGGTTGCTCTCAAATCCTTCTACGCTAAGAGTACGAGTCTATACACCCAAGAGGCTTTTTCAGGAACTGGAAGTAGCAAAACAAGAACACATTAGAGCCACTTTTGGTGTGAAGAAGGATTAGAAAATTGAGGAAAGAGGCCACTAATTATAACTCGCAATTATATTCGGAACAGAGTGCTATATCTACAGCAAACTCATATTCTGGGAACAAAAGGAAGAAAGAACAGTAGTAATAAGTTCATACGAAATACGTCTTTACCTACCATAGTGTTTGCAGTAGTGATTAGATAACTCAGCTCCACGTTTGTAACAAAATCCAAATCCACACCTACAAATGTTAAAACAATGATGCATCAAAATTTGGCTACATAGAGATAAAGTCGATATTAAATCATATTGACTATGAGTGGAATCAAAGCATCCAAGTTATCGACTTTATTAGTTGCTTGGCCTGACAAAGAACAATAGCTATAACGACTTTGTGGAATCACCAAATTGAATAAACAAAATATGTAGCAGCCATTGAAAACAAAAGAGAAGGCAAAACATTTTTGCTTAGCTAGATTTTTCATATATAGCTTTAAAGAATCAATGTATTTACAAGCACACAAGATTTTGTGTAGCCAGCAATAGAACAAGTATAAAAACAGAAATCCTGGTGAAATGGAAGGGTTGCAATTGAGAATTTTACACATCTAAATATAGATATACACACACATAGCTGCCTTTGTTCGGTTAGCTCTTTTGCTATGTCCCTTTTCATTAGTTAACATGGCAAATCAGAGATGTGTGTACACTAACGAGCAATCAAATTCTTCAAAACTAGTAATTCATAAACAAGTAGATAATTCGTGAGGTCAAATAGACTTGGGTCAATATTCTTGCTCCTGAGACTAACTTTTTCTTGACAAACTTGCACTTATTACATCTTTGAGTGATGGTTTAGGTCCATTAAAATCTACTGCTGCTAGTCGTCAAGATGTTTGCCCTTTGCTATGCTTTATTGAAGAGGCTATGTTTTCACTTGCAGCGGCAGTCGGAAAGCCCTTGCAGGTGGACATGGCAACAAAGAACAAAAATCGTCCTAGTTGTGCAAGAGTGAAGGTAGAAGTTGACTTGCTGGGTGAATTCCCCAAACGAATCAAAATTGGGATCAAGCAGGATGGAGGTGAGGTGCTAGAGAAATGGGTGCTGATCAAGTATGATTACTTGCCTAGGTACTGTCAAACTTGTCTCATCCAGGGCCATGACAAAGAACAATGTTATGTAAAGCATCCAGAACTATTCAAGAAACAAACTGATAGTAAAGGGGAGGAGAATAAAGAGGCAGAAAAGGGTGAAAGCCAAAATAAAAAAGCAGGAAAAGAAAAATCCACCTCCAACCAAGGAGGTTGGCTTCACAGAGCCAAAAAAGAAGAAAAGGGGTAGAAAGCAGCAATCACAGTAGGTGTGGCAGGAAAATACATGCAACAAGTTTGAGAAGCTAGACTCTCAGGTAGACAAAGCATAAGGAAACAATAATAAGGAGCATCAACCACAAAAAAAGGAGGGAGAGCACATTCAATCAACGATGTAGATATACAAGAGCAAACCACCAAGGAATGTGTAATTGAAAAGTTTTATGGGAAGGACAAGGAAGCTATGGGGACAACATAGAGGTAGGAAAAGAACAAGCAGGTGAACAGGGTATAGTAAAGGAGAAATAGCAGAAACATGGTGGAGTGAAAACTTCAAGAGAAAAGAAAAATGAGGAAACTGAGGAAGGAAGCAGTATTAACCAAATTTCCCAAGGTGATTTTGCAAAAGAGGGGTTGCATAAAGACATGCAGGTTACTGGAGGAATCGATCAGGAAACTATTGATAATGTTGAGCAAGAAGAACCTGGGGATATGCCTCTAGATCCGAAGAAATTCCTATATATAGGAAGAGTTTTGGAAGCAAAAAGGTGGTTTATTCAGGGAGATTGGAACACAAAATTCTTTCACTCCTATGCCAGAGGCAAAAGAAAAAGGTTGTAGATCACTAAAATCAGAAGTGAACAAGGCTTGTTGCTGTCTGATGAAGCAGACATAGGACAGGAAGCAGTTAGAGTATTTGAAGCATAGTTTAAGGAATCTAAATTCACAAATAATTCCTCCATGCTAGATCTCATTCCTTCATTAGCCACTCAGGAGGAAAATGAACAGATGAGTGCACTTCCAAGTGAAGAGGAAATAAAGGAGGCAGTTTTTCAGCTAAATGGCACTAGTGCAGCAGGCCCTGGTAGTTTTACAAGCCTATTTTTTTAAGAATGCTGGGATGTACATTCTACCCTCCCACCCTCGACTCCACTTGTGGGATTTCACTAGGCATGTTGTTGTTGTTGTTGTTTGGGATATGGTTTCAAAAGATGTCATAAAGGTGGTAAGAGCTTTCCTCTATGGGTAATGTCTTCCTAGATATATTACTCACACCAATTTGGTGTTATTACCAGAGAAAGAAGAAGTCAGAACTTTCTCATATTTGAGGCCAATGAGCCTGAGTAATTTCATGAACAAAGTGATCTCCAGAGTTCTACATGAAAGAGTGTTACTGGTTCTACCAAAGATTATTTCCCCCAATTAGTCAGGGTTTGTTAAATGGAGGAGTATAGCAGAAAATGTGTTGTTGGCTCAGAAAATTATTGGGGACATTCACAAAAGGAATAAACATACTAATGTGGTAGTCAAGATGGACATGATAAAAGCCTATGATAGGGTGTCATGGATATTTCTTACTCAAAAGTGTTGAGAAGATTTGGGTTCAGTGAGGTTATTATAGATATGGTTTGGAGATTGATTTCAGATAATTGGTACTCAATGTGTATCAATGGATAGGTTCATGGCTTGTTTCAATGATCAAGGGGGGTAAAGCAGGGTAACCCTCTTTCACCCACACTTTTTATCATAGCAGCAGAGGTGTTGTCAAGAGGACTAAACAACCTTCATAATGACCAGAAGTTCATAGGATATGGATTGTCTAAATGGATCCCAAAGATCAATCATTTATCCTATCTTGATGATACCATCTTATTTTGTTCAGGAGATAGGGCATCCATCATTAAAATGATTAGAAATTATGAGGATGCATCAGGTCAACAAATTAATACAGCCAAGAGCATCTTTTATTTGCATGAAAATGCTCCTGTTATATTCTCTATCAAACTTAGAAAGCTTACTAGAATAAGACAAGGGAAATATCCCCTTATTTAGGTTGTCTTATTTAATATGGGATGAAGAATAGTGGCTATTTTGAAGGATTAATGAGGACAATTACTAAGAGAATTCTCTCATGGAAAAATAGGTTTTTATCCTTTGGGGTCAGAAACATACTCATTAATCATGTGCTACAATCTATGTCTATGTATCTCTTGACAGCTTTAACTCCTCCAACAACATTACCCCATTTTCTCAAAGGCTCCCACCCATTGTGGGGTAGGGGGATCGAATGTACGCAGCCTAACCCCTATGTTTAAAACATAGAGCGACTGTTTCTGGATGACCCATGATGAGCGTCGAAAGTTGCATTGACTCACTGCTACTTCACAATTGAACGAAGAGCAGACAATTTAAAGAATTATTTTGCTTTATTTCATCATACCCCAAAGCCAAAAAATAGTGAATCTTTAGCTTCATCTGGCTGTGGAAAGAACAGCTTTGACTCCTCCAAAAAGGGTAATAAGAAAATCGCATCAGATATTCACGAAATTCTTTTGGGGATCATCCATTATAGAAAAGATGAAATATTGGGTAGCCTGAGAGGACATGTGCTTCCCTAGAGAGGAAAGACCGTGAACAGCCAACCATCGTACTGTCAAAATTGGAGTTTAAGTTTTAAATCTCTCTTTGAAATGAATAGATTAATGCAGGCTAAGCTCTGGTGGAAGTTCAGGACTGCTATTGGTTTACTATGGGCCACCTACATGGGTAATAAGTATTGCAAAAGACATCATCTTGTTATTGTATGGAATACAGGGGCATCACATACTTGGAGGAGTATGCTAAAATAAGGGACTAGGTGAAACCTTTTATCTGGTGGCAAGTAAAAGCTGGAAATTCCAGCTTTTGGTTTAACTGTGCTCTATACTACTGTTAGAATAGTGCTGTAACAGTACTATAGCAACGACTATAGGCACTATAGCAACGGTCGGGCACTGTAGCAGGCACTGTAGCAACGGCTATAAACAGCTTGAAATGGCCCTTAAGGACTTGTATATATAGGAGGGTCATTCTTACTTGTTAAGTATCTCTCAAAAACAAAATTTTCTCTCAATTTAGTTTTCTCACTCTTTTCTCTATTTCTCACATGGTATCATAGCTTCCAGTGAGAAAATTATAAGTTACTGCTGAGTATCCTTGTCTAGCAGTATCAAAACCCATTTTCTTCCCTTTTTTGATCAGATCTCCTCCACTACTGCCACTGGTTGACCACCAACGGGTTATCATTTGTCAAAACTAACTACATCACGATGTTCACCACCTACGGCATCATTGGATTGCTCTCCTCGAGACTGACCTGCCCACCTAGTTCCAACATCACTACCGCTGTCATGCACAGCTACCGCCGTTAGGAATTCCAGAACTGATCTATTTGATACACTGTTCTCATTCCTGGTATTTGTTTCTAAGAATTCCAATTTGTATCTAAT
>JAOTQR010000100.1:16911772-16952898 GCA_025774065.1 Solanum ossicruentum
AGGGGTGAGAAATGACTAAAAAGATTTATTTTTGATATTTTTAACATAATCCTTACTATAATATCAATATGGGTATTCATATTTATCCATATTATTCATTGGATAATTTATTTTATCTATTTAAAATATAAGTCAAATTAAGTATTTTATTCATTTTTACTTTAATTTATATTTAATTGTTTCATATCCGACTCCACTCACTCCTGGATCAACTATTATCTATGGAAAAAATGGCAAAATTGAGTATTTGAGTAAATTATCAGTGTCCAGAATTTTCAAAACTAGTAAAGTTAAAAATTAATGGAAAAAGAGCTGTTGTACTCAAACACCAAAGGTCGCCAAATGGCAGTTTTAAATCTCTCTTCAACTAAAGGTAACCCTCAATTTTGATGTAATGAATTTGTTCTCATTCTTCCCTAATTAATTTGCCCTATTCAGAAAAACAATCTCTTGAATTATAAATTGACTATCACTATTTTGGGAAATAAAATCGATTTGTTTAATCAGTTTGGTTTGGTTTTTCGATTTTTATCTAAACCGTAAACACCCCTAGGTATCAATAGATCACCAGAGTATCACAAAAGATTAAGTTTCTTCTATATGATACTAGTATGGTGTGTATATATACCACCACAGTATCACATAGGATTATTTCATAGTATTCATGCTGACATTAGCACGGCATCTACATGATGTTAGAACGACGTTAGAGCGAAATAAAAAGGGAAAAGTGGGGTAAGAAGGTTAATAGTTTGAACATGAGTCCATTGAGGGTTTATGAAACTTTTTTATTGCTATGACTTGAAAATTAGATTTTATTGTCATTATTAGTAATAACCTACTTCTAAATTGTCATTTATTAAATTTTCACATTAAGTATATTTTATGTACGTTTTCCTAAAATAAACATTATATACCTTAAATTTAAATATCGGCATTGTCTGACTAATGAATAAAAGAAATGAATCTTCACGTATTCTTAATCTATTTTTTTTTAATTAATATCTAAGCATGTATTACTTTGTTTTCCAATAATTTTTATGTTATTTTTTTAAAAAACACAAATTGGGAGAAAGCTCAATTTACTGTTGTCGATATTTTTTGTCGATTCTTGTATATGACATTTTGGGTATGTACGATGCTGAAATAGTTTATACAACAAAGGAAATCAAGTTCCACATTGATGAAACCAAACCAAATGTTTAAATGCATGGACACGCTAAATATTTAGAATACGTGAATTCATTATGAATGCATCAAATATCCGAGTAAAATAAAAAGATATGACCGTTCGATTATATGTTTATTCAACTCGATTATATTAGTAAGGTGATAGAAATAGAAAATATATCTAAGCAACATAACTTAATTTCAATAATATCAATTTTTCTAAGACAATAAAACTCCCAAGTCACAACTTCAAAATAAAATGCAGTATTTGGAAATTGAATGTGTATATTACGTGCCAGTTTTTTATTATATTTATTATTATTGCTGCAAAAGCTCAGTTTGTCAGTCTTGAATTAAGTAAATTCTTCTATAGATTTTAAGGAAATTGAGCACCATTATATTACAAGAGATTTGCAATTTTACTTATAAAAGCCTTTTAATATAAGTGTGTTCAACTCTCTTATACAAGTTTTTGTGTGTTAGGTACAGATTAATGGAATTTTGTCAAAATGGTGTAAACATCAATTTCTCTTCCTCAATTTGCCATCTGTTCCTCCAGGAAATTATGCTCCGATGGACAAACATTCAAGGTCAAAAGTTTACCTATGAGGTAAAACTTAAAAACTTCTTGAATCGAGCGGGGCCAAAATTTTGAGGTCATTCTCATACATCATCCAAAAATGTTATCTTTCAGAGTGTTCCACTTGCAGTGATTTGGGCTTTGACACTTTCATGCGAGAGGTCTCAAGTTCGAAACACCTTGCCAGCAAAAGCAAAAGGTTTTCCTTTTGGGTCAAACTCATCACATCGGATTGCCTATTGTTGGTTATCTCTTGTGTGATTTGTGAGTTATTACATAGAAACAGGAATTTACCCAGTGCGCACCCAAAAAGTAGTAGTTGCGGGTTCCCTGATAAGAAAAAAAAATCCAAAAATGTTACATTTTCTATTTGAAAGAGGCAATGATGCCCTTTAACCCCTTGTTTGGATTGTTGTTATCCATGTATTGTATTGTTAGTTTAAGTATACTATTTGTTTTAATTGTTATTTAAATTTCATTGTATTGTATCGTTTAAAACCATTATTAGATAACAACGAAGAGACTCATTTTATGTAACGACTGACTTGGTGTAATTGCATCGTTACTTCAATATCTTCTTCTCATTTTTTTACTTTATTTATTATTTAATAATTTTATTTTATCATCACCTATCTTTTCATGATATCTATCATACACCCTATAATTTCTTATAGATGTATCATTCAAATTATGGATATATGAGATTATGTAGCGATAAAGAACAATACAATCTATCCAAACATTGTATTCATTGAAAACAATATAGTATGATGCACTACAATACATAACAATCATCCAAACAAAGTGTAAGAGTAATGGTAAATAAACCACTCTTTAAAGGCAAATGTCCATTCTTAAAACAAACGTCCAGCAATGTTATTCAAAAGAGGAACATAAAAAAGAATGAAAACTAGTCTTTAGTTATCTGGCTTTGTGCCATCAAAACCATATTATTCACCAAAAACAAAAGCACTTAATAAAATAAAAAGTGCATGAAGTCGGCTCCAATGTGGATACTGGCAATCGGGTGGGGGACCAACTATTACCAATACCAATAATTACCAATAATTCTAACACATTGCTCAGTAGCTAAAGCTTTTGAGACGCTATACCGATCAACTAAGTGCTTTTACCAACTATTCCCATTTGCTGAACCAACAGTTGGTCAAGTGTCTTGAGGAACCAACAACCTTACATGTGTATCTAATTGATCTTCTTAAGGCAGTTAACATATGTGTAACTTGAGAAAGAAACAAATAGCTTGCGAAACCTGAAAAGATAAACCAAAAGATAGTTACAACATGTAATGTTTTTGGGAAGACACGTCTGCCTACCGATAGTCCCAAGATCGAGTGAGATCAGCAACTACTTTTCTACTGCAAGTTATACATCAAGGGCAACTGTGTGAACAACATAGCAAAGATATTACATACCAAACCCACTGACTCTTGTGCTGAGCCATTGCAGCTAAGCTCCTTCTGGGATGTTCATTTAGCATGCAATGCACCACTCCACTTGGATGGAACTTAGCACATAGAAGGGACAACCATATGTCAACTGGTCCACTGTATTTGCGCAATATGTTGGTGCTAACCTGAAAATGATTAATCACAAAGCTGCCAGTTCAAAAACTTGAGACCATAAAATTGTGATACAGAGGCAAAAATTCCAACCGTAGTCACAGAAATGCAAAACCAATTAGCATTTGAATTCATCAAGCTATGATACTACCAAGAAAAAGATCTTATAAGGGATGACGAGGTCAGTAAAATTTATAAGGGCAATGACTCATTCTTAAACCAGCGTTCTTAAGGCCAAAGAGTCGGGCTAATCGACCCCAACTTGCTTGCAATTGAGACAGGGATGTAGTTGTTGGGTGACATTCCCAAGAAACTAAAATTAAAAAATCTACAAGTAGAGCGACCGGTAAGGAGACAAGGGAAGAACTCACAAGCTCCCAGGCGTCAACTTCTTTATGTGAAGTATCTTGCAATAGTTTTCTGCAAATGGAAAAACCATTTTATCAGGATGTGCTACAAAGTATGGAAGTTGAAAGACACTTAAAGTAGTAATTTTATCAACAGCATGGGCAGTTGAAAGACATAAAATAGAGGTGCTCCTTAAATATTTTAACGAAGTAGCCATTGCAAGGAAATTTAGATAAAAATTAAAGCTACTAATCCCAAGTCTTACATATTTCACTACCAAAGATTTTATAAGACTAGTAGAACACTACTACAACAATTATACCTCAATCCCAAACTCAAGTTGAAATAGCCTATATGAATCCTCACAAGCCATGTCACTATATTTAAGCTCATCTTAGGCTGATATCATACAAAAACCAAAAACGAATAAAATGTACTAGAATTCTATATAGTTTCTACAGGTATATAAACCTCTATTACGGGTAAAAGGACTCCAAGAAGTCATAGGAACCAAAGTAAACACACATGACTATCATAACAGGAGAGTTATGGTTAAGACAATTTGTTAAGTCTTGAAGAAGATTTAGGTCGAAGTCCTATACCTACAAAGGAGTGTCCAACTCGTCAACAATTCCTCGTCATACAATTACACAATATGCTATCGGCATGTCAATCAATTAAAGATTCGAAAAAATCAAGTATTTGAGAGATATCAAAGTATAAAGAAAATGGATACTTATGAAACTTTGCTAGTATTATATATAACTGCCAATAATAAATAAATTTTTTTATAACATCTTCAAGAGCACTTCCAAATAGTATCAGAAACGGTGACTAATTTCATTTGCAAAGTACTACCACTGGCTACCTACATATGATGAATAACTTACCTTACACCTTGGTGAACATCTTGATGGTTACAGTGACCTGAGACTCCATAATTATCAAAAGTTATGACCTGGAAAACAAGTGTCCATGAGATGAAAAGGTGACATAATAAGAATTTTCCTCTGCACAAAATAACTCTTAAGGCAATATTTTGGATAAAAACACCAAGGGAAAACAGAAATTATAAAATGAAAACAGCAAATTTTGATAAAATTTCCCCTCTGCTCCAAAATAGCTTGACTTGACTTCTTTATTTTTGTTGAATATGATTATTTTCATCCTTCAACTAAGGTGTTTTCTCTTGGTTAAGTGAAATTTCTTGAGTTGGTGTTCTCCTCTACCTGTACACGAGAATAAGTAAACATATCTATATAAAACAGATGATAAAATTACAGGTGAAGATAAGAATTGGGCAGATGCTCACGGTAGTCAGTTTCTCCATGGTTTATTTTGCAGCAGTTGAGCAAAGGCTTCAAGTCATAACCAAGATCTTGAATCACAGATGAAATGCAACTTATAGCTTTTAACTTATTTTGGTCATTTTTGGAGTGTTTGGGATTTTAAGCCAAAATGACCAACAACAACAACATACTGGGTATGTTGTTGTTGTTGTTGGTCATTTTGGCTTAAAATCCCAAACACTCCAAAAATGCTTAAAAGCTATTTTGGCATAAAAGCACTTAAAATAAGCCAATCCAAACAATTATTATAACTTCTTTATGTTAATTTTATATTGTAAAAATTATCTTCGTGACTCCATTCTACTTGTCCATATTATAACTAAAAATAGGGAATTATTCTCTTGCATTATTTGTCAAATGTATTTTCCTGTGTCTATAAAGTTATCAGTTAGCAGTTTGTCCTAGTTTATCAATTATTATTTTGCTAGTTTCCTTTGTTTTTTTTTTGTGAAATTGATTTTGCTAGTTTCTTTTTTTGAGATACCTTTTTTCTTTTGGATAGTTGGTTCATTTGATATGTCCAGGAAGAACTGAAGAAGGATGGACTTTGAAATTTCAGCCACTGAATATGAGAATAGGTTTGGGTAGGAGTTGTGACTTGTCTGGATCGACATTGCACAGTGAGTATCTCACTTCCTCCACAAATTCTTCTTCAGATTTTAGATACTGAGGTTAGTCTTGCACCTTCAAATTAACATAATAAAATTATTCATGTGTTGCTTTTCTTTATTATTTTCACCAACCCCTTGTCCCGAAAAGTATGAATGCCCTTGCCGAAAATCTTGGATCCGCAACTGTGTCCCAAGTTTTGGCTTCGCTTCTGAAAGTCTGTCCCATATTATGCCGAACAATAAAGCTTTGCATAAATACCAGGGCATATCACATTAAAGTTTTACACTTGTTTCAAAGGTACTTTGGTATATTTGGTAGACACCAGGTAAGGATTATGTACTCCAGTCTACTGGGTTCTCTGCTTAACTTCCAGAATGGTGCACCTCAATGAAGTCATAATAATGGATTCTTCCGTATAAATTCCAATTAAGCAGAGAGTAAATCAAAATAAACTGATTCATGGCATCTGAAAAAGGAATAATTATATAGTATTCTTTAATGCAACCAAAATGAACAAATAAACGAATAATATATCTTCAGATCAACATTTTAATCTAGCAAAATAGAAAATCCACTTATGCGATGAAGTCAACAGGAGGAACTAGGACGCTTAAATTTAAAACAATCAAAGAGGCACAAACTACTGAAGATTATCTGAAAGGCCATCTTAGTTGAACAAGATAATTACTGATATCACTTACCAAATCAACTGCACAATTAGCAACTTCCTCCTTGATAATTTTTGACAATAACTTAGAGTTCCATGATTTGCCAAAACCATCCTAGACAGAACTGGCCATTAGAACTCTACTTAAACATTTAGAACATGGATATAGACCATTCTGATACAGCAAGAATACCTGTAGATCTGGATGGTCAATGACTTTCACTTGCTTTTCTGGAACCTGCATGAGAAAAATAATAGAGAGCAGAAAGATCAATGACTCATTTTTTACTAGCTTCATGATCTTAGGCATATTTATACGCCTCAATAATCAAAAATCCCATAAGTAGAGTGACACTCGAGGGTCAAATCATAATGTTTTACACCTTTTTATAATTATTTTACGTATTTTGCTAATGTTGGACCAAGTGCACCATGTTGTTGTGGTTTTTATGAATTTTTACTAGAATACATCGCTTCGGAGTGATACATGTACCAAGTGGAGACAATCAACATGTGGCAAAGCTAAGAAAATGTTTAACACCTGGTCCGCGTTCAGGTCCGCGTCGCGAATCAGTGTTAAATGGACGCTTTCTAAGTCAGCCGAAAAAAATAGCAAGTGGGCAAAAAATAGGCTAAGTCTGCAATGCAGACTTGAGGAAAAGTTGGGAAAAGCCAGATTTTCAAGGATTTTTAGTGCTATAAGATAACCCACTTTAGTTGTAATTAATCATTATGTTTTATTGGGACGAAAATCAGTGAAGGAAGGGGGAGAAACAAGTCCTTCAACCTTTGGTTAAGTCCAACTTCTTAAATTTCTTGTTTTAATTATGAGTTTGAATATGTATTTGGTGCGTAATCTTAATATGAGTTGCTAAGCTCACCATTTTCTGAGATTGTAACTATAGACAATGTTTTAGTTCTGGAATCTTTACATTTATGAATGAGTTGTGATTGTTCTTGTACTCCTTAAATCGTCCATTTTTAAGCTTGATCACCTTCGAAATGAACTTGTTGTGTATCATGAATTCGAAAGATGTTGTGATGCATAGAACATAGGTAGTATAAGAAGCTTGTTTGATTTATGGAAATAAATTGATTTGTGTATTGAAGAATTGTGACAACTACCTCTACACCTTGCTTGATTCAAAATAAAGGATTAAATCTTTACTGCGTTTTTATTGGATTGTCTATCCCTGCTCAACGATATAGTTAGGCAAACACTAAAAATAGGCTAAAAAGAGGTGTGCAACCCTATTTTGGTAATTTCAACCCTTTGAATCAACAATCGACAACTCAATCATAAGTGTAATGTTTAATAACTAATTCGGCGTCGACAAAGTTACAATCCCGGAATTTCATTTATATTGATATTTAATCACAAGAATCAACTTGAGTATAATCATAATTCCTAGTTTTAATACTTCATAAACTAGTTTGTAATAACAATTTTAATCAAAGTTTATTCCATTTTTCATCAACATAACAATTTGGAAAATTACCAAGTTATATCAAATCTCTTGGGTTCTACATCCCGATCTTTAAAAGACCATTGTATTACTTGTTTCGACTACGTACACTTGCATGTGCTAGGAGCCAATACTTCACCAACATTTTACAAAAACAATTCCATTATAGTAATTTGCGGAAATAGAGGAATGCAGGATTGCATGAAAGCCGACAAAAGATCACAAATCTAGCATTTAAAGTTCACATCACCTTAAGCACAGTCGAGGCTAAATAAAGTTCTTCCTTTCTGACATTGCCCATACCATCTGCATTTCCTATATTTCAGTACAATGCAACAAAGCAGACAAAAATACAGAAAGTTAGCATCAGTAATAGACTCTTGGCTATCTAGGATAAGGATTTACTAAAGAACAGTTCTAGTGATTTGCATTCTGATCATTTATTCATTCCGCACTTACATAGAACTAGAATAGTTCATATTGAGAAAGCGAATCTCAGGTTTAACAACACTGCTTGAAGTGGATCATACTTTTAAGAAAAATCAATTGCTAAAGTATTTCAACCGGTTCAAAATCAACTTCTCATTTTAAGTGTTACTTTTGTGTCTTGAGACACATCTCTGGCTAGCAAAATGCAAATGACACTCAAAAATTAGGCACAAAAGAAATTTTTTGATTCAGCATCTGCAACAAAAATTGAAACATTCTAGAATCCTTACCTGTTGACATGCATAATATGTGCAAATTACATCCTCTTGAAGTCAAATAATTAAGGGTTGGAGTAAAGAACCTACAGTATAGAGTAAAAAGCACCATGAGTCAGTATCATCGCAATAGTAATGCTTTCTACAGCAAATAGTTGAATATTGGTTACTTAATAACAAGACTGCCTAAACATTGAAAAGTAATTGTATCATATGTGGGAACTGACATAAAGAATTATGATCCTTGTTACCAACTACATTTTTAACACAGTTTGCAAGGAAAAATATCCAGAAAAGGATGCTTCTCTTAGAACAAGCCTAAAGAAAATCTGATAAAATATAGGAAAAAAAGGTATAGCATTTTAATAGGTCATAGATTTTCAAGTATCATATGTATCAGGAGACATATGCTTAACAAAAACAAACCAAACAAAAGGTTTGAAATCATACTTTATATTAAGAGAGATCATAATTCAGTTCTTAAATAACCCACTTATCATAATAATTCAGTTCAAAATAACCCACTCAACAAAGGGGTCGCAATTGAATCTTGTCGTTTAGCCCACCAAATTTCTAGTCCACCCGGTTGCAAGATGGACATATGAATTCAAGGACTTATGATTCTGTAAATGTGTGTTCAACAATGAGCTCAACTAATAAATATTGTTTCAATTGAGCAACTTTATGTTAAGTGTATAACTAATAAACAGAGCTCTCATAATAATCTTGATCAAAACTAACGTATAGTTCCAAGTGTCTTATTCTGCAACTCCCTCTAAAGCAATTCAGAAGTTTGCACTGCTCAGAAAATCTATGACAGGAAAAAATAACAACTCAAGTAAACATGTTCAACCTTACATAGACTCATCATCAGGGTGGGCAATAACCAATAAGACATTTCTCTCGCGAAAAACTCCACCTGAAACATAACAAGAATATACATATTAGGAAGGGAAGCAATAGCTGTGGAACAAACACTATAGGGAAAGTTGTATTATGCATGTATTTTAGATTCTAAGAGAATAATGCATAACACCACCAAGGCAGCCAGTAAATACAAAAGAAAACAAGAATTGACATTTCGTAGAGAAGTCAACCATACCCTCATTTACTACTGCAGCTTGTGAGACAGAGAGAGATTCGTGGAGAATTTTAAAGAGTGAAGCCACCCACAGCACAACCAATGTAATGATGATTACTAGCCACTCCATTTAATCTTTTTCGCTAGCGGAACAACAGATAGCACAGATTGCATCTGCATGCAAATCTAAATGAGTTGCACTACTAAAACCCACTATGGGCAAGTGAAAGTGGTATTTAAAAAGGAGAAATCAAAAAGCGAAAATTCAAGGATGTCATTGATACTACCAACAATAAACCTTACAACAAACAGTACCCCTACAGTACAATCACTTTTTGCCAACATTTGTCCAAAGAAAGTAGGCCGGAGTGGTTTCTTTGGCATGTAATCTGGCACAAGCTTTGTGCTTTTTCCTGTTCTAAAATAAGGCCTTCTAAAAGTTTGGTACCAAAAATGCAATTTTGCTTTTGCTTGTTCTTCCTGATGTTACGATATGGATTAAAAACATCCACATAGTTATATAAAATCTGCATTTTATCTTCTGAGTGACAAAAGGGAAAATATTCAAGAATGGAGGTAACCACAGTTAAATGGACTTTATTCTTGCCGGATGATGAGATAAGATCACATATACAGGCTATGAGGTTATACAAGGAGAAGTCATGACCACGTGACGTGGACAGGTGGTCTTGGATGTATGGTGAAAAAGGAGTAAAAGGAGATTAAACAGAAAGTACCAAATCTATGTCTTTAAATGAGTGGTCTGATACTTTCACATGCCGTTTCATTTTATATAAAGTGAGTCCAACAAGTCATTAAAGGTAAAATAGTGATGCTAAGATTAAGCAAATTTCAGAAAGAGAAAAGTGTCATTCTTTTAGGGACAAACTAAAAGGAAAGGTGTCACATAAAATGGAGTAGAGGAAGAAATAATTTAGGAAAAGCTACAGACGCATGGGGCACGGGTAATTAGATAGGGATACAAACATTTAGTGGAAAGAAATGTAAGCTTGTATTTTATAAAGAAAAGTAAACGAAAAGTTAGATATGTCTAAAGGCCCTGCAGCAACCTCAGCCAAAAGAACAGTGGTGATGGAATGAGGATGTGCAATGGTTTATATCAAAGGAAAAAAAGTGTTATAGGAAGATGTCAAAAGAGGAAATGGGAGATTCATTGAAGAGTCGAAGCAAACTAAGAAAAGAACTAAGAAGGCTAGCGAAGCTCAATGTGAAGTCCTGGATGGTTTGCATAAACGCTAGGGACACAAGAAGGGAAAATGATATGTACAAAATACATTTAAGAGAGAAGAAAGAAATGCTTTTAAAGACAGAAACCTATTCATAACGATTATTCGTTAAAAAGATCCATGTGCAAAGAGAACAACCTGATGAGAAGGGGAAACTTTGCTAACTTGTACTACTTTTGTCTTAGGTGACGTTATATTAAATTGAAAAAAGTTGCATTTTTGCATATAGGTTTGATCTTTACAAGCTTTGAAGGCATGTTAAGTGCATTCGTAGTAAATATGAGCTAGCTAAATCCTCTTGAACGAAGTTTCATCAACCTAATCAAAATATGTGGTTTTAGAAATTCAAGGTAATGTAATTAATAATTATATTCTTATCCAATGTGAATTCTATGAATTTATATGACTAATTTTATTTTATTTTGATATATATAGTCGTGGTTATAAATAACACAATGTTTCAACAGAAAATTCACACCCTTTCTATCACAATAGGGAAACACTACGATGTAATACAGGCAAAAGGAAAAAAGAAACATTTTCAATGGGAGAATAAGTTCTATTCCAACAAATGAGGCTAACATCTCAATAGAGGAATTTCACCTCTTCTATCAAAACACATAAAAAGAAATAACAGTTAATAAGGGAATTAAACTGCTCAATTTTGATCATAAGCCATAACTATTACATTTTGAAAGATAAAAGGAACAATTACCAGTTTTCTTCTTTTGGAACAACGATGTAGGATCTAGTACACAGAAATTGGAACTTATTTAATCTTATTGTGCAGTTTACAAATCCTGCAAAAATATTAAGCTTATGTGGAATATGTCACAGATTCAGATACACCCTTTTCTTTACAGAGAAAAAAACGTAAGGGGAAATTAAAAAGGTAAATTTGGAAAAGCAATTATGAACTCATTCTTAATAGTGACATGATGTAAAAAGAACCAGTTAAATTAGCTCTTCAAAAAAGCAAATTTGCAATGCAAGTTCTTGTAATACCAATTGAACCCTGTTTAGTTGTTTTAACCTGTGGAGTTGAGTTTGATTTGAATATGTTCTTTATTCAGATTTGCATCTGCATTTTTTCCACATTCTACAAATAGCTCAAGGTATTTAGTCGAGTTTGGATAACTTTAGTTCAATTTTTGGTTTGTATATAGACTAAATTGAAATGAAACCATATTCTATTCCTTCTATCTGTTCCAATTTTCAATGCAAATTCCCTTATTATAGCATTATTATCCCTGCAGGGTTTACTATATTATGAATCTCAATATACCACAATACAGCATCAGATGCATTTGAAAAGGACGCAGAATAATGTAAATCAGAAAAGATACGCTAGTAAGGTGGATTCGAAAGCATCGAGATTTTAATCAACTGCAAATTATTAGCGCATATAACTTGCATTTCAGAACAATCACAACTGTAAAGAAGAAGAATTTACCTGAAGAAAGATGGATCAGCCATGGCGAAAGTTTGGAGAAGAAGAGCGGAAAATTAAAGAGGAAGGGAGAGAGTCGAGAAAATTAAGAGGTGACAAAAACAATTACAAAATAAAATTATAAAAGCCTGCTGGGAAATTGACAAGAATGAGTAATATACTAACATACTAAGCTCATTTTATTATATTTCCTTTATTTAGTGAATCAATTATCTTTCTAATATACTAAGCTCATTTTAAATGAGGTATGTTGTTGTTTGTAATTATGTCTAATAAGTTATAAAAAATGTTTTATGTATCTTTTAAAATTAGAATTTGATTATATTTAATAAACTATAAAAAGTGTTCTGTATATCTTTATAAAAATTATAACAAGTTTAATATGATTGTTGAGGAAATTAAATAAATTATGGTTTTCAAAAAACTTGCAGCGCTGCGTGTGATAAAAATGTTCAAGAATTGATCGGATGCCCGATTAAAACCCTAAATTTTCTCGTCGTTTAGATTTAACATTGTTGAATGCATATTTAGGATTATATTGGCATTGTAGATATAAAGGAAATTGCAGCGTAGCGTGAGTCAAGGATGTTCAAGGGAGATGGGGGAGCATTAAGCCAAGGGACGATTGGTATTTTACTCGCACAACTCTAAATGGAAAGATATGAAGTTGTTCTTGAAGGCTCCACGTGCACAACTTTAAAAAAGGCTTTTCAATAAATTCTTACGTTCCCCTGTTTGCTACTTCTGATATGAATGTGGATATTACTTTTTCCTCCTTTTGAAAAAAATTCTGTCAGAGAAAATTATTGAGAATGATATGGCACAAAGTTAATTGGACTGCACCTTAAAATAGGTAAATGGAGAGATTTCTTGTAGCATAATCTCTTTCATTTCCGACTCATATATGCACAGAAGCCCCGCCATGGATAAAATTAAAAGAGAACTCAAAATTACAGGAAAAAGGTAATCTGTACCCTTCCTAAAATGCATAAAAGAATGTTAAGAAGGCTCCATTGATTACATCTTAAATTGATAGCCAAGGCCATTTACCTACAAGAGATCATCTTCATCCCCACTACTCAACGATTCAACAAGCTCACTGTCATCTTCGTCTTCACCATCTGTCACAATTTCCAATATACCAGCTCCATCACCAAAATCAACTCCATCTACAATGAAGTCTCCGTCTTCATCCTCTTCGTCATCAAGCTCGCTCACACTATCATCATCGTTGCTCAAATCATCCGCCTCGCTTTCACCATCCCCGTCAAGATCCGTTCCAAGGATCGCTTCCTCATCAATGTCATCATCATCTTCATCGTCGTCTTCACTTGCAGCATCATCAGGGTCTGAATCATCGTCAGTTGGCCTCCTCCGACCAATTTCATACACCCTAGCAGAAGAATACATCTCATCTTGGTCATCCATTGTGACCAGCCCAACAAATGAATCAGTTGGCTCCGTGGCGAAGTCAAGTACACAACGATCTACTGGAATGGTTGCAATGTCGGAGTAATTAACAGCATCCACAGTACGGAAAGCAGCAAAGAGAGGATGTTTAACACGACGTGTCTGGAATGATGACATGACATCCTCAAGATTTCTTCTCAAGATGGCATATATCACATCACCACTCGCATTAAATGTTATTACAGTCTGGTCCAAAGACGGTACACTTCGCAGGAGCCTGAAGTTCCGCAAATCCCATACCTCAGAATTTATGATAACCTATCCACAGAAAGATAACAGTTTCAACAAAGGTAAAACCAAAGATTCACAAAGTTGGCAATGAATGAACTATTGTTAGCATCAGGCTTATAATAATATCCAACACAAAGGAAAATGAGTGAAATGTCTTTACCTCATTGCCAGCAGGATGAAAACCCCCACCACCATAGTCGGTAAATTGATCAAAACGATGAATTGGGCCAGAACCACGAGTATCCCATAAGACCCCATTCCAGAGAAGCATATTGTCCGAAGGGCTAAAATGTACAAGGGAATACATATGTCCTCGGCCTGAGGGAATACTGGATGTGTCTGTTAGTTTCAGGACCTCTTGGCAGGTTTGAGTGTCATATAGAAGAATCTCGCGGCGGGATGGCTCCGCAGACAATGCAGCAAATGTAGTACCGAAATTGCTAAATCGAGCAGCCTTACAGCCTTCAAATGAATGCTTAGGCCCAGCTGAAACAGAAGTTGCATCCCATAACCGCACATCATGAGAACTTGAAGACAGGAGCAGCTGTGTCTCAACAGAAAGGTATGACTGTAGAAGTGTAACAGGTGCCTGGTGACTTGTGAAGCTTTCTAAGATGATGTTACTGTTAGTGTCAAATATTTTCAGCTCCCCAGAATGGGTGCCAGCAGCAATTTGTGAAGAATCTCCCATAAAAGAGACACATGTCAATAAGACACCAGCATCATCCCGGCAAGTTCGCCATGGTCTAAATCTACTGTAGACGAATTGTCGATCCTTACGCTTTCCATGTGTCCCACCATTCAAACTTCTAAACTCACGAGTACTAAGCCGTGATGTCACATTTGATGGTGCATCAAGGCTTCGTTTTGGTTCAGGACATACATGAGGGTGCAAAAGCGAAAGAGGAGGTAACGTTGTGATGGGGGCAGGACATTGGCGATGCTGGTGCTTCAAGTACTGAACAACTAGAGAGTCCAAGGTTAACCGCTCTGCATTCGAGGGTTGTGAATCACTTAGAAGACCATGTTGAGAAGATGATACCATTGGAGTATCATCACCTTCAGTCGGAAAAGCACTTGAGCCAGGTCGATTATGGATCTCCCTCAAAGTTGAATTTGGGGTTGAAGGAACGTTAGGATCTGATGGTAGACCGCTTCTGCGGACTGCATTTGGAGTGACACAAACTGGAGACCTGAGTGTATGTTCACCAGTATTGAGTCGCTTAACTGATGGTATTGATCCACCTTCTTTTAGATCAGTTAACTTGCGTTTCATTGGCAATACAATGGGAGTTTTAAACATGATGTCTGTATCTCCGCCAGACTTAACTGAAGATAGTGCAGTTTCTGATGCAGTAGCTACAGGTGTGGCACACTTTTTCGAATTATTGAATTTGCAGCCTGATGTTGATGGAGAGACTTCAACAGGAAGAGATTTTGAGGACAGACTACGTGCAGATGAAAAGGCTAATGGCTTCCTTCTTGAAGAACAGACAATTGACTCAGATTTCAATACGCCATCCCCATCCAATGAGGGAAGTTTCGGTTTAGCTGACAAGAATCCCCTAGGTGCACGGCCAGATGGCCACTGAATTTGAACGGACGATGTCTCCTGTCCTGAAGTTTGATGTGCCAGAGATGACGGAGCAGCTAAAGATGACAAGGGTGTCAACTGAGCCTCCTTTAGAAGCACAGTTGCAGTATCTGCCAGACCAGAAGCTTGTAGGTGTTCATGGATGAGGAGTAAAAGTTCCCTGAACTCAAACACGGAGGTCAGAAACTAGTAGATAAGGCAAAAAGAAGAAAACCATGATGCTCAAATTTAATTGCATTTGGAGAAAACGCCATTACCTTGAATGATATGTGATTGGAGTAGCAGCAGCTATAGCAGCTCTCTCTATACGCCTTAATGTTGGGGTCGCAGCATCTGTAGCAGCCAGGGAACTTGCACGGCCAGAATTAGTTACAACCTACAGAAAAAGTGAAAAAGAAACCATAGTCCTGCAAATTAATAAAAAGGGGAAGAGACAAAAGACAACTCTGCCGAGCACACCTAAAAGATGAATGTATAAGCATCCAAATCAACTATACCATCCCAAATGCCTTGACCTATTTTTTTGTTGTCATGATATATTTAGTTAATTCTGATCCTTGAGTCAAAAACTTCCCTTTCTCCAAAAATTAAACTGAAATGAACTGACTACTACACATTATGATAATGATGACGAGCATCTTATTCCCATTACTACTACACCTCTTAATATTTCAATGATATTAAGCCTTCTCTATCTAAGACCAACAATACTCCATTCACAGTTTCTCCTCACCATTTGCTACAGCTACCTTACTCAAAATGAAAATAGTGCTTGAGCAATGCGTGTGTGCATGTCATGTAAGCCAGCCTTAGAGATTACAGATGTGTTCTTCAAAATTATTAGTGTGACACACATAATATGCCTAAGAAAACATGGATTGACAAAGAGTTGAGAATGGAGGGAGAAACATACTTCTTAAGACACATACTTGAGATCCTACAAAACGAAATCCAGATTTGGAGAAGTAGAAATGTTTAATTGCAGGAATAAACCAGTAAATTCTCCCCCCTTCCCATTTCCCTTCATCCAAAGAGATCATCAAAATGATCGTCCCATTACGTTTGAACGCATCAGAAAACCAGTGAACATACATCCCACCCCTCACTCATTCAATCCCCTGTATACCTTTTGCCCCAAAGAGTTCATCAAAATCCAAATTGTCATCCAACTTCTTCATACCCAAGGCCCCTCTTTTCCACCCCATGTATTAAGAAATTATATAGAGAAAGAAACAGGGACTGTTTTCTTACCCCAATAAGCTCAATAGCCACCTGTGCAAGTTCTGTTTGCCACCGGTTCTGTTCACTGCCGGGAGTCTGATTTCCTGAATCTCGTATGAGTTCTGACAACTTTTTCCCAACCTGAAACCACAAAAAGAACAATATAATTGAAGTATATTTGAACCTTCAACACCAAAAGACCAAATCTTTCAAACTGATAGGCATAAATGGTCATCGACGTTGAGTCTGATTTATTGATTTTCAAGTACAAGAAAAACTTGCAGAAAAAATTAAATGTTCATTCTAACTGGGCTTAATTACGGAACTCAGATCTGCACTAGCAATAATACAGAACTAGGTACAATAACATACCAAGTGGAATCTCACAAGTGGGGTCTGGGTAGGGTAAAATGTACACAAACCTTACCACTATCTCTTAGAGATAGAGAGGTCGTTTCCGGAAGACTCTCAACTCAAAAATATCAGGCCCCAAAAGCAGAATATACTAGATATGAAAGAGAAATGGCTAAAGAGAAAAGCAAGCCATAATATATAAATACAATAAAAGAAACAAATATGAGACATATAAT
This sequence comes from Solanum ossicruentum, assembly GCA_025774065.1. Classification (NCBI taxonomy): domain Eukaryota; kingdom Viridiplantae; phylum Streptophyta; class Magnoliopsida; order Solanales; family Solanaceae; genus Solanum; species Solanum ossicruentum. The sequence continues at coordinate 16,929,133 of JAOTQR010000100.1, forward strand.
AGCAACACAAGATATAAAGACACGAGTACACGACTTATCCTACTAACCTACTATATCACAAGGCTAGACATCAACCTACCCTATCAACCTATTAACCTTCTACCCTAATACGCGACCTCCACTCCTTTCTATCTAAAGTCAATGTCCTCGATGAAACGGAGTTGCATCATATCCTATCTAATCACCTCCCCCCAATATTTTTTCGGTCTGCCTCTACCCCTCCGCATAACTCCTAAATTCAACCTCTAGCACCTCCTAATAGGAGCGTCGACATTTCTTCTTTGCACATGTCCAAACCATCATAGTCTCACTTTCCTCATCTTGTCTGCCACTGAGGTCACCCCTAACTTCTCCCAAATAGTCTCATTCCTAATCTTATCACCCCTGGTATGTCCACAGATCTATCTCAACATCCTCATCTCTGCAACTTGCACCTTCTGGATATTTAAGTTTTTGACTGGCCAACACTCCACCCCATATAGCAAAGACAGCCTAATCACCATCTTGTACAAAAAACCTAATCCTTTAGGGGTCGTTTAGTGTAAGGGATAAAAACAAAGTCATGGAATAATAAAATAGTGAAGGAATAGAATTTTGGTATCTTGTTTGGTTGCCAAGTTTGGGATAACTTCTTCCACCATTTATACCACAGTGATGGGATAAGTTATCCCATATACATGGGTGGGATAAGTTATCCCATATACATGGGTGGGATAAGTTATCCCATATACATGGGTGGGATAACTTATCTCAGGATAGTTAATCTCAGGATAACTAATCCTGGGAAAAGTTGTTCCCAACCAAACAACCCCTTGAGGTCAAGTCACTCACAAGCATATCCCCTCTGAAATGAGCAAAACAAAAAATAACAATAAAGCAACACAATATCCAATAAAATCTGAAAAGGCAGTTCACGCATGAAACTAGGAGCTCATTTGGGTTAACAAGTTGAAGAAAAATTTTAGGTGTTGAAGCTGATTTGTTTTAAAAAAGTATTTCAATGTTTTGAGAGAAGCCCTGAAATAAAAGTAAGCAACTGGTTTGTTTGGTAAAAAGCTTAGCACTTTTTCTGTACATCCTTAAATCTATTTAGATTTGAAAGTATTTTTACATTAAAAAAAGGAACTAATAATGCAAATAGAATAGAGATATAATTGAAGTTACACCTAGGAAGAGTATTTATTAGGGATAAAATAGTAGAAAGTTTGATCAAACCAGAAGTGCTTACAAGCTATGAAACTGCAAGTTTGGGGTCACATCTAATGGTTTTTGGCTGATTTTAATTTATAAGCATGTGGCATATAAACATATTTGGTATTTACATTTTCTCTAATGACTAATTGCAACACGGAGACCCCATGGAGTGGGATTTCACCGGGTATGTTATTGTTGTTGTTGACTAATTGCAACACAGGATCAACCTTGCAACCATTTCAAGAAACATCAAAGATGAGAAAATGTTAGAATCAAATGAATGCAGCCAAAATCACATAAACCAGTTATCACACTGACCCTTATAATCAACAATGTCAACCATGCAGGAAACAGCAATTATAACGTCAGACCAACATACCTGAAGTTTTGTTAATATATGCGCAATTGTATCATCTCTTGCCAAACCAAGAAGTACTCGGCAAGCAAGAGCACGAAGACAATCAATTGCAGCTGGAGGAGTAACTATCCGTGGCTGGAGGAGCTGCAGGAGGACCTTAATACCATTGTTTGCCCGAACAGCTTCTCTTGCTTGGCGGTAACATTGTTCAAGCTGAGCAGCAAGGCCAGCACAACCAGCTCCTGCACCTAGTGATATTCTTCGATCTCCAACTAATCCTGATGTCACTGTAGACACAGGCCCTTGAGAAGTGCCACTGACCGCGGATGTGCCAGGAACTGCTGTGCTTCCACGGTCTGATAAAGTAGATTCTCTATTTTCATTCTGACTGGAGATATTAACAGCTCGATCTGGAAGAAACCGCTCCGCATTTCTGTCCCTGGTCTCGCTCCGATCTGCATTCCGCTCTCTGGTCTCCACACCAGGAGTATTTGCAGATTGGATAGCATTGGTTTGCTGTGCTTGTGAAGATACAGAGGGTTTATTGCTGATTGAAGGTGGAGGACACACGAGACAGACTAACACATTCAATGATGCTTCAACAATCTACCAACATCAAAATAAATGGATAAACATCTGAACCGCTGCAACAAAAAATTGAAAAGTGTATTGAGATCATACCTCAGGTTCTACGTAACCGGCACTGTTAGCTGCGTCCAATATAACAGCTATGCCCACACGATCATTGCTTAATGTTGCATTTACAATAAGTTTACGGCTGTAAGGTACTAAAGTGACGATATGAAGTACACCGAGAGCATATTGAAGCAAGTCATGCAAATAACGCTCAACAGGTGGAGCCTACATCAAAAAAATAGTAAGTAAACCAGAAAGCATATGCAGTAGAAAAAATGAATAGTTTATAAACGCATATACTACCTGACATAATTCCAACATTGTAATATGCCCATTGGAATTTAAAAACTTATCAACTACAGGCCACCGGGCTCTGACAGCTGCAGGACCGAGTCTCCGATCTTTCTGGATCAAACGGAAAACTGCATCCATAGCCTCATTACTAATGTCAAGCGGCTTTGATGCAGCCCTCACACTTGGGATATTTCGGGCTGCACTGCGAACACTTTTATTAGGACGAATTGAGTCCACCAGCAAGAGAAGATGTGCTCTGAAGTACTGCCGAAGTGCAACACATGTGTGATATGCAATCTGCTTCTCAGAAGCAGTCAGCACCTCTGGTGGTGACCTATCACTCCGTAATGACCCTGAAGCAGTTAATGCCCCAGAAGAAGCCCCAGATCTCACTAATGCAGCATCTTGCAAGAGATTAAGCTTTTTCTGTAAACCATCCTGAGCATCAAACGCATCTATGACAGCTCTGAAAACAAATGCAGATGCAAAAAACAAAGCAGAATTTTTTCTGGCTTGATCTTGAGGACATTCAAGAAGCTGAAGTGCCAACTCAACCACCTGATGGATAATGCTTGGAGGAAGAGCACAAACGCGTTCCATTATTCCCTGTGAAATCAATTTTCAGGAGTTATTGAGTCGGCAACTAAAATGTCACGAACCATAACGACTCAAGATTTAGGGTACAGAACCAAATTATAATTACAACATTAAAAGGAGTAGGAAAATGGAGAGTGACTGTTACCTGAATTGACCCTATAGCGAATAAGCATGAAGAAAGACCAGAAAAAGTCTGAGGAGCTCTTGGGGCAGCAAGCAATTTTTGCATGCCACCACGATCAACAAATACTGCAGCAAATTTCCGATGTGCAGCCAAAGCACAGATCAACTTCAGAACATCGGGCAAAAGAAGCGAAAGCTTGCACCTCTCTTTATGTTTGGAATTGCGCTGTAGTAGCCCAATACAAACATCCACTCCTTTTTCATGCAATACAGGACCAAGAACTTCAACATACTCTCCCAAAATAATCAGACACTGTATGCAGAACTTCTCTCTCAACTTTGCAAGAGAGTCACTATCGCGTATGAAGAATTCATCAGCATCGTCATTTGCTTCTTGCACTGCTGCTTTTGTGTCTTGTGATTCACCTTCAGAAATAGCACTCCTACAAAATATCAGCACCACGTTAATATAAGTTAACTGTAAATCACACAAAGTAGCAGATGAATGCAAAATAAAATGTCCTTTTTTCCTCACTGATCAATTGAGGATTGCTCATACATAAAGATGACACCAACCTTGAAACTTCAACAGCAACAGCAGCATCAATGACTGTGGATGCAGCTTTTGAAGCAGCCAAAACTGCAGCCTCCTCATCATTTGTCTTCTTAAACTCCTGAGATACAGAGATAACATAGAAATGAGATGGTCTTAAGATAAACATAACTAACACTGCATAAAATATTAAACTGGATAAGAAGCGAAGACAAACCTCAAAAGCAGCACTCTTGACTACTTCTGCAGCAGCATCACCAGCTGCTTTAACAGCTTCAGCTGGAGCATTAGCTGTTTTTGCTTCTGTTTCAGCAGCTCTAACAGCTTTCTTCACTAGATCTGTGATATCCTTGGAGCCGACTTTACACTCTCGGAAACATTCATCATTTTCATCCCTCTCCATTGCAGAACCATCAACATTTGTCCTACTCAAATTCTTCTTGTTATCAGGTGCTCTTCTCAATTCTTGATTCCGGGTCAAATTTCTGCTGCGAGATTGCACACCCAATCTACTTGCAGACCCTGGAGAGATCAAAGCTGCTTCATTATCCGGAACACCCTCAGTCACCCTTCCCCGTCCTTTGTGTCTTGTCCACCCACGATTCACCCTGCGTCTTGATAAGTCATCTCTAGCACTCTCGTCATGTTCGTCTTCCCTTAGGGATCTGTTAGCAGGCTTTGCCTTTCCATCACGTAAATCTCTAATATGCCATCTTTCTTCACCATCTGCATCTGCCTGATAATTATCATCATCCACAGCCATAGAATCAGGTGGTTCTTCATCAGTCCAACGTTCATCCCCACGCATATGCCTAGTGGCACTTCTATCGCTATCCTTGTCCAGAACTTGATCACCATGAAGTCCATCTTCCACTACTCTGGGAATATCCAAATGAGAACTTTCTGCAACTTGCCTAACTCTACTTCTACATTCCTCTCTAGCTCTAACACCAGCACCAGTAGATGACACTTTTCCGTCCAACAAAGAAGTTGCATCTCTTTGGCTTGTAGTGGTGTCCCCCAAAATTCTAATCCGAAGATAGTGCATAAGTTTTGCAGGGAGCCCAGATGTTAATACATCTTCAACTACTTGACCACCACTACCATTAATAGAGCAAAGAATGAATATAATTGCAACTGGGTATGTGTTATAAAACCAAAAAAGGTATGGGTCTAAAAGCATACCTCGCCAAACATACAGCAAGAAGTCCAGTAGAGTAAGTCTTCAGCATCTCAGAATCAGAGGACCTCCGATCACCTGACTCATGCTTCCAATAGTGATCATCACCAGCCAAACTGGTTATGTCATCCATTGTCCAGCTTTTTAAATTTTCCAGCACAGGGTCTTCAAAAACATGTGGATACTGGATTCCATTTACGATGCATTAATATACATGAATAACTGACCAAAAAAACCTTTAAATAAAATAATCAACAACAGAATTCTACCATCCATGTTAGTGAACAGCTATAAAGAAGCCTTGAAGCAGCAGCCTTCACAGAAACTGAATATCTCCTCTCAGATAGGAATTTTGAAGATATCAGTTCAAAGAATTCATCATTGTCCTGTAGGAACAGATGATGGGAAGTAAGCAGTTAATATTGCAACACTCGATACACGTACAGGAAAATAAGTAAAAGAAGAAAAGTAAGAGCTACTAAAGCTACCCGGATAAGGTTCCCTAGCCGTCCAACATTATGAGAAGATCGGCCATTATTTGGGGCAGAATGACCACTCTCTTCCATGTAGCTGCACTTGAAAGAGTGAACAAATATGTCATTAGTCTTGTTTCATCCAGTGAGACAAAGCACTGATTTGTTTCACCTATCAGATGAGAAGTTGATGTACAAGGATAATACAAACAGGGGAGAAGGTCTAGCCCCACTTTGTTGCTGTTGACTAAACTCAATTATCACGGTTTGCCTAAATTTCCAAAGAAGGGAACAATCGTTGGAAGGTACTGACTTGGAATTTGCATTTGATAACAAAGAAGGAAAAAAGAGGCATATGTAGAAAATAATTCCTAATCTCATTTAGAACGTCATAATGTAGAGGCCATGAAACCTTATTAGATCTCTGCATAATCTGTGAGAACATATTTGATGTACCAGATGTTCCATCCCAGCATACTCTTCATGATTATACATATACAAAACTTCATTCTACTTATAAAAAAATGTCATGTAACACTTAAGTAGTATCCCACTACACATAATAATAACATCGTTAGGTGATTCTTGATACCCATCTTAAAACTGTGTCGAAATAAAATAGCATTCTGCCTTTCAACTTGCTGGTACCAAACACAACATGCAACATATCAGAGATTTACAGCAGTTTCAAACAAACATAATCCGCATAATCTTAAATATCGCAACAACTAAAAATCAAGACAAATATGCAGCACTAATGTAAAACCATCATAAAGGCAAGATTCACACACCCTAAAAATCACGGCAGTCCTCATCACAAAATGGACACTGGGCACAACTATACTGAAAATGCAATTGAACTAGTTCCACGACCCTTATTCCCTTGATAACTGATGGATTGTGCTTTGAGCAATCAAAAACTCGCCCAATGACAAGAAATGATGGTTTCAAGATTTTGGCCTCTACAATACTAGTACCACATGGTTTCCAACTCACTTCATTGACCACTAAACGACACTCTTAGGTGTGAAATTACTCCAAAAACAATGACTGCTCCCTCTAATCCAATTTATGTAATGCGCTTTCATTTTGACTTGGCATGTTGTTTAAGAAAAAAGAAAGACTTTTGAAACTCGTGGAATAAAACAATTCTTTGATATTTGTGTGGGTGAGATTCATTTCACTAAGGTAAAAAAAAATTTCAAAGTTACATTGTTTCTAATTATAGAAAGATGATAATGACATTCTTTTGGGGGTAGATTAAAAAGAAAAGGGTGTCACATAAAATGGGACAGAAGTACCTTTCTATATTTAAAAACAATTTAACTGTAAACTTCTCATTTTATCCTTAATGAGTGTTGTGTTGCATGAAACGGACGTGGAAGTAAGGCTTGCCACAGACTATTACCAAGAGAGAAAGTCTTAAGTATCTTGGGTCTGTAATATAGGGTAGTAGGGACATTGACAATTGTGTCAGGGATTGCATTGTCGCGGCATGGATGACGTCTTAAGTGATAAGAAGGTACCACTTAAACTTAAAGGTAAGTTCTACAGAGTAATGGTTATACCATCCTTGTGTATGGGATGGAACATTGACCAGTCAAGAATTCACATGTTTAGAAGATGCATGTTGCAGAAATGTGGATGCTGAGATGAATGTGAGGGCATACAAGAAGCAATAAAATCATATGAAGTTATCCGGGAGATGATGGAACTGGTCTCTATGCCAAACAAGATAAGGAAAATTAAACTAAGATTGTTTGAACATGTGCAGAGAAGGCGCGTTGTAGTAAGGAGGTGCAATGATTGAATGTAAGGCGTACACAGAGAATAGAGGTAAAATGATAAAACTATTAGCAAAGGTGACTCAACAAAATATGGCGCGACTTAATATTACCGAAGATATAACTCTAGAAAGGAAGAAGCGAAGGTCGCATAGTAGGGTAGAAGGTTAACACAAATAGAGTGTTTCCTGCCAAGCGAATGTTTAAGATTGTTAGTGCATGTCATACGCTGGTAGTTCTTGCCATTATGTTGTTTATTATGGTTTGATTATTACACTACTTTACTATTGTTACTATCTCTTTCTTGCAGACTTTCCGATGGTTTTGTTATTAACAACTACTCCCTTCGTCCCATTTTATGTGGCACCTTTTTACTTGGCACAGTGTTTAAGAAAAGAAAAAGACTTTTAAAACAGTAAAAAGGGAATTTAAAAGGTAAATTATTTTCAATTAAAGTAAGGTGACATTCTTTTTGGGACAGACCAAAAAGGAAAAGGTGTCACATAAAGAAGGACAGAGGGAGTATGTTTTTTTGTTGAAGCTGCATAGATTTATTAACAACTATGTTTTTTCTTCATTGGGTTTGATGCACTTGAGCCGAGGATCTTTTGGAAACATCCTCTCTGCCTCCATGAGATAGTGATAAGATTTGCATGCACTCTACCCTCCCAAAACCGCACTTAGTGGAATTTCAATTGGTATGTTGTTGTTGTATTTTTCCCTATAAGAGATAATTTATAACCATACAAATATTTATAGTTTGTATTAGACCACAAATTTCAAGAAGTTTTTTTTTTACTTTTTTTGAGCTTTGTGCCAATCAAATGTGCCACATAAAATGAGATAGAGAGATTGTAACTTGTGATATAAAATTTTGATCGAGAATTTTGTTTTAGCATGGAAATAAAGAAAAGAGGACAAAGCCACATAAGATTGATAATCTAAATTTGGTTCTTTGCTCATATCCACTTCCAATTTGTTTTCTCAGTCTAATTTAAAAGACCAGTTCTTAGAAATGGTCAATATAGAAGTAGAAACTTTAGTTCTAACATCCTCAACCTTTCAGCCTTATTTAGTATACAATTCGGGGGAAAAAATCAACCAATCTACTCACTATATCATGAGATATAGAAATTTTGACAAACTATTATAATGATCTTTCAATGTACCGCCTAGGTTTATGGATTTCCCATGTTAGATGCTCTGTAAGAACTTCCAGACATACCAAAAGAATGAAACATAGAGAATGTACAACCCATTCGACAGTTACGGCAATTAGGTGTCGTTCAACTCATTGATTTAACAAAAAAAAGGCCCGAGGCAGGGGGCTGGGAAAAGAAGATAATTCGCAAGGTTAAGTAAATTATAAACAGCCCACAAACATTTACAATGTTTATAGCATAACCTTTTTAAGGTAGTGGTAAGGTCTGTGTACATTCTACACTCCCCAGACCCCACGTGTGGGATTTCACTGGGTTTGTTGTTATTGTTGTATAGCATAACTTTTACCTAGTGAATAGATGATGTCTCAGTTCATAACTTGGCAAAGAATACAAAATTTGCACCCTAATATGTAGGTACAATTTAGTAAAAATATTCATCTCTTCAAGCTCCATCTTGATATGGAATACAAATTGAGTGAATTAAAAATGTCTGGTCAACAAAAAAAATGATGCGAAGTGTACTCAGACTGGTTCTTGCAATCCGTGTCCCAGGCAGGCATCTCCCGCATCGCAAGCAAAATTATCCAACATCATCCGAGAAGCAAAAGATTCATCAATCTAGGATGTAAAATACATACATAGATAGTGGTTTCCCAAATTTCACACTGAGCTTTTGATACATGCATCCAGTTCACCTATGTCGATTCAATTAGCTCGACATCAAGTATAGGACTTAACAGGCATGTAGTTGTAGGCAGGAACACTTCTTTTTGTCTTATTCTTCGGAGTTTGGTCAGGTTGGTAAACCCAGCCAATTAAGAGATAGCGATGGAAACAAAATCCAAAAGCTGCAGTCTACTATGGGAGGGACAATTGTAGTAAAATATTCATCTCTTCAAGCTCCATTTTAATATGGATATACAAATTGCGAGAACTAAAAATGTTCCGTGGGAAATAGATTTTGTCTTCAACTCTGAGAAACGAGGGCTCTGTTGGAGAAAGAGAGAACAGTACTGAAAGAGGCCGAACTTTATGATTGACCCAATCCAAATAGCAAAATGGGGTCACAAAGATGTAGGACTACTATTTCACGCCAATGTAGAAGACATGATGCACCAAGAACCCAATATAGCCTTATTTTTTGCAATCGGCACTGGAAACATTAAAACTAAATAAAACTCGATAGAACCAGTGTTTGCAGATAATTATAACTAAAGAGAAGATAAACTAGCAAAGGCACATTCATAATTCACAACACCCACCACCCCAAACACTACCAATAAGACACATGTTACTACATTGTTAACAGAATCAGAAAATTCATCAGAAAAGGAGAAAGAAAGGACCAGCATAGGTACATATTAACCGAATTTAAATATCTCACTGTTATATATCTAAGGATGGAATAGAGTACTACAATGACATATCCAATGGAATCCCACAAGTGGGGTATGGAGGAGAGTAGAATGTATGCAGACCTTACCACTACCTCATGGAGCTAGAGAGGTTTTCTGATAACTCTCATCTCAAAAACAAGGATGGAATAAAGTGCACATAGTAAATAGGAGGCGCAAAGAAGTACATATATGTGTGTGTCTACGCTTATCTGCTGAAACCCCCATAGATTCTAAAACTAACGTCCTACATCAACAGCTGTGCATAGACAAACATTTCCCAGTAGAATTCTTGCTGTGCATCAATGTGATCCCTAAAACTCTCTAATACCCCCTTTAAAAACCCCACAAAATCACACTTCACTTAGACAACATAATTCGGAATCCGCAAAAAATTCCACAAATGAACAGGAAAGTAAAGTCCAGCTTAAGGCGCATATATATTTAAGCATTATATACCTGGACCCTTAGGTTAGAATCCCTGCACATCACTAAATTATTACTTTATAAACAAAAAGAAACTGTACCTATCTTCTTGGGTTTCAAAGAGAGAAGAAAGAGCATGGATAGTATTGGGATTAGGGTTATCAGACGAAGCAGTGATCTTCTCCATTAACGCTTGTGCCTTCATGATCAACCCCTCACTTTCCGTCTCTTCTTCATCGTCCTCTCCACCTCCCCCCGCTTCTTCTTCTTCTTCCTCATTCTCCTCCGCTGGCGCCGTCTCCGTCCGCCGCTCCTCCTCCCCCTCCGCCGCCAATGACTGCTGTTGCTGCGGCTCCTCCTCCATGTTACCACTCAAATAAAAAATCACCAAAAAAACAAAACTAGGGTTTCCAGATATGTAGAGAGAAAAAGCGTTCGTGTTAGGTTTGAAGTATTCTGTATATGTTTCTAGTGTAGAAAAGAGAGAGAGTACAAAAAAAGCCCCCGCGCCTCCATGCTTGTGTGTTATATGTGCAGACAGCAGGGAAGGAAAGTGGAGTCTCGAAGAATCGTTCGACCCGAATAATTCATGACCCGACCCGAATAGAAAGCCCAGTGAAGTTTTGACAGCAAGCCCAAAGGGTTGAATTGCACTAATTGGTCATTTTGAGGGTAAAAATAGCCATGGCCACTTTTCAAACCGCAATTGGAAAAAAGCAGCTTTTGTATTTTTGTAAATAGTTTTAAAAAAGGAAAAATTACGTAATTAACTAAACATATGATATGTGTTTATATTATATCACTATAATTTGAAAAAATTTCAATTTATATATATAATTAGAATTTCATTACTATTTCTCTCCTCTCTTCCTCTCTCTACAATTTATTTCCAGATATACAATTATATATGTATACGAGTTGCATATATACAATTATTTAAACGGATATACATAGTCAATTCAACATATATACATATACAATTCACATCTCTTTGTTCTCTCTCCTCCCTCTCTCAATCTTGCTCAGCTCTCTCCTTCCTCTCCCAATCTCACTTGTCAAATATACAAATACATATATATACACCGACCAAAAAAAAAACTTTTACTTAAATTTGTTGAAGCAATACTTTATTTCTTCTCTCTTTTCTTCTTTAAAAATTATTTTCATTGTTATCTTTTATCATTAATTATATCTATACTATATTAAAAGTAGAGATCATTAGAAATATTGTTTGAACTTTTTGTTCTTCATTAAAAAATTATGTTTAATATAAAATCATCTTTTCACAATTTTCTAAAATTATTATTTAATTATATTTATAATATTGATTTTTAAAATATATGAAAAAGGAATAAAATGTGGATTTCTAGTCGTGGAAAGACTCGTAAATCTTTCTTATTTGATAGAGTTCTACTTCTTCGTTATTTGAATTAAGGCAATACCCTGCAACCGTTAAAAAAATCCTAATTTACCATAGATTCTAATGGATAATACAATTTATATATATAGAACCTTTATAAATAAATAATTGATGAAAATTACTTTTGTTGTGAGTTATTTACCTTTTATAAGTTTATAATTAAATTTAATTTTAATCTATAATATTTATTATCAAACGAAATATACGCTTTGATCACACGTAAATCGCGTACAACAACACTAGTAAATTAGTAATAGCACTAATAGGATGACTTGGATAGAGTTGACAAAGTTTGACATATGTTGATCATGATTTGACCTCAAGTTGACCAAAATTTAAGATGATTTACACATTTCACTAACTTAACAATTGGACTATTTAAAAATGTTAAGAGTTTTTTTTAATCTCGAGGTAATGGACTTAGGTCTAAGTTTAGTTTAGCTAGTAGTATATCTAAATTCCTTACAATTTTTTGGTTCAAAATAAGGTTATTTTTATTATAATTTTGAAATTTTTTTATATGAGATAAATAATCTTAAAATTTTAGAATAAAATTTATTTTGATTTTCATCAATACTTGCAATCAAATGGTGAACAAATTCAACGGCAAAATTATATTAGGATAAACCCATTTTTTTTTAATTAGACTATCCATGAGAGTTTCATTTCTCTTTCTCATGATTTGATTAATTATTATTACACTTATATATAAGCGTCCAGAAGTAGGCTATTTCAACTATTTGCTTAAGCAACTAGTTACTAATTAACATGTAATTTCAATTCATTGATTTTATTATGTCATTTTTATTAATTATTTTTTCACCTGTTTCAATTATGATTTTAAATATTATTCTTAATAAAATTATTTTCCTTTAAATATAATTATCGATTGACGTGTCTGTATCAGTTGTTTGATTTTACTATGTCATCGGCTCATTTCTATTAATTATTGACTGCTTCAAACTAGAATTTACAATATTATTCTTAAAGTATTTAAAAAATAAATACAAATTTTAATTGACACTCAAAAATCTTATATATCCAACATAAATTGAAATAAAATAAATAAATATAGTATTTAAAAATAATATAAAATATGTTATAAATCGTAATTTTATTTGAGCTGAGGATATAATCCTTTATATTTTTGGGGATATTCAATAATATTTATCTACTTTATGAAATCAAGAGATAATTTTACACTTAGTTCCTAATTTATCCTTATCATTAATTATAGTCATTTCCCTAGTACATTTTTGAAAATATTGTATTTACTATATTCACAGGGTAATTTGGTAAAATTATTCCATAATTTACTACTTCTTAATCCTTGTATCAAGTCAATAGGGGACAAGTAAAGATGGATGGAGGGAGTAAATAGAAAGTCAATTCAGTTCATTTGCAAGATGAGCTAGAAGTTGAATAGCTTCAGTTCTTAACGTAAATTGTTTTTAAGCATTTTGTTTCTTTGCCGAATACATCTAAAAATAAAAAAAGTACTTAAAAATAAAAAATACTTAAAAATATGCCTATTCAAACAAGCGATTGACTTTTGTCTTATAAGCCAAGTGACATTAAGATATTTAACTTAAAACTTTGTTTGGCAAAGATACAAATGTTTTTAAGCACCTTTATTTAACCTTAGAAAAGTAAACAAAAATAAGTAGAAAAACAAAAATAGGTAGGTATCTACTTTTGACTTTGAAGTAACTTAAAAAAAAATTATCCAAACACCCATTATTTTTATTATTTTAGCTTAAAACTATTGGAGGATCTTATATGAGTATGCCTATGTGGACGTTTATGTGGCAAACCCCTACACATGTTGGATGCCACGTATGGGTCCAAATGGAGAATTGGATGTGGAGGGTAAATGTGGTCCAATAGTTTGACGGAAACGGCAGTTTTTGAGTTCAAAATTAATTAAAGGGTATATTGAAGCTATTTCAAATAATGTTGACCCTTTTCCGTAAAAAAAAAAAAACTTTATTTGTATAATAATTTTTTATCCCAAACATTATACCTAACATATTTAAAATCACGAGATTCAATGAACATTTTAGTACAATAACCATATCTTGATTTTAAATCAAAAAACAAACTAAGAAAGTAATAATTATGGTATAATGAGATCGGTAAATATGAATAATTGTAAACCAGGTTAATGGAGTAAAATTGTAGGCCTAAAAAGAATGGTGTCAAACAGAGAAGCAGAGTAATGTAATCAACAAAAATCACTGATAAATTTCAACAGAAGTGACAGGAATATAACTCAACAAGTTCTACAAAACACTCAACAAAGAAACTATAACCAGAAACATCACATTGACAGGCTTAGTTGTAAATGCATTGTTCTTATGCCTGCTAGGACTACTTGCTTGGATCATGATTTTGAATTTACATGTTCCACCCGGTGCTGACGGATCTGTGTTTGTGATCATGGAAAGGTTCGGAAACTTGCAGGCACTAGATTGCTGGTCATTTTCCTGATAGTAACTGTTGAATGCATACGAAATGTTGCCACGAGCATCCAGATCAGCGCATGATGTCCCATGCCCAAGGCTGGTGCAATCAGCATGTGAACATGCATAGCTCACACTGTCAGCTAGTTTAGGATCATCAAGGCTAGCTGAGGGTGACAACACGCACCACTGACGAGCAAGGTAACGAACACCAGTTGCTGGTACTAAACCACCTCCACTGTTTGCACCCAACGAGAGATTGTATTTAGGTGTACCATCGAAGTAAAATATTCCCCAATGACGCTCAAAGTTACCAGGCTGAATGCTTTTCGCGTCCTCATCAATCAGACTGAACAGGTAAGCATCTATAGGGCCCGGTCTCATTGGAGTCCCCTTTCCACCTGAAATGTGAGTCATGAAACCTTGGTTGAATTTTTGGGCATTCTTCAAGTTTGCATTACTGTCTCCGTCTGTTGGCCATCCAATTTCCCCTACTATAATCGACATATTTGGAAATCCATTTTTCTGCAATGCCCAAAGAAGGGTATCGTGATTTGCATCAAACACGTTGGTGTAGATCTTCCCATTGTCATCGATGGGGCTTGAGTATCCATCGAAGAAAGCATAGTCAGCAGGAAAGTTGGGGTCATTGTAGAGACTTATAAAGGGATAGATATTGACAGTAAACGCGCCTCCATTGTCATTCAAGAACTTGACAATGTTAATCATGAGATCACGAATGTCTGGGCGGAAGTCAGCTGTTGAAGGTTTTTCATTTGAACTTTGGTATACGTCGGCATTGAGAGGGATAGTGACTTTCACCCTATTACCAAGACCGGCTTTTATAAGGGCTGCCTGAATATTTTGAAGAGCCGGGAGCGTTGTTGACAGATATGTCCCATTCAACTGAGATAAAAATGGTTCATTTCCAACTGCAACATATCTGTACAGAAAATAACTTAATTGAAGGCAAAAAGGTCCGCTATTGGTATGTCAGGACTCCGGAGAGTACTTGAGCCAACCTCACCAGACTACAGTTAGCACTATATCAACTAGATACGAAAACGTTCTATGTAAATTGCCAAAACAAACAAGCTAGTTTTCTCAGACCTTGTCTGTTTATTTCTTTAAACATCATGGCTGTTGATTAAGCAAATATTATCATATCATGAGATATGTGTAAGTTTGACGATGACAACAACAACATGATGTATAGGCAAGTAACTTGAAAATGAATAGTATATATTTTGCACCATCAGTGTATATAACTTAAAAGCACGAGGTATATTGAGAACAAACTAAACTCACTTGATATCAACACTATTGGAAGAGACATGTGAAGAGACATTCTTCTCTACCCATTTCTCAGCAGCACCCAAACTGTTGGCTAACATCCACAACATTTCATTGGGGATGCCAACCATGACTTCAATTCCAGAACCACTGAGGGCTTTCAAGATTTCCGAATCAGCATCAAACAGCTTCACTTTCTGAATCCCGTTTTCTTTTAGTAACTTCACTACTATGTTCGGTGGCAATGGATGTGTTGCTTGTGTTCCCCAGTTTGCTCCTATTCCATACACTTTCCCCAATACCATAAATCCCAAAATCATTGAAATCCATAAACCACCTTTCATCCCCAGAACTCCTCTTTACACCAGAAAAGCTTTTCTCCTCTTGGACAAGAACTTGCTGAAAAACAAGAAAACAGAAATCAAACATGAAATTGTTTCATTCCAAAAACACCATGATCAACAAAAATCCAAAAGAGTCTTCAAGAATTGGAATTTCAAAGAGGCTTAAAACTTGCTAAAAACAAGAAAGAAGAGAACTTTTATCTGTTTTGAACTTCTACTCACACAACTAGCCCAACAATCCAAAAGGGTCAACAAGAATTGGAATTTCAAGAGGCTTAAAACTTGCTAACAACAAGAAAGAATGAAACTTTATATGTTGTGAACTTATAAACTAGCTCAAGAATCCAAAGGGGTCACCAAGAATTGGAAATTGAAGAGGCTTAAAACTTCCTAACAACAAGAAAGAAGAGAACTTGTACTCACAAACTAGCTCTCAAGAATCCAAAAGGGTCTTCAACAATTAGAATTTCAAGAGCCTCAAAACTTACTAACAACAAAAAAGAAGAGAGCTTTTATCTGTTTTGAACTTCTACTCACAAACTAGCTCAAGAATCCAAAAGGATCTTCAACAGTTAGAATTTCAAAAGGCTCAAAACTTACTAACAAGAAGAAAAGAGAGTAACTTTATCAACTCAGAGAGTGAGAGTTCTTTCTTGAGAAGATAAATAGAAAGGTTTCAAAGGAGAGATTTCAAAATTTGAATATTAGTAGGAGAAGCTGAGAATATACCAAATCAAAGGAGGCAAGAAAGCATATTATGAAATGAAAACAGAGAAAAAGAAAAGGGAGTTCAAAAGATTGGTACTTTACATCCCCAAGGAAGAAAACAGTAGGTCTACTAGAGAAAACCAATCTTGTTAAGCAATGGAAAATTAACAATAAAAAAGGTAGAAGGGAATTCTTGAGTTTCTGAGGATGAGTCACAAATACTTGACAAGAAATGTGAAAGTGATAGCTACATATATATATATATACACACATACCTTGCTCAAGTGATCTAACATTCAGTGAACTATGTTTACTAGTACATTTGATCAATGTTTACTTTTATTGTCCCAAAATAATTGATCATATGCCACATACTTTTCTTCCCACATACTTTTGTTCTCCATAATCATATATCATTTCAATTTTCTTGAACTTACTATTTGGATTTTCCCATTATTATTTAATAATTACTCCATCTGTCTCATTTTAATTATCATATTTTCTATTTTTTAGAAACAAACTATATAAACTTTAATTGAGATTTTAAGATGTATATTTTTCATCATATTAATATGAAAATAATTGCAATCAATAATACTTTTCTTGTAGTTTTTGACTATTTAAACTTTTAATTTAAAATATTAAATTAATTTAATCTAATTTAAGTTTCAAAATTAATCAAATTGACTTTCGAAAAACACAACATAACAACTAAAATGAGACAGAGAAATAATATCCATTTTGAAATCAGACTAACCCATATTCATATCAAAAGTTTTAACTTGACAATACATATTTTTTTAATAATGATAATTCATTAGCATAATTCAAATTTAAGACTTTTAACTAAAAATGAACTAACACTTATCATTCTCTCATATATTTGAAAAGAGGTTTTGTTGTGGTAGCCCAAGGAACAATTAGGCGTTGGCAAGCATGAATTTGAGAGAAAATTTTTTTTCTATTAATCACAAGAATAAATTAGAAAATAACTCTCAAACTCACACTTTTTAACAATCTTTTTTGGTATTCTGCTGGTGTTTTTGGAGGAGCTCAGCAGCTCCTCTTATAGGAGAAATTTGCATGTTTAATTGTCAAAAGTTGGCCAAAAGTTGATGGCCAACTTTGAAGAAATTTGCATAGCCTTCATTTGAACAGTTATTCGAATGGGTTGTGCAGCAATGGTTGAAAAATAGTTGGACTTCTTCAATTCTCCCCCTCCAGCCATATTCGGAACAAGCATCCTAGCTATATCTTTGCATAACTCTAACTTCTCTCGAGTCACCACTTTCATCAATATGTCAGCTGAATTTTCCTTCGTATGGATCTTTACTAGTCTCAACAGTTGTCGATCAGTCACTTCGTGTATCCAATGATACCGAATGTTAATATGTTTTGTACGAGAATGGTACATGGAGTTCTTGCTTAAATCCAGAGCACTCTGACTGTCACAATGTACCTTATATTCCTTTTGCTTGATTCCAAATTCTTGGAAATAACGCTTTAACCACAACATCTCTTTTCGGACTTCAGCGGCAGCAATGTATTCTGCTTCGATTGTGGATAAAGCAACACACTTCTGTAGTCTTGACTGCCATGAAACAGTTTCCCTTGCAAATGTGTAAATGAATCCTGAAGTAGATTTCCTACTATCAAGGTCTCCAGCCATATCTGCATTTGTATAGCCCTCCAAGATTAGATCAACTCCCCCGTACAAATGTAATTAGGTAACCTGATGTAGACTCTCTCGAGTCAAGATTCAACATCACCAGCTAAATCTGTTATCCATCTTACATCGCCACTATCAACTAGTGAGACACGCCACTTAACCATCACTTTGTCAAGAAGACTTTCGACGCAAGGCATTATCGCAGACCTCCCTCCAGCGATTATCATTTTGGATCTGCCACCATCTTGTACCGCCGCAACAACCAGCGGGACATGCCGTCCGACCATCTGTTCTTGTCGAGAAGACTTTCGATACAAGGCACCTTTGCAGATTTTTGGTCCTAATGCCACACCGATGACTCCGCACACATCGATCCATCATTTTCTTCCTCTAAGTTTCCGTGAAGAAAAGCTGTCTTTATATCTATCTGTTTAAGCTCCAAGTTCATACTTGTGACCATTCCAAGTATAACTCTGATTGAAGTCATCTTGACTACTAGTGAAAATATCTCGCCAAAGTCGATCCCCTTCTTTTATTGGAATCCTTTGACTATAAGCCGTGCTTTGTATTTCACCACTTTTTCGCTACCATCCTTTTTCAGCTTGAACACCCATTTATTTTTAAGTGTCTTCTTCCCTCGTGGAAGTTCTACTATCTAATAAGTCTGATTTTTCTGCAGAGACTCCATTTCATCCTGCATTGAAAGGAACCTTTTTCTTTGTCCTTATGAGATACTGCTTCATGGAAACTCTCTGGTTCTCTATCTTCAGTAAGTAGAAGTTACTCAAATTCTGGATATCTTTTCGATGGAATTCGATCTTGTTCAGATCTACGAACTTCTGGAATAATCTAAGGAGATCTACCATCATCTTGGCCTTGTGATGGTCCTGGAACGTCTGCCAGATGAGGTTGTGGCTCCCTCTACTCAGCACCGTCACTTTTCTCATTGTCTTCTACTTCTGGCATATTTTCTGGCACAACATCATCATTTCTCATGAATGGTTCGGTTGTTGCTTCTGGCATCTGATTTGCAATATTTGTCTTCTGAGATATTGTGGGTTTTTTAATGTCATCGATTGTCTGAGTTTCATGGAAAACCACGTCCCTACTTCTGATCATCTTTTTCTCCTTTGGATCCCATAAACTGTATTCAAATTCTTCATCTCCATAGCCAATAAGCATGGAGTGGTCCTTGCGTCTAGCTTCTTCCTAAGCTCCTTGGATACATGTGCGTATGCCAAACACTCAAATACTCTTAAGTGAGAGTATGATGGATCCTTTCCAGACCAAAGTTTCTTCGAAACTTCAAAATCCAATGGTACTGATAGATATCAGTTGATCAAGTGACAAGCGGCTCTAACTTCTTCTCTCCAGAATGCTTTGGCAGCTTAGCCATACTGAGCATGCTCCAAACACATTCCATGATTGTTCGGTTCATTCTTTCAGCTACACCGTTGTGTTGAGGGGTGCGTGGGACCTTCTTCTCATGTCGGATGCCATATGATCTGCAATAAGCATCGAACTGCCTGGAAGAGCATTCACCTCCATTGTCGGATCGAAGACACTTCAACTTCTTTCCTGTCTCACGTTCTACCATGACATGGAACAGTTTGAAGTAATCAAACACCTGGTCCTTCGTCCGCAAGAAATACACCCACACCTTTCGAGAAGCATCATCAATGAACGTTAGAAAATATCGGTTGCCGCCGAGTGATTCAACCTCCAAGGGACCACAAACATCAGAGTGTACCAGACTAAGTAACTCTGATCTTCTCGTTGAAGAGAAATTAAACGAGACTCTATGTTGCTTACCAAATAGACAATGATTGCAAGGATCTAGTGCAACATCCTTGTCCACATTGATAAGATCCTTCTTCATCAGGGTAGACAACCCTTTCTCACTCATGTGGTCGAGTCTCTGGTGCCATAAATTTTAAGAAGCCTCCTTTTCCGCTACATTGAGGCTGTCTGTGATTATCTTCACACGATTCTTGTATAACGTGCCACAAATATGTCCTCAAACGACTGTCATAGCGCCTCTTGACAACTTCCATGTGCTTTTACTGAAATAACTATCATAGCCCTGTTTGTCAAGAGCTATACCTGAAAGAAGATTCAGCCGAAAATCTGGCATATGGCGGACATCCTTCGAAGTGATTGTACTCCCGAAACTTGTCTTTATTTGGACATCACCAATTCCTACAATTTCAAAGGAACTGGAATTCTCTATCTTTATAGCTCCAAAGTCTCCAACTTTAAACGTTCTGAAGTATTCCTTATGTGGAGTAACGTGGTAGGATGCTGTTGTATCTACCATCCATTCCGTATCTTCTCTTGAGACATGAAGGTATGTCTCAGCATGGGTTGAACAGTAAGTTACATCTCTAAGAATAGTAACTAATGTTTCTCCATCCTTGTTCTTCAGCTGCGAACTACTCCGAGCTTGCTTCTCTTTCCATTTGTAGCAGTTCTTCTTCATATGTCCTTCAATTCCACAATGATGATACTTATATGTTGGTTTCCTGCCATCAGTGGATCTGCCTCTACTCTTGTTTCTGCTTCTCCATTTGTCTTTGCTACTCTTTTGTTGCCTTCCTCGATTCTCCGTGACAAGGGCCTGGGTCTGATCTGTGCCCATGTCCTTTCTCCTTGCCTCTTCACTAAATAGAGTATCTTTGACCATTGACATGGTAAGTTTGCCATTTGGGGCTGAGTTGCTGAGTGATATGACCAGTGTTTCCTAACTATCGGGAAGAGAACTGAGTAGTAGTAGCGCCTGAACTTCATCGCCAAGTGGCATCTGTACAGACGACAACTGGTTGACCAAGCTCTGGAACTCACTGGTATGCTCGGCAACTGAAGTTCCATTTTTAAGCTTTATGTTGACTAAACGCCTCATCAACAGGGCTTTATTCCGAGCAGTCTTGGCCTGGTACATGTCCTCCAACTTCTTCCAGAGGGCATATGCGTCTGTCTCTTCTGTAACATGGTAGAAGACACTATAATCAATCCATTGACGGATTTGACCTATAGTTTTTGAGTTTGATTTCTTCCATTTTGGTAAAATATATGTTCATATACAACTTTAAAATTTAATTTTTTAAGTTTTAGTTTCAAACGGGAACTTAACTTATAATGTTGTTGAAATTATATTTTCTTGTTAATGATATTATAGACATATTTAAAGTGTCTGATTTGATAGATTACTTTTTATCAAATATTTGACCAATGTTATGAAATTATGTCCATACATATTAATTTTGGTCAAACATGTAATTGATGATGTCCTTGTAAAATACATCCTTAGTTATATTTTATATTACTTAATTCAAGTAAAAGATTATTTATTTGAAAATTATATATCCATTATCTTTTATAAGAAATAATTATTTATGATTATATTTTTAAAAATAATAGGAGTATATATATCTTGAATACCTAATAATAGATAAATATTCACGTTTAGTTATTGGAATGTTTTGTCAAATATTAATATTTAATTTTCTATAATTAATTTTTATTTTAAAATTTAAAAAAACTAACTGTGCAATTTTTATTTTTGCAATCAAATATGTTATTATTGTTACCTTATGAAAAATAAATAGAACTTGATAGATACTTTATTATGTAATTATTATTTTACTAATCACACTAAATCTGATTATGAAATTGTTGAAGCCAAATGATCAATTGAGCATTGGTAAACTAAATTTGAGAAAAAAAAATTCTTCTATTACTTACAAGAATAGATTACAAAACAACTCTCAAACCACACATTACACTCTTGTCTTGGTGTCCTTGGTGCTGGTTTTACAAATGACAATTGCACCTCTCTTTATAGTGAATTTTGCAGGTGTGAACAAGAAGACTTTATCTTCAAAAATGGTGGTCAACTTTGAAGAAATCTGCACAGCCTTCATTTGAACAGTTATTCAAATGAGTTATGCAACCATTGTTGAATTTAATTTGCTAGACTTATTCAATTCAA
The DNA here is from genome assembly GCA_025774065.1 of Solanum ossicruentum. Lineage (NCBI taxonomy): Eukaryota > Viridiplantae > Streptophyta > Magnoliopsida > Solanales > Solanaceae > Solanum > Solanum ossicruentum. Next base: position 16,951,192 of record JAOTQR010000100.1, read on the forward strand.
CAATTATCGACAGCAGCTTTTATTGAATCAATGTAACTGAAATTCTTCAGAAATGGCTTTCCAAACAAATTTCTAGTGGTGAATTTTATATGAAAAGCTAAGTTTGATGAGATCCACTTTTATAATGTTTCCAGACAATAATTGATCCATTATTTTCATGACAAAGGGAAAAGATATCACAAGTTCTATGTAAATGTTTTCTAGGAAGCTACCAAAAATTTACTAAGTAATTGTATAAAGACACACTAAAATAAGAAAAGAAAAAAAAAACACAGATCTAAGTTAGAATAGTTGAGACCCCTTCGTCCTTAATTGAATATTTCGTATTTTTTCACAAAAAAAAAATCGTATCTAGCCCTTGTGAATGACAAAAATCTTGTTAAGAGCATCTCCTTCAGAACTTGTTATATAATATGTGAATTTGAATTTAATCAAGTCTCAATACAAATATCAAATATCAATTTTAAAAAAAAGAGAAGATAACCCTACTAAATTTCAAATTTTATATATTTAAGAAAAAAGAAAAAAAGCTAAAGTATGTTGAATGATTGATGGTAGAAGAAAAAGAGCATAATCATGGGGTCACAAGTGGCTTTTTAGGCTTTTACAAGAGGATTAGGTATAGTCACTTGCAAGAGATATTAGGTGGGTGACCTATATATAGTTCTTATAAGAAATTGCTACCACATCTTATGCAACAATAATATATATATATATATTCGGTCTAATTTTATAAGTAGGGTCCAAAAATAATAGGATGTATGAAGATTTTTCCCTATTTTTATAAGGTAAAAAGATTATTTTTTATAGATTCTAAATTTAAAAGAAGTGTAATTAACGCAGAATTGGAAGAAATATAAGAGACAATGTATATTAACACATCTAATGTTAAGATTATTGTATGAAGTTAGTTTTATTGGTCTCCCCACAACATTTTGTTTTATTTTTATTTTTTTTATAGTGAAAATGTAACATATGAGATTAAAAAATTTCTAAAATTGATATGTTTTTTCGTTTTAAATCGAACATAGTGACTTTATTTTATATTTTTTTAATGGAATATTCTCTTTTAACAAGTCCAACACAAGTTTCATTTCTTCCCGTGAATGTATATATTCAAGGAATCATAGTAATAATTGTTTGTTTTTCCTATTTTTATTTGAAAAATCATTGTACTTATTTTTAGGAATTTATATCTTTAGAGAAAATATGTTTTAAATTTTTTTTATCAATCAAAAATAGAAAAAGAAAACCTCAAAAGGAACATTTTCCTTGACAAACACATCCCTGGTGGTTTGATCTTCTATTTGTTTTGCCGCCTTTTCAATTGAAAGTGTTGTGCTAATATATCCAAACTTTATTACTTTTAGTATGGGTCGATTTGGGTTGGTTATTGATTAAAATCAAAATTAAATTAATTTAATTCGATTTTAAATTCTCAAAATCAATCCAATTATAATATATATATTTATCGATTTTGGTTCAGTTTGGTTTGGTTTGATTATTCGGTTATTAACCATATATAAAAATAAAAGCAATAATACATTTAAAATGAAGAAAAAGTGACAACAATCTATTCAAGATGTCAGAACCCGAAATTTATAACCTGCAAGTTAGAACTCATTAGTTCTTAATTGGTTCAAGTTGGAAAAAAATTTGGGACCAAATGTATATTTCCTCTCACTTGTGGTCTTTAAGATTTAAAAT
>JAOTQR010000100.1:16954493-16965169 GCA_025774065.1 Solanum ossicruentum
TTTTTTGCTCCCTCCACCCCGACACCAAATCAAAAAATCAAATTAGTTTATTTTGGTTCGATTTTTTGGCAATTATGCCTGCCCAATAAAAAATTTTAAAAAAGTTAATTCCCCTCCCCCTCATCCCATCCCAACACTGAACCGAAAAATCGAATTAGTTTGATTTGGTTCGATTTTTTGGTATTTATGTCGGTCACAATAAAAAATTTTAAAAAAGTTAATTGTTTTGCCCCCAACCTCACCCCGACACTGAATCAAAAACTGAATTAGTTTGATTTGGTTCGATTTTTTGATTTTCTGACATTTATGCCCAGTCAAATAAAAAAATAATTTTGTTTGCTCCCTCCACCCCAACATCGAACCAAAAAATCAAATTAGTTTGGTTTGGTTTGATATTTGATTTTTTGGTGTTTATGCCCATCCCAATAAAAAATAAAAAAATAATTTTTTGCCCCCTTACCCCACCCCGACACCGGACCGAAAAATTGAGTTAGTTTGATTTTGTTTAATTTTTTGATTTTCTGGTATTTATGCCGGGTCCAATAAAAATTAAAAAAATTAATTCCCCCACCCTTTCCCACCACGACACCGAATCGAAAAATTGAATCAGTTTGATTTGGTTCGATTTTTTTATTTTTCAATATTTATGTCTTTCCCAATAAAACAAAAGCAATTTTTTTGTCTCCCCACCCTACCCCGACTCCGAGCCAAAAAATCGAATTAATTTGGTTTAATTCAATTTTTTTGGTATTTATACTCGCCTCAATAAAAATTTTTAAAAATAGTTAATATTTTTGCCCACCCGCCATCCCGCCTCGACACCGAACTGAAAAATCAAATTAGTTTGATTTGATTTAATTTTTGGATATTTATGGCCTCGTCAATAAAAAATAAAAAAATATTAATTTATTTTTGCCACCCATAGTTTGTTTTGGACTTAAATGGGTACCCATATTTGACTTATTTTGTCCAGATTCACCCATATTTATATGGGCTTTATAAGTTAGCTAAAATTCATATTTATCCACTTAAAAAATGAGTAAACCAACTTATTTAATATGTATTAAATGGGCTGATTTTATTAATATGAGTTGAAATTACCAGCCCTATAATGTATTATTTATTAATATTACTATGTGAATTTGAAGTACACTTTAATTTGGTGACTTGCGCCTAGGGCTAGGATGTTGAACCCTAAAGTTCATCTAATTAAGCAAACTTAAGATATATTTTCTTATCTTAATATGTGATTAAACAGTAAACCAATATGAGGACCTCTCACCTTTCGACTATCATATATTCTTTATTTTATACACCAAAATGATAGCCAAAAGGCTAACCAAAGAAAATAATAAGGACTTCTTTTCCATTAGCTTTAAATAACACCCCTCTTTTTGTTTTAATGGCAAAAAGTTTCTTTTCTTCTAATCTTATGGTAGTAATTTTAAGTGAGTTTGTTTTAATCTATCAAGAAAATTCATTTTTTATTTTATTTTCTCGAGACCAAAGTTGATATCAAATTTTGCGTCAACAAAATAGAAAAACTAGATAGAAAAATATTTAATAATCATGGTAGCTTATTTTAATTATAATGTGTATAATTTTTTTAGTCCTTTGATTTTTTTTTAAAAATAAATTCAAGGACTTTTGAATTTAATCTTAAATATGATGGTTTAGATCTTGATTTGTATTTGAATTCGAGGATCTAAAGCTTGAGTTTGAATGTAATAATCTTGGTTTGACTTGTGCTTGAACTTAAGGGTTTGATACTTAATTATATTGATTATTCTTCTTGATTTCTATAACTAGTAGAGAATTACTTGAGTGCACGTAGAAAAATATGTGGTGTTTGATTCACGATCTCCATGGTTTTGTGTTAGAATTTTAATGTCTTTTGTGAATTATGAGGATCCTTATGTATAGTTATAGGATGAAAGAATTATGATAAAGACAAACTCTTTGTTTTTTATAGTAAAATTCAAGTGATATAAAAATGTGTAATTGACTAGAACAAGTCATTTGAACACATTCGACATTCTTATTGACCTTTTATATGACTTTAGTATTAGTAAACAAATCAAGGAGCAACTCCTGATAATACTATTTGATCAAGGTCATTCTTTTTCTTGTATTATATAAAAGCTATTTGTTGTAGTCCTTTTACACGAATTTATTTTAATTTTGTATAATTTATAAGAAAAATTCTGCTATTTTTTTTAATTAATGTTGATATGTGCTAATCTCGTTTTTAACCAAAAAGGATTTACACAATATATAAAAGAAAGAATGATAATGACAACTCAATAATGGGATAACTGAAGCACAAAAAGTAGAAGTGCTAATTGAAACTGAAGAACAATACCACCAAAATTGTTATGTAAGTGTAAGAGTGCTCAACTATTACCACACTAATCTGCAATCGTCAAACCTTTCTTTTTAAAGCAGTGCATACAATAAGTTCAAAAAATGTCATATCTCATTTAATCACTCCTTCAATACATTTTTGACTTGCCTACTCCTCGTATGCCAACCTCTATGCTTGTTACCGGGACATTCACACTTCATATTCACATATCCAAAGTGCCTCAATTTCATTTTTCTCTTCTTTTTGGTATGGAGCCTACTCTCATATTACTCCAATATGGTCATTCTAAAATTTATCTCCCTAAACATGCACCTCAACCACCTCATCCTCATAATTTTGCTCCATTCCATATAACATAATTTGTCTAGTCATCATTACGTAGAGCTTGTCATTAAATTTTGATATTTTCTTCTCATCATACAATCAAGAACGAGCCTCTATTTTGTCCTTATTACTATTTAGAAGTTCTTGTACTCATAACTTTAGGTTTTGAAATTTTAATCTAAATGTTGTGGTGATTTTATCTTAGTCTTTCTTCCTTTAGTTATGATTTAATTTTGGATCTTGACAGTAAATTAATAATTAATAAATTGGATTTCTATAATAAACTTATTAATGTTACTTTTAATTAATTCAAAGATCAACATGCTTGGTTTGAAAAAAATACTCCATCCGTCCAATTTTATTTGGCCCCTATTGACTTAGTATATGAATTAAGAAGTAGTAAATGATAGTATAATTTTACCAAATTACCCTTTTGAATATAATAAATATGATGTCTTGAAAAATATAATAGGAAAATGACTATAATTAATAATACGGGTAAATTAGAAACTAAGAGATAAAATTATCTCTTGATTTCATAAAATGAACAAGTATTATTGGACATCCTAAAATAATATAGGGATCAAGTAAAGTTAGACGGAGAGAGTACTAATCAGTATATATACACATATCACCTCACATTAATTGCTTTGCATTAAAGGGAGGGTAAAAAAACAAATTAAATCTTTTCAATAGCGAGGTGTACTCAATTACTTGAAAGCATGTCGAAGATCCAAAATTGTGCAAACAAAATATAATTCAATTCCATCGATTTTATTCTAAATAAACAATTTTAAAATGTTATTTTACATTATATAAATAATTAACATTGAGTTATAATTAATAAATCGAATCTCATAATAAATTTATTAATGTTACGTTTAATTCACTCAAAAATCAAACATGTTTGGTTTGGAAAATACTAAATAAATAAATAAATATATCATCATCATCATCATCATTAATTAATTTGCATTAAAAAGAGTGAAAAAAAATAAATCTAATTGTTTTCAATAGCTAGATGTACTTAATTACTTGATACCACCTTGAAGAGTCAAAACTGTCCAAACAAAATATAATCCAATTCTGTCGATTTTATTTCATGTATATAATTTTAAGATTTTATTTTATATTAAATAAATAATTAACATTGAGTTATAATTAATAACATTTTTAACATTTCATTTAATAAACTGAAATATCAATAAGTTTGGAAAATAGTAAATATGTATGCACCACCTCAAGTAAATTGCTTTGTATTTAAAAGATTGTAGCAAAAAAATCAATTCTTTTCAAAAGCAATTACTTAAGATGAAGATGAACAGCCAAAACTGTTCAAACAAAATATAATCCAATTTCTGTAGATTTTATTTTGAATAAATAATTTAAGATTTTATGTTATGTTAACCAAATGCTCCTTTCATTTATTTTTACTTATCACTATTTCACTTATCAAGGTCAAACTATATGAACTTTGACCAATATTTTATATGTATTTTTTATCATATTAATATTAATATAAAAAAATTGCAAGTTATAGTATTTCTTATATAGTTTTTAACCAAATAAATTTTGATTTTAAATATTAAATTTAACTAATTCAATAGTTTTGCAAAGTTAGATCTCAAAAAACAAAATTGTATTCAAATAAAACAAAAGTCCGGGAATACCTTGAAAGTCGTGTCTTCTAGAGAAAGAATGTGGAATAGCCTCAGAATTCCGTTAAGAGCAAAGCTCTTCGGACTCTTCAATGAAAATTGGCAAATCCATGCTTTATAGCCTTCAATTATTTTTTTTATTAGTAGAATCAATTGAGTTTTTTGGATTTTGGTAATTTTAGCAAGTCTTAGCTGCTACAATGGCAATTTCTGTGAACCATATGTACAGTATTATAGTAATTCTTGGTGTTCTCTCATTTGTATTTGGGGTTGTTGCTGAGAACCAAAAGGTTAGTTAATAATTTTGTAAAAAATTTGCCTCGTCAATTATGTGAATTTGATTCAATTTCTAAAATAGTCTTTGTGACCGTATTTCTTTACTACTTAAAGCAACTAATTTAGCAGCTTCAGGTCATGCTGTCTGCTTGGGTAGCTTTGCCTGCTTCAATTGCTTGATTCTTTTCCTTTATTATGTGGGACCAATAAAAAATATTTTGCGGATTTAGATATGTTGTTGAGTAACTCTATTCATCATAGTTTGGACCTAAGTTGCTCGGACTCGGGTGTGGGGGTTCGATATGAGTGCGAATCTAGTGGTCGAAACCTTCATGATCTAATCTTTAAGATTTACGGATATGGATCCATGTATGGATACAGGTGGGGGATCTGCCTAAAAATAACTAAAATATCTAAAAATAGAATGATAAAATCAAAAGTATAAGATATTACGTGAAGAACTTGAAGAAAAAAAAAATTCCATTTTCTTCAATTTCACCTAACTTTTGGATTGATTGCAGAAATTAAAACTGTCCATACTTTTTCCATCGGTTTTGGTTGAAGCACCCGAAACCGATTGACCATATCGGGTCGTGTCGACATGGGTGCGGCACCAAAGGTGAAGAGTCCAAGCTTTGGACAAATCACATGCTTGGTCTGTTTCATTTATATGGCATAGTGATGATGATTTCGAGAGTCCATCAATTTTAGTTTAATCGTGATTTGGACATGGAATCTTAAAATTTTTCAAAATGAAATTTATATATTTGGAACTACCTATAAAAGTATTGCAAATTTGTAAAATATTAAAATTACACCCTTGGGTGCTTTCTTTCTCGTTTACAGGGGTCTAGATTCATTCTAATGGGGATTTTTCTTGCATTGGGTGATGAAGCACATAGGCCAGAGTAGCTCTTTTGCATTGACTGGTTGGATTTTATTGTATATGCTTCTAATATTCACTTTTTCAAAACAAAGGAGTGGTTATTATAGTTTATTTTACTCCGACTCTCCAAAAATATTGTTGCACCCTTGTCAAATACTCCAAGGATGCATTGTTTAGCATGCACTCTAGGGGATTTTTGAAGGGTCTGAGCGACATAAGAGTGTATAGTAGTATTGAACTTTTTTCCCACTTTCCCTATTTGTGGTCTGTCAGGTAGTTGTAATATAACCCATGTAAAGTTTGTTAGAAACATATAATGAAGTAGATGACAAGATATTTGCTAAGTATTCCCATGTTATGTTCTTTCTCCTTTGTCATTTTTGATTTTCTGAGTGTTGTTTTGTTGCAGCCTTCAGCTGGAACAGAAATACCAGGAAAAGGGGTTGTTATTTGTAAATATCAATCTGATCCAACTCTTGCCCTGGGCTTATTGTCTTTTATCTTTCTTGCTGCATCTGCTGTGGTCGGATTCTCGTCTTTGTTTTACCCATATAAGGGGAAGTCAATTCCTCATTCTGTTCTGCTGAGAAGCACTAGTTTCATTATATTCCTCAATGTTGCGTTGTAAGTATATATATTATCTGCTCTTCACCGTATACAAACTAAATATATAGCTTTCCCCTTTTGCTATTTTCATGTTATTCAGGAAAGTTTTTCATCTATTTGAGTTGATGTTGTGTCTATTGATATAGACTTGCAAGAAAATGTAGAAGATGGAACTTGCTAAATTTCTCATGTTTTTAAGGTGTCTTGACGAGACAGTTTCTTGAGAAATGCGTAAATATATTTAGGCTTGAGAAGAAAGATACAGATGCAGGGGGAGAACTAAAAGCCTGCATACGAGTTCAGCTGAACCCAATAGCTTTTGCTCAAACAGTATATACATGTGAACAAATTCATTCAATATATACAAATATTAACTTTAGAACCTAGTTATTACCACTTAAACTCGTTATTCTCAAATCTTGAGCCAATAAAGTCAAAATCTTGGCTCATAGATGCATGAATATCTCATTCTATATTTTGCGTCTCAGTTGCCTCGTATTAGCTATCTTATTTTGCTTCGACTCATTTGATTTTGATTTTCTGCTGGTAAAATAAAGGCATACAACTGGTTTAGCAGCAGTGCTGTTGTTGTGGCCTACAATCAGTGAGCAACTTCATATCACGCGAAACATACACCACCATTTGCTAAAAGAGTGTCCGACTGCCAAGACTGGTCTTCTTGGTGGCGGTGCCTTCTTGTCTCTTGATTCTTCACTCTTCTGGTTAGTTTGCTTGATGCTAGCTAATAATGTTCGGGAGGATTACTTTGAAGAAACAGCACATCTTAAGGGCGAGTCTGCAGTAAACCTTAAAGAAGATATAGTTATCAAGAGTGCCTAAGCTAATTCTTGTACCTATTTCACTTGCTTGTTTCATTCTGTTGTTGCCACAATCTTGTTTCATTCTGTTATGGATTCATCTTGCATCTTATCATTTAAACTTTGCTATGGTGGAATAGGTTCTCGTTAATGATGGTTTATACTTTGTAGTGATGGAATGAATGTATATTTGGTGTATGTTACTCTATGTTCTATATATCACATTGTACATAGAATAGCGCACACAATGTCTCTGTCATGTGTAAATAATATATGATGATATACATGTATACATGGAGAGAAGAAGTTGTAGAAGCCATGACAGAACTCTCGAAAGAGAAACTCCGTTAAAAAAGAAGCAAACTGGCAGAGTGGCTGAACGGGATGGGTGAACTACAATGTATGTTTGCTAAATTTTGGTAGGAAAAAAAATCATTATATTTTACCAAAACGGACGCTAATAATGCTATTTATGAAAATACCGCTACAAAAAGTTTAGCCCATTACAGTTAATCCAGGTGCAAAAAAGGGCTTTTCCAGGGAGAGATGGTTCACTAATAGATCGAGGGATAAGTCGAAAGAAAGGAACGAGAAAAAAGGAGCCCAGGCCTTTTGCCAGAGTAAACATCCAAGTTCCAAACGAGCAAGCTAGTTTTCCCTCATCTGCGGAAAGCTTCTCTGCAGTGTTTATAAGGCAAAACAGCAGGATGTATGTTTGTCCCTTTGGGGACATCCGAAAAAATTGGAACAATACAGAGAAGGATTAGCATGGTTCCTGCGCAAGGATGACAGATCCAAATTTTTCCCTCAAACAAATCTGCCATAATTATACAATATAACACTTTGCCAAGTTACATGGGTTCAGTCTTGTATTGATCTTTATCTACTCTGGTTTGAAACAGTTTATGATAACTTTTATCCTCCTGAGTACTCTTTCCAGGCTAGCCTTCAGCACACACTTTTTGGGTTATGTTAACTCAACCTTTCCAAAAATACTATCGTACTATGTTGGATCCTTAAAAAGTACATTAATTTTAAGAGGATCTAACATACACCCAATGACATTTCTGTATATCACCTTCTTTACATTCACGTGTGATATATACAAACTAAATATATATAGTTGATCAATTTTTGTTGTTTCCATGTACTTCAGGATATTTTTACCTGCTACCTGAATTTCAGAGGACAACTTTTTAATTGATCTATTTGGGCTGATGTTACATTGTGTCTATTAACATGGACTTGCAAGATGATTTAACCAGCTAGCAAATCTCAAATGAATGCATAAGACGGAAACACACAACTTTTAATACATGGTGATATTTTAAGATAAATATTTCTAATAAGGAGGACAAATATATACCAGAAGATGAGCCCTCTATTGCGCCATCAATTGTCCCCTCCAGGATGCAGGTTGTAACATATACTAGATTCACAAAACTACGACTAATTACTAATCAAAGTCATGACCCTCTGCATTTTTTGTCGTCTCTCGTCTTCCAAAACACAAAGATTGTGCCATCACATTCTTAAAACACTCGGTTGATTAGGAAAGGAAGTACGCTTCAACTTTTAAGGAACTAAGTTTTTTCTCCAAAAACCTGAAACAAGTATATTGCCTTGAACTTTTAAAACAATAAGTATTTTGAGACTATTAAGAACAACAAACTTTTGAGGCAGATGGAGTATATATATAATACTAATAGCTTGCTATAATATAAAAGTTATCTACCCTACTGATATAGTATATAACTTGAACCCAAAGTTGGTAATTACCGCAGTCAACCAGGAGGTTCAACTGCTGCCACTCGCCCTAGAACCCGTTCCTCCTCTGGTCCTCAGATGTACTACCTGAGCCCCAGTCCAAACTTCATAGTAAAGCTGCTTCTACCACAACTTCATCAACTTTGAATTCAACATTGGGTGATGCTCGTTGGAATTGTTTCATATGATCCTTAATTTGTCTTCTCGACTGACAAAAGAGAGGGTTCGTAATTCCAAACAGAAATTTCCTCAAGTACAGGTGCAGACGCTAATATAAGCCTCAGAAATTCCATTTCAATCTGAAGACCATTAAACATACTCATATGTACTCTTTGAAGCAGCTTCACATTACCACCCAAGCTTGATTGGTCTTGTAAGTATCGCACAACAGGTTCCATAACTTCGTTTATATTTGCCTAAAAGATTATCATAAAATGGTCAGCAGGGTTCGACAAAACCTTATTGAATGACCTTAATGAGAAATAGAAGAGAGTGATTACGCATTCAATAGTCATCTTTTGTAATTTGGAGCAGCTTGTTATCAAGTAAATAGCACCTGAAACCTCGTTAATGCTTCTGAAGAACATTCCCCGAATATTGAAAGATTTGACATTGTTCAAAGCAGTCAGATGATTCTCCGGCAGGCCTCCCATTGTCAAGTACTAGAACAATGTCAAAAATTAGTTGAAAGATACAGCATCATTTGGTAACTTTGATAAGCACCAAACTTCACTAGAGACTGGATTATAACTATTTATATCACAAATATCGTTTACCTCCAATAAATAACCACATATATCCAGTTCAATTAGGCACGGCATGTTACTGAAGAACTTTGTCAGATTAGAACAAACAGGAGATGCACAATAAGTTTCTCGAGCATAGGGGCGTTCTTGAAGCGAATGGACTTTAATTTCCCTCTAAAGTCAAAGCATTTGAGATTAGCTGCATCAATTTCAAGGGTGTCAAAGTCTGTGCAACATGTCAACGTCAATCTTCAAGCAATGGGCATCTGGAAATAAGATTGTTAAGTATTGCTGGATCAAAAGTGACAAAGTGAAGATCAAGATTAATAAGCTTCGGAAATCCTTTAAAACTGGGTGGAGGATGGAATGAACATGAATCGACATTCAAATGACTTAGGTGCTTGAATATGAAAAGGTGAGAAGGTAAATGATATTTGTCACTTGAGCCGGTTCCGCGGATGGTGAATTGTTGGACATTTTTCTTTGACAAGAATAGTAACCAGTGATCAATATCAGGACATGTTGTCAAGTGAAAGCCTCCGAGTCTAAACTTGAGTATTGGTCCTTTATGGAGTGATAGGACTTGATTAATGACTGCCTTAGCTTGTCGACCGCGTGCAAACAACTTGAAAAATTGATAATCAAATTCAAGCTCTTGACGTGTAACCCATTTATACCTCCAGTCTCGTGACAAGATACTGGTCTTCACCGCATCTTTCAGAGGCAAGCACTTTAGAGTTAAAAATAATGACTTTTTTTCCAACACCAACCACATAGATGAGCCAAACCTATAAAGAAAGATATAGATAAGTCTTTTCTCAAGTCCAATGATATATTTGAGCTTTTTCCTCGGATATAATAAGACATATGCTGGTGATATCAGTCAAGATGAAATTTTTTTGAAATGTACATAGATAAAATGTATGTTGCTACGTTTTGTATATTTTTGCAAAACCAAACAGTAAAAACATTCCTCGCGATTTTATTTTTGGGCACTTCACCTTATAAGTTGGTCATTTGCTCTTTCCACAACTGATGTGAGAGGAGTTTGCATACCCATCAAACTCTTACCACACAATCTCGTGACTTTCCCTCCAGCGATTATCGATTTTGGATCGAAATTTATATTGTACCGCCGCAACAACCTGACCACACAATCTCGTGACCTCCCCTCCAGCGATTATCGATTTTGGATCTACCACCATCTTGTACCGCCGCAACAACCTGCGG
>JAOTQR010000100.1:16988037-16999541 GCA_025774065.1 Solanum ossicruentum
GATGAAAGTTCTTGACAGATTGATAGACTTATGAGCATATTGAGCCCTGGGAGGAGTATTAGCACTGAAATGGGTAAGAGTGAGTGTTACTCGTACCCATTAACAACGTGGCTAGCATAGGAGAGGATTGGACCATGAAAATGGATGTTTACTTTGTCTCAAAAGAGGACTTGACAGACTTTGGATTTACAAACAGACTCGTCCTTTACCTCGGCAAGGTACTGGACATATATGGTAATAACATCTCTTCATTGTATTACTACCGGCTCATAGGTAGTGGTTATCGGTTATAGAAAATCCCAGATAGGTTTCATGATGATAGAACTCTGATGTGATATGATTTTTAATGTTTTGATGGATAGTGAGGTTATAGAGTCATGTCCTTTATTCTGAGGTGAGAATGAGTGATTGATGAGTGATTGTTATCTTGTTCCATCTACTTTAATCCATTTTACATACAGTACATTCCACATACTAACGCCCTTCTGGCGCTGTATTGTTTTATGATGTAGATTCTGTAGACAGAGGACTTTAGCAGCCCAACCATTGAGGTTCAAAGCTTTTCGAATTTCCTGATATTGGTGTGTACTCCCCTACATTCGGAGGATGGTTACTTTTCTTTAGCTTGATAGTCTTTTACTAGATTTTTGGTAGCCATGGCCTGTTATGGTAGCGTCTCAGACAGTAGTATAGAGGCTTCATAAATGTAGATGTTGAGGGTTGATGTTGGGGGTTCTTTCCCTCTTCTTTCGTTATGTAGAGACCTTTGTTTGATATCTTATTTCATCTATGATAGATTAAGTTGATAGTTTGAGTCCACTGATGGATTATTATTGTCATTTTACTATCTTCTTCCGCTCTTGAGTTCACTTAATGAAGACAGTGAGGCTAGGTGGTCCGTTTGGGATTAGTAATAGTCTCCGAATGCCAGTCACGTCTAGGGTACCCTTCCGGGATGTGACATTTTTAAAATTCTATTTGTATTACATAAATTGAGCCAAAGTGAATAATATGTATTATTTAAAAATTACATAAAAATTAGTACATATATATAAACTTTTCTTCTTTCCCTCTTTCTACATTCACAAATCACACTTTCCCCTACAATTACTCAGTTTAGAGCTAGGATAGCTTTGATTAAATTAAAATGAAAGCGTTTAAGAAACTTGTAAAAATAAATGGAGATAGCATATTAGAGTAGAAGAATAATTTCGATAATTGCAGGCATTTTGAAACTACTGGTGGGCACGACTTTACACATGATGTAACATTTCAACAACTTTTTATTTTAACAATTTTGGCATGTTGGACCTTATTTTAACAATTTTGGCAACTACTTGTTGGCCCGAGTTAATTAGATATACAAAGAAAGCAAATAAATATCCATGTTTGTGTGCAATTAAATTAGTGGATGATACACATTGATACTCTTTATAAATTTTGTATAAATTTAGCAGTGCTTCACCTTGATACTCATTCTAATCACTTTGCTCTTTAGAATCAACAAGGAACTCCAATTCACATTTCTTTATTAGTTAAATCTCTGGAGAAAATTTATTTAGATTCACGTGTGTTGCATGTGAATGATAGACAAATATAGATTTGATGCATGTATGTTGCACGTGAATGATAGACAAATATAGATTTGATTCATGTGTGTTGCACGTGAATGTCAAACCATATAGTAAGTGTACTATCATTTAAAAAGTCATAACTCTTTGAAAAAGTCACAAATCTTTAGAAAAGTCGCAACCCTTCAGAAAAGTCACAATCAGATATGGATGATTTTGAGCTTCGCACATTATGTTCCAGCTCAAGTTCGAGATGATGTAAGTTGGCAGAGCCAAAACTACCGACTAGAAAGTTGTACATTATTATTGGTGGTTTTATATTTTTATTTACTATCATTACTTTTTGTATTGGCATTTGTTATTATCAGCATCAAGGGATGCTAACTGCTCTTGCTGTCGATATAGAGATGCAGGGTGCTCTTGCAGCCTCTCAGGATGCTCTTGTAGAGATTAGACAGCCAGTTGATTCAAACGCGATTATCAATACATTTTCGATAGTTGAATTTTCTAGTAATAGTGGAGAATGTATCATATGTTCAGAAGATTATGTTGAGGGAGATTCTCTCTGCATTCTTCCTTGTGAGCATATGTATCACCATGACTGCATCAGTGGATGACGGTCCATGGTGTTATTCAGTGTTCAATATGTCGTTGTGATTATTATAGTTTAGGTCTTTAGGATAGATATATTATAATTCTTTTTTTTTTTCTAGTCTTTGTTTATATCTTTTGTAATATACATTGTGTGCTTTTGGATTAGGTCACTTTTGGACCAGTCATGTATCTTTTGTGTGTGTGTGATAACAAAATTAATTTAATATCTGAAGCTTTACATGAAATTTTGAGAAAACTTTTACATTAAGTTATGGGTTAAATTAGATTTTCAAGTTATAAATACCATTAAGTTTGTCCTCCAGAATGATATCGTTGATACTCTTTATAAATTTAGTATAAATTTGCCAGAGCTTCACCTTGATACTCATTCTAATCACTTTGTTCTTTAGAATGTACAAGGAACTCCAATTCACATTTCTTCGTTAGCTAAATCTTCATCAAAAGTTGATTTAGATTCACGTGAGTTGCATGTAAATGATAGATATATATAGATTAGATGCACGTGTGTTGCATGGGAATGATCGACAGATATCGATGTGATGTACGTCTGTTGCATGTGAATGTTAAAACATATAGTAAGTGCATTATCATTTAAAATGTCACAATTCTTTGAAAAAGTCACAACTCTTTAAAAAAGTCGCAACCCTTCAAAAAAGTCACAAGCAAGTATGGATGATTTTGAGCTTCGCACATCATGCTGTAGCTCAAGTTCGAGATGATATGAGCTGGGCAGATCCAAAAATGCCGACTAGGGAGTTGTACATTATTATTGGTGTTTTTATGCTTTTATTTGTTATCATGACATTTTGTATTCACATTTGTTATTATCAGCGTCGAGGATGCCAACTTCTCTTGTTACCGATATAGAGATGCAGGGTACTCTTGTAGTGGCTCAGGGTGCATCTACAGCCATTCGGGATGCTTCTGTAGAGATTAGCCAACCAATTGATTCAGATGCAATTATCAGTACATTTTCGATGGTTGCATTTTCTGGTGATAGTGGAGAATGTATCATATGTTTAGAAGATTATGTTGAGGGAGATTCTCTCTGCATTCTTCCTTGTGAGCATGTGTATCACCATGACTGTATCAGTGGATGGTGGTCCATGGTGTTATTCAGTGTATGATATGTCGTCGTGATTATTATAGTTTAGGGTTTTATGATAGATATATCAGAATCCTTTTTTTTTTCCTAGTCTTTGTTTATGTCTTCTGTAATATACATTGTGTGCTTTTTGATCTAGTCACTTTTAGACCAGTCATGTATTTTTTTGTGTGTGATAGCAAAATTAATTTAATATCTGAAGCTTTACTTAAAGTTTTGAGAAAGCGTTTATATTTACTTATGGATTAACTTAGATTTTCAAGTCATAATAAAATAAACATTTTAACTCATAATATTAAATCACAACAAGACCATTAGGCATGACTAAGTTTATCCAACAACATGATATCATTGATACTCTTTATAAATTTAGCAGAGCTTCATCTTGATACTCATTCTACTCACTTTGTACTTTAGAATCAACAAGGAACTCCAATTCACATTTCTTCAATAGCTAAATCTCTGGCGAAAGATGATTTATATTCATGTGTGTTGCACGTGAATGATAGACAAATATAAATTTGATGCACGTGTGTTTTACGTGAATGATAGACAAATATAGATTTGATGCACGTGTGTTGCACGTGAATGTCAAACCATATCGTAAGTACATTATCATTTAAAAAGTCACAACTCTTTGAAAAAGTCATAAATCTTTAGAAAAGTGCAACCCTTTGAAAAGTCACAACCAAGTACGGATAATTTTGAGCTTCACACATAGTACTGCAGCTCAAGTTCAAGAAGATGTGAGTTGGGCAGAGCCAAAACTGCCGACTAGGGAGTTATACATTATTATTACTGATTTTATGCTCTTATTTGTTATCATTGCTTTTTGTATTCACATTTGTTATTATCAGCGTCGAGGGATGCTAACTACTCTTGCTACCGATATAGAGATGCAGGGTGCCCTTGCAGTGGATCAGGGTGCATCTATAGCCGCTCAGGATGCTCCTGTAGAAATTAGACAACCAGTCGATTTAGATACGATTATCAGTACATTTTTTATGGCTGCATTTTTTAGTGATAGTGGAGAATGTATCATATGTTCAGAAGATTATGTTGAGGGAGATTCTCTCTGTATTCTTCCTTGTGGGTATATGTATCACCATTACTGTATCTATGGATAGTGGTCCATGGTGTTATTCAGTTTCCGATATGTCATCGTGATTATTATAGTTTAGATCTTTAGGATAGATATATCAAAATCCTTTTTTTCTAGTCTTTGTTTATGTCTTCTATAATATACTTTGTGTGCTTTTGGATCAGGTCACTGGACCAATCATGTATTTTTTTTTTGTGTGTGATAGCAAAATTAATTTAATATCTGAAGCTTTACTTGAAGTATTGAGAAACCTTTTACATTTATTTATGGATTAACTTAAATTTCAAGTCATTATAAAAAAAACATTTTAACTCGTAATATTAAATCACAACAAGACCATTAGGCATGACTAAGTTTATCCTCCAGCATTATATTATTGATAGTCTTTATAAATTTAGTATAAATTTAGCAGAGCTTCACCTTGACACTCATTCTAATCACTTTATTCTTTAGAATCAATAAGGAACTCTAATTTACATTTCTGCATTAGCTAAATCTCTAGCGAAAGTTGATTTAGATTCATGTGTGTTGCACGTGAATGACAGACAGATATAGATTTGATGCATGTGTGTTGCACGTGAATGATAGACAAATATAGATTTAGTGCACATGTGTTGCACGTTTATGTCAAACCATATCATAAGTGCATTATCATTTAAAATGTCACAACTCTTTGAAAAAGTCACAACTATTTAGAAAAGTCGCAACCCTTCGGAAAAGTCACAATCAAGTATGGATGATTTTGAGCTTCGCACATCATGCTGCGACTCAAGTTCATGATGATGTTAGTTGAGTAGAGCCAAAACTGTCGATTAGGGAGTTGTACATTATTATTGGTGGTTTTATACTTTTATTTCCTATCATTGATTTTTGTATTCACATTTGTTATTATCAGCGTCGGGGGATGCCAACTGCTCTTGCTATCGATATAGAGATGCAGGGTGCTCATGCAGTGGCTCAGGGTGCACCTGCAGTGGCTCAGGTGTTCCTGCAGCTGCCCAGGATGCTCCTGTAGAAATTAGACAACCAGTTGATTTAGAAGCGATTATCAATATATTTTCAATGGTTGCATTTTCTGGCGATAATGGAGAATATATCATATGTTCGGAAGATTATGTTGAGTGAGATTCTCTTTGCATTCTTCCTTGTGAGCATGTGCATCACCATGATTGCATCAGTGGATGGTGGTCCATGTATTATTTAGTGTCTGATATGTCATCGTGATTATTATAGTTTAGGTCTTTAGGATAAATATATCAGAATCCTTTTTTTCCCTAGTCTTTGTTTATGTTTTTTATAATATACATTGTGTGCTTTTGGATTAGGTCACCTTTGGACCAATCATGTAATTTTTGTGTGTGAGTGATAGCAAAATTAATTTAGTATCTGAAGCTTTACTTGAAGTATTGAGAAAACTTTTATATTTAGTTATGGATTAATTTAGATTTTCAAGTCATAATAAAACAAACATTTTAACTCGTAATAGTAAATCACAACAAGACCATTAGGCATGACTAAGTTTATCCTCTAGCATGATATCATTGATACTCATTATAAATTTAGTATAAATTTAGCAGTGATTTACCTTGATACTCATTCTAATCACTTTGTTTTTTAGAATCAACAAGGAACTCCAATTTACATTTCTTCATTAGCTAAATCTCTGGCGAAAGTTGATTTAGATTAATGTGTGTTGCACGTGAATGATAGACAGATATAGATTTGATGCACGTGTGTTGCATGTGAATGATAGACAAATATAGATTTGATGCACGTGTGTTGCACGTGAATGTCAAATCATATCGTAAGTGCATTATCATTTAAAATGTCACAACTCTTTGAAAAAGTCAGAACTCTTTAGGAAAGCTGCAATCCTTCGAAAAAGTCACAACCAGGTATGGATGATTTTGAGCTTTGCAACTTAAGTTTGAGATGATGTGAGTTACGCAGAGCCAAAACTGCTGACTAAGGAGTTGTACATTATTATTGGTGGTTTTATACTTTTATTTGCTATCATTGCTTTTTGTATTCACATTTATTATTATCAGCGTCGAGGGATGCCAACTGCTCTTGCTGCCGATATAGAGATGGAGGGTGCTCCTGCAATGGCTCAAGGTGCACCTGCAATCTCTCAGGTGCTCCTGCAGCCACTCAGGATGCTCTTGTAGAGATTAGCCAGCCAGTTAATTCAGATACGATTATCAATACATTTTCGATGATTGCATTTTCTGGCAATAGTGGAGAATGTATCATATGTTCTGAAAATTATGTTGAAAATCTACTGAATTTGAAGCAGCCTTGTAAACTTTATCCACAATCTTTCTCTAAGAAGGCTTAAAAGGTCACTTTCTTTGTTAAAATAATAAAATTATAGCGGAGAAGAAATATGAGATAATAAGAGACAGTCAGAGAAATTAACATTAAGTTGGATAACTATTTTTAATATATTGTATAAGTAAAGATGAATGGAGGACTTCCTTCTTAAGGGCGTGCCAAGTTAAAATAAACAAGTAAAGATGGATAGAATCACAGAAAGAGTGCACATATGCTTGAGTTTTATGTATGATTGTTTAAGTTTTAAGATATATAAATTTTGTATGCCTATACAAACATTTTAGAACAAATTCGCACTTTTTTCATAGAACTTTGTACTTTACGTAGAGATGTCTGAACTTCATTTATATAATTAAATAAAATGAAATTTATATTAAAATAAACGTAACATCAACAACGTAGCTAACTAAAATTGATTAAATGGAAGTAGTGAAGCAACACGCTAAACAACAAGAGGATTCAAGAGAGTCCCAATGAAGAGAACAACACCAGCAGTCTCATCTTGCACAAGGAACAAGAAGGGATTGATCAACAACAAAGTCTATCTTCTCCTCTTTAACATCATCCTTGAGCACCCTCCCATCATCGTACAGTTGCAGCTGCAGCTTCTGTACCTACTTGTGAAACTTCACCACGAGGAAGGATCTCTTCGATGAGGCCATTTGTTTTCTTTTTAGTCCTAGCCTTTGAGGTGAAGACAAACAGAGTACGAGAAAGAAGTAGCACATACACACATACATACACACTCTAAAAATCTTATAAAGTAACATTCAACAAAAAGTACAACTTCTTAGTTAGATTGATGGATTAACAACAGTATAATCTAAATATTAATTGGCATGGACTATATGAATTATCAGTATTAATTACGTTTTATTTATGTCCATAACATCAGTCACAACAAGAACAATATCAATCTATAGACGAATATAAAATTAATTGGAATTCAATTCCCTAACTCTCTCCACCAAAGCTATTACCTAATGTTTTTCTCACTCCACTAGAATTTGAACTTGAAGCCTCATGGTTCTCCCACTTCATTAACTATTAGAATACACCTTCGGAGGCAACTCAATGTAAAAGTTCAAAGATGTTCTAGGAACACTCCAAACAATACGGTTCAATACAATACAATATATAACAACCATCCGAGCAAGCTGAAGGACTAACCTTGTTCTGAAAATCAATAGATTTTGAAGTAGCCTTGTAAACCTTCTCCGCAATGTTCTCAAAAGAAGGCTTAAAATGTGTTGATCGGTCGATCCAAACACCACTGGCAACGGACAAGCTCGGACCACCACTGGGGCTTCCATTAGCAAAAACTTAGTAACAATATAGAATACATAGAGAATTGAGTTCGTCAATGGATTTGGACTTGAGGAAACAGAGTAGTTGCTCCTTAGTTGGTCCCTCTGAGCCAGAGGCGAGTAATCCAAGAATTATTTGAATTGACAGAGGAAGAACACCAGGTTCGAATTCCCTTTAACTTCTTTGGAGAAAAAGACTTGTTCGTTTGGTTTGAGACAAACTCTTTCATATTCGCATTTGCTTGCGGAGAAGATTACTGAAGGTGAGTGAGTTCTCTTTTTCTTTTTCTCATCGTGGCTTCGTCCATATTTCACTGGGTATGTCGGTGTTGATCATGGTGTTGTCCATGGTTTCAAAGTTGCAAGCTTTGCAAAAATTTTATGTGAATAGTTTGTATTTAATTAATATGATGAATATTGCATGTAGTTTCTTGTAGATCAAGTTTAGGATTTGGCTCCCCTCTGTTACCCCTTCCCTTCATTTTCTATATATTTAGATGATGCCATGTGTCATATTTAAAATCTAAAGGTCCTGATCAAATTAATTTAGTAAGCCTCTTAATTATAGTTAAAAAATAAGTAAGGAAAAAATCAATATTTTTTTATATCAAATATGATAAACTATTGAACAGAAAAAACAAAAGAAAAAAATTTCATATTCAAATTTGAGGAATATTAAATTACAAAATAAATAAAAATAAGGAGTTAAGTAGGACAACAAAAGAAAATGTGAATAGAAAAGGACCATGTTGATAAGTATAAAGAAAGAAAGAAAAATAAATAAATAAATAAATAAAGGGAAAAATAGCTTGAAAAAGAAAAACAAGTATATTGGTTATTTTGTGAGGGACAAGATTCAAATTTTTCTGTAACAATATGATATTTAGTGTTCAGTATCAATTTTTTAAAATTTAATTTAGAATTTAACAGTAATATAATTGTTAATATCATATATAGAAATAAAGTTGCTTTCATGATTCTTTTATTTTTTATGAAATTAGAAAATTAACTTTTTGATGAATACTTTCAATATTAACGTCAATATAAATAGAATTATTTCTACTTATTGAAGACAATAATAAATAAATTGTAATTCATCGACAAAGCTAACCATAAATAAATTATACTTGAGCTGATCAAAGATTTTTACATATTATCATATGCAAAGATTGTGGTGCAAATATTACAAATTAAAGGCAACAAGGATGAAAAAAAATACTACTTGTGAAAATATATGAAGACTGAGAATTTTTTTTTAAATATAGTAATATTTTATATATTCCTTAAACATGTAATCTACTAATTCATAATCTAACATACTTCTCTATTTCCTCTGTGCATAGAATTTCTTAGAATCCAACTTTGAAAAGTTTGATTGTAAATGACGCATTTATATCATATAAACATTTTAAAATGAATGATAAAATAAGATACTAAAGTTGTTTACTGAAAATGATATGTGAATTTATATTTGGCCCGTATCACAGGCCTTAAATTATCTAGTATATATATATATACACACACACGCACACGTACACACACTAGCATATATAGTCGTGTTTTACACGTTACTCCTTATCAATTATCATATAAAAATTACCGATGACTAATCTAAAGTCCCATTTCGAAACCTGACTCGGGACTCTATCCCAACATCCGACACCTAAATCCAGACTCAACTTCCGATCGAGATTCAACTCCCGAACCAAGGCTCGATCTCGACTCCCAATCCAGCATCCAATTCAACACTCATCCTAGGACTCAACGTGAGATCTAACTTTTGGCTCAAGATCCAATCTTGACATTCGGCCCTAAACTAGACCTCAACACCAGAAAAATGGCAACACTTATTATATATATATTTTGGTGACAAAAAATATGCTTATAGCCTAGAATGTACAATGTAAATGTCATTTTATAAAAATGACTTTGAAATATTAGAAAAATAAATTCAAATATTATCATATTATTCAACATTTTTTTAATTATTTTATTCTTCTTCTACTAAAATTGTTGAATATAATCAAAGATAGATCGATAGAAGAAAGATACTATTTTAGTCTACGTGCTTTGTATGGGTAAAATATGCATTCCTCTTAGTAAGTAAGATATCAACTCCCTACCCGGGACCCGATATGAATTTCGAATTAGGATTTGAATTTTGACCCGAGACTTGATTCTACAATCGACTTTCAATTCACAATTTGATCTCATCCAATCCTAACATTCAACATGAAAACCGACTACGTCTTTTGACTCTATATTTGGCTAGACTTCTTACTCAAGACCCAACTCCAACATCAGATCCTGGACCTAACTTGCGAATAGAGATTTGACCTCGATACTCGAACTCAACTCCCGACTCCCGACCTAGGATCCAATCTCAAATTTAGGCTTAGAGTCTGACTCCAACTCTCGATTTGAGATCTAAGTTAAAATCAGGACTCAACAACGAGATTTGGCTTTTCAACTTGGATCCAATCTTGATACTCGATCCTAACTATCAATTAAAGACCTATTCTTTATACTTGACTTGGGACTGACCTCGACTCTCGATCTGAAATTTGACTTTGGCACCAACATGAAAATCCACTCTGACACCTAATTCAAAATTCAATCCTGATACCATACCCGGAATCTTATCTCGATTTTTAACTCAGGATACGAAACTTAAATTGAGATTTGGCCCTAATCGATCCCAATCTGACTCGAATTCAGGAGTTGGGTCTCGAATCATCTTAATTTTTTCTTTTAAAAAAATATTATGGCGAGAGGCTGTATCTCACTGAATTGATGATTGAACATTTTGCCCTATATTAAAAAATCTATAATAGATAAAATTATCATTTACTATTTTTTACGAACACAATTGTCATTTACTATTTTTTAAATAATTACTATTTAATTATTATGCAAATATGTAGTACTTTAAAATTAATTATAGTTATAACTATTAAATATTTACTCATTAAAGATGTAAAAGTCATCTTATATTTAATGAATATTTGGTCAACCAATATATATCTATACTATATTAAAAGCGCGAAAATCCTTAAAAATGTTGTTTGAACTTTTACCCTTCATTAAAAGATTTCTATTTAGACAAAATCAGCTTTTCACTAACTCCTAACTATTCAACTCCAAATTATTACTTTGTGTACTCATAAAATATTAACATATCTATATTATAAGTATTTAAATTGATTTTCTTATATTTGCTTGTACATAATATATTAAACTATTGCATCAAATTAATAATATTTATTTAATTTTTATTTATATAAATATTATATTTATTTTAATGACAAGTAATATTTATATATAATTTTTAAATTGATACGACAAATACGTGCAAAACACGTACACTAAACTAGTATTACAAAATAGAAATTTTTTACTCATAGTTTACTTGAAACAAATTTAATGTATAATCTCCTCCAATAAGTCCTAATAGAAATATATTTTGTTTA
>JAOTQR010000100.1:17017551-17029832 GCA_025774065.1 Solanum ossicruentum
TTGGTTTTTCTGGGGTTTCTCTGTTTTCTGGTTTGGGCGAGGAGGAAGATGGGAAATAAGGATTTTGGGGGCGCGTGCCCCCCCACGCGCTGACTTAATTTTTTTTTTTAATTTGAAAATAATGGTTCAAAATCGTTAAAAATAAAAATAAAACTCGATGACTAATTTAGCACCATTTTATGAAAAAGCCCGGACAAAATTAGGCAAATAGTAATACTCAGTTGATGGAATGTACTTTTCCTAAAAACATGAAATATTATTTAAATGAGATCATTTTTATAAAAATAAAACTTTAATGTAAAATTTGAAAAGATGAAAACACAATGAAAGTGAAAAAGTGGAAATAAGGTATTTGGAGTTTTTCACATGAAGTTATATTTGAAATTTTCACGATAAATATTGAATTTTTAAGATAAATACTGAACTACTAATTAAAATGAAAAATATTTGATAAAAATTGAATAATTCTTTTGGGAGGACCCATTTGATTAATAACATTATTCACTTTTTTTCATAATGCTTCAATTTATTTGAAAAAATGTGTTTAATTATGAAAAATTTTAGATCCAACTTAAAGTTATATTTTAAATTTTTTAAAAATTATCTTTCTACTCATTTTTCACTTTTGAAGTTACATTTAAGTACATCTAAGCTACCTTCCAATCTATCACTATTTCCACATCATTTTTGTTCATTGATGCAATTACTAAAACAAATAAAGAAATAACTATTGGATTGGATCAAACTTTTAAAATTAATTATTTATCACTTGAAATTTATAATTTTCTTTCTAAATTCTCATATTGTTACACAAATACATTTTTCTAAAAATAATTAAAATTATATTTAGAAATATATTCTTTTTAATATTAGGAAAACATGCAAGACACATACACTTAAACTCATTTATTTGCAAAATGTATAATCATACACAAATTCATATTTAACTGAAATTTTAAAGAATGCAAGTGAAAAGAAAAAAGATCCGGTCAGATACCCGAAATTCATGAACCGCCTTAACCCGATCCGATTAAGTCCGCGTTACGTCTATAATAAAAATCCTTTTAGGGCAAAGAAAGTTTCAGATATTTTTCTCTTCGATTTCCAGCGAAGATGTACAACGGAATCGGCCTACAAACGCCGCGAGGCTCCGGCACCAACGGTTACATCCAGACCAACAAGTTCTTCGTCAAGCCGAAAACGAACAAAGTCCTAGTAGACGGCGGCAAAGGTTACGAGGCCGGCCAAGGAACTGCCGGAGTCTCGAGGAAAGCCAACAAGGATATACTCGAACATGACCGGAAACGGCAGATTCAACTCAAACTTCTCGTCCTTGAGGAGAAGTTAGCCGATCAGGGATACACCGATGCTGAGATCACCGAGAAGCTCGAGGAAGCACGAAGGAATCTCGAGGCAACATCTGAAGATTTTGGAGGATCCACCAATGAGAAGTAACTTGTTTTTCTGAATTATAATTTTACTTTTTGCGTAATATACGCATTGGATCAGTTTTTGTTTATGAACTAACTAATGAATTTCTAGATTTGACTCATTTGATGCTGTTACCATTCGTGTCGTAGAGAATTTTCCATGTATTATATTTGTAGCTAGCTGAATTGTTAAGGAATTGGAAATATGATAAATTGTAGTACTTGTTGTTGGAAAGGAGAAGAAATGTGGTTGCTATTTACAATTTTTAAGTTCATATTGTTATGTTTTTGACCCTTAAGAATTTGTTATGGATTATGGTATGATTTTGAGAAGTTAGCATCTTTTTGAATTAGTAGGCTTTTAAGGAGACAAAAAATGTAGTTTGCTTTCATTTAGTCTCAATGAGAGTACATTTTAAATCATATATAATTAAGTCTGGTTGATTCTTGTGTCCTCTTAACATTAAATTTCTTAGTTGTCTTTTTCTTTTTATAGATACTGTGAGGTTGATGAGCAATAACTGATTTGTTCATTTCAGGGTTTCGGAAACACAAACACACCAGATTGCTGCTCTGAAAGAAAAGCAAATGGAAAACTTGAAAGCTGCTCTCAAGATAGGGGCTGAATATGAGACTCAAAAGAAGCAGCATGATGCTTTAGCTCATTCTGAAGAGGGTGAAATTGGAGATAATGACTTGGCAAAAGAGAAGGACGAGGGTAAGCATCATAAGAAAAAAGAGAAGCAGAGGGGGCGGGATGTTTCTTCTGATACTGATAGCAGTGAAAGCGATGCCAAAGAGTCTAAGAAGATACGTAAGAAGGCTCATACTAGTTCTGATTCTGATGCTACTGGTGGTAACAAGTCAAGAAAGTTGTCTGCCAAGAACAAGAAGGTTAGAAGGAGGCATGACAGCGATGATTCATCCTCTGATTCTGATTCTGATTCTTATTCAGAGTCTGATCATGAGAAGAAACATGTGAAAGCCCATGGGAGACATGCTGTGGGTGATAATGATAGTCGTGATACAAAATCCATTAAGCGTCAACGAGGTAGAAGACATGATTCTGATGAGGATGACCGTGATTTCAAAAACAAGTCAAGAAAGTTGTCTGTCAAGGACAAGAAGGTTAGAAGGCGGCATCAGAGTGACGACTCATCCTCTGATTCTGATTCTTATTCAGAGTCGGATCATGAGAAGAAGCACGTGAAAGCCCATAGGAGACATGCTGTGGGTGATAATGATGGTCGTGATGCAAAATCCATTAAGCTTCGACAAGGTAGAAGACATGATTCTGATGATGACCATGAAAATAATGACCATGATGTCAAAAACAAGTCAAGAAAGTTGTATGCCAAGGACAAAAAGGTTAGAAGGCGGCATCACAGTGATTCATCCTCCGATTCTGATTCTTATTCAGAGTCTGATCATGAGAAGCACGTGAAAGCCCATAAGAGACATGATTCTGATTCTTATTCAGAGTCTGATCATGAGAAGCGCATGAAAGCCAATAGGAGACATGCTGTGGGTGATAGTGATGGTCGTGATGCAAAATCCATTAAGCTTCAACGTGGTAGAAGACACGACACTGATGAGGATGACCATGAAAATGACCTTGATGTCAAAAACAAGATGGTTGAGAAAGAGGAAAGACATGTCACCGAGGGTAAATATGATGATGGTCATGATGCTAAAAACAAGAAGTCACAAAGAGGTAGAAGAAATGATTCTGATGACGATGATGATCATCGTGATGCTAAAAACCAACGGGAGAATCGAGATTATGAAGTGCGTGGACAGGAAAGAAGAGAGAGTAAGGATGATGACCGTTGGGAAAGGAAACACAAAAGAGATGAGGAGGAAGATCAGTTCCGAAGGCATAAGAAAGAAGGGGACTCTCAGCGTGGAAGGCGTGAACAGGAGGAGCATAGAAGCAGAATGCGTGATAGTTACAGAGGTCATGATTCATACAAGAGGGCTAGACATGATGATTCACATTCTAGTGGAAGGAGAAGATATGACGATGACAAGTATGCTGATAGGCAGACTAGACGGTGAAAGCTGCTTTAGATTTTGTCATGCCGGAAGATCAAGAGGTGAGTTCAAACTTGAGATACATCTGAGGTCCTCAGTTTCTACATATGTTATAGATATGGGTTTACATCCCCCTTTGGTTTTTCTGCCAATGAATTTTAAAAAGATGTCCATGTTTTCATGGAAACTGGAGCTTTGGACACACTAAGCTGCCATTTGCATTTGAGTGGACAATGCTGTAATTTCAAAATTGCCAACTGAACCCTCAAAGAAAAACTTAGTTTATGCATGAGTGGATGAGCTGTTGAAAAGAAAGCTAATTTTTTTTTCCAAGTGTTTTGCTACTATCTAGGGTTGTTCTTTATTCGGAAATTTAGCTATCTGTGGGTGATTATAACTGCTGGTCAATGCAAGGGTATGTTCACGAAGCATATGAGATGTAGAGAAACTGGTGTTAAGCTGGCATGTATGTATAAATTTGAACAAATGATTCCTTTGTTGTTAATCAACGCCAAAAAAATTTATAAGAGGCTCTTCTTTTCTTTGGCCTAGGTTCCTTGACTGACATTAGGATTGCTCATTATCATTAGGATTATATTGTTGGACTCGAATTCCCTTACAAATTTGACACAGCAAATTAAAGATTTGTGGTTACTGCACTTAACATGCTCTTTCCCAAGCGTGCAATGCTTTACAATGAAGCTTCAAAAATGTGCTGCATTAATTTCTTTTTGAATAATTACACAATGTGACAGGCTGACATTCTCACAATCTGTTTTCTTTGCCAATTTCAGCAGCTCAGCAGAGGAGAAGAGTGCTGATGTGTATGGAAAACAAGCATAAAGAGGCAAAATTTAGCTAGCTGTTCAGTATCACATGTAAAGATGTGCACTTTCTACAAAGGAATGATGTGTGTGGGTGTTAGTTCTCGAAATACTCTGAAGTGTCGCTAAATGGGGTTACTTTCTGACCCTAAAATTGTTACGCAAGAGTTAGCTGTAATAAGTTCCTCTTTTTATTGTCATTTCGTTGACTCTATGATTTCTTATATGGGAGTATGCGCGACATTTGCTTCCTTGAGTGAAGGTTCCAGGCCCATGGATAACATGCATGTTTTTCCTTCTGGTGAATTTTATTTGCAATGCCTTCTCAAGTGCTACTGTACAGCAGGTTCAGATACCCGGCTTTAACTGGGCTAAGAATGACCAATGCGAAACGTGTAATGGAAGATTTTGATGCATGCCTGGTGTTGTAATAGTTCCAATTTCGTCGATGGGATTAAGTAATCTCGCATTTTAATGTGAGATTTGTCCCAGGAGTACTTGCAATGAGGCTTAAGTATGTGTGGCTGAAGTATGTGTAGTATGATGGTAGTTATTTTCATGAAATATATTTCTGAAAAAAGTATTTTCATGATGTTTGATTAGTGGGTGGATGTTTACTTGCAAATCCCAGATTTCAGTTATGTGTAAATGCTAAATGATTAGAAGTACCCCAAATATCGAGTTTAAAGGCAAAGACAGCTGAAATTACAAATTGGTTCTGTAGTTCACAAATCTGTGTAGTTTTTTCTTTTGAAGAGATAATTTTACTAAATCACCTTTTGAATATAATAGATACAATGACTCGAAAAATGTAACGAAAAAATAATTATAATTAATGATAACAGTAAATTAAAAACTAAGTGTTAAATTATTTTTTGAGTTCATAAAGTAAACAAGTATTATTAGATATATCAAAAATAGTATAATGGACAAGTAAAGATGGACAGAGGGGTAATAGTAGCCACTTTATTTTTATCCATTAAAGATCTGAAAATAATACACAAAAGCTATCTTTGCAAGATCATTTTCTTGTATTTAAATTATAAAAGGTTGTGTTCACCAGACATCAGTGCCCTGGAAGATCATAATGAATTTATATCACTGAGGTAAGTTTCACATATTGTACTAAAGAGAACATCAAATAGGCAGCTTAAACTTTGACCATGTAAAGATGAAGTTTGGTACATACATCTGTATAACACATTCATACACCTTTTCGATAAGATGATGTCCGAACTGTGCATACCCAGACTAGTCCATGGATGAAGTCTGAGTTGCAAGCTTGCAACAGCACATGGAGCAAAATGGGCTCACACGGAGTATTGTAGCTAGATGGAGTTCCATCATAGTGTCCTCGACAAGCCATAAATGTAGTTTTAACTTACTCTGGTACACAAGGGGTTGGATTCACGGCAGAGATTTCTGATATTGTCGAACCCAGTTAGCATAATCCTGAAGCAGTTGTTGCAATAGCAATGGTACTAGCCTGTCCACTAAAGCTTGCATCATTCTGTATGAAAAGGATTGAGATGAAGTACAAAATTTACAGAAATAGGTAAAAGAACTTTGATTTTAAACATGACCAATGTATATGAAAGTTTTGATGGGAGTTTCCATTTTGTGACATTTTTTGAAACTATTAGATTCTGAAAATGGAAATGAAATGTTTGTTTATATTACTATATCTGATCACAGAGAATGAAGGCAAGTAGCAATAGACTCACATGTTACCAGGACTCTCAACGGCAGAGGTAGGCAGCATGGTGAATGGCATGGTATATATCTGCAAGAACAATCTAAGCTGACGATTCCATCTAGAGGTCATAATATCCAAGAAACTTTTCTTGTCAATATGATAATTGTACCGAAAGTTGTAGAGATTCAAAGAAAATATATCAACAATACATTTCACTATGGCATGAATCTAGTCATTCAAATACATTGACCTTGGTTCTGTGGAGTGGAACAAAAATCTGCAGATTGATAGATGTTCATGACCCATCAGATCTGGTTAAATCCCACATACCACCTTCTGGTGTCACTATACCTGACTACGAGTCTACAACCAGATATATGACGCAAATTGTACTATCAATATATCTGGTTGTTGACTTGTAGTCAGGTATAGTGACATCCGTTATGTGCTATCAAAGGAGATTTTGCATGAAGAATAAACATAGAATTTCTAGGGAAGAGAGGGACAATAACCTCGAGAGATATATTCAATTTCACATCAACATCGAGGAAAGGCTGAGACCCAACTGTTTCCCACGTTATACGGTTTATCATTGATGCTGCAAGTGAAAAACAATTGCATGTGTTGTAAGCATGTAATTACAAATTCTTATATATTGCAAAATCCTAGTTTCATTCAATTTGGTAACAATGCTATGCTCCAAACTGGTTTGGAATACCTGAAAAATGGTCATTCTGCCGTTCTACAAGATCAGAACCCTCAAACTGCAATGAACATCAGGCATAAAGAATATATATCATATCTTTAAAGGATAACAAAATTGTAAGAAACACACATCTCAGATTTATAGGGAAAAAAAACACACAGATCCCCGGACATGTATCTCATTCGCAACGAGGGAGTATTAAGTTAAATGTGGGAGACGCTAACGTCCAGGAAAAAACTGTTATCTTGCATGTACAAAGAGAGGGAAATTAAACCTCGACTCACTACTTGCTCCCATCCTCTCTATATCCCTCCAGATAAAAGTTCTTCTCTCGTGGTACTAACTAGCTTAAAAGCAGATAGCTGTAAATGAGAACATCATTATTCTCTGTGTTGATTACATAACTGGCGATCATACAAACATCATTTCATAAGAATCTTTAGAAGACCAAAGATTGCCGGGCCTTTAGCTAATTCATGAACCTCAATTGCGATAGAAACTTTTGAAAATTAGTGGTCTAGAAGAAAGGGGTACTGGAGCACATCAGAGATGCTAATTCCTTGGACTGGTGATGTTTCTAGAATCAGGAGCCTTACTTTGCACGACAACATCTCCACAGTGCAGTCTTCACTGGTCGGGTTCACTCGTAGTGTCAAAACAGGAGCAACTTCAAAATTCAGAAGTTGAATTTGTGGAAGAGTACACCTGCAATTAAAACATAAATCAGCAAGATCTTATAACTCTTAAATGGGATGTATAGGCTGGGAAGGACCATGTTAAGTATTTTCTCTGATAAATATCTCCGATTTTCAGTCACTAAATACAAAAGGCGCTGGTGCCAAAGTAGTCAAAGCTCTCAGTGACTTCAGACCATTTTTATAATGTGATTATTTGACAGTTCCATCCAAATTTCCTAATCTATGCTGCACTCTCACCTTA
This sequence comes from Solanum ossicruentum, assembly GCA_025774065.1. Lineage (NCBI taxonomy): Eukaryota > Viridiplantae > Streptophyta > Magnoliopsida > Solanales > Solanaceae > Solanum > Solanum ossicruentum. Next base: position 17,025,181 of record JAOTQR010000100.1, read on the forward strand.
TTTTTCCTTGCCATATCTTTTAGGGGTCGTTTGGTAGGGTGTATAAGAATAATGCTAAATAGAGTTTATATGTAATGCTTGCATTAATTATACATAGATTATTTCTTATGCATTGTTTGGTTTTGTGTACTGAACATAACATGCATTGCATGAAAATATTTATTTGCAAATACACCCTCCACAATTATGGTGGAAAGACGCAAAAAAGGTTTCGAGGGACAATGGGGTCTTTAACCATGCTAATGCATTCCATCAAACCCCTTGCATTACTAAATATCATGGATTTGTATGTATTAATAACAGACCCCCCAATACACAATAGAGCGTGTAACTAATACATAGGTTGAAAAGGTGTACCAGATAAGGTACTGCTAATAAACAAAGCTAATCCATGTTAGGATTCGAACGAATCTTCCGATAATCGGTAAAAGATTCCGCAACATAAACAGAAAATCTGCTAAAGGTTAAACTTATGTTGGGACACACATAAAAGTCTAAGACACAACTCAAAGTTTACTAGATAGTTCTTGAGAATTTTATATCTTTTCAGTTACACACTTGTATTCCAGGTGTAGGCTGACGATTTCCTTCTTGAACTGAAATCTATTCTTTCAAATGATTAGAGAACCTAACTAAGCATATCATCTCCTCCATTAAGTTAAATATGTCGATTAATGTTAAAAGATATCCACACACTAAAGGGGAGAAGAAAATTATTTTTACCCAAGTTTGATATCTCTATTCAAGAAGCCAAGAAAGGGTTACTCTAATGTTTAGTCGGGAATATGAAAAACCATTGCCAGGCCATGGTGAAGGGGGATTAGGGGCTTGAGTTTACCAATTAAAAGAATTACCATTATTAAAAAATCAATCTGCACACAACATCTACTTAAAGTTGACAGAGCGTTTTTCCTCGGAGATGGAAAATTCGCCCGCAAGGTTTCTGCTCATTAAGATGCTATAATTAGATTCTGTAAAAGTCTCAAAAAAATATATTGAAGTAATATAAATATCAATGCAAATGACATGCTTTTCAACATAAATGCAGCAGGATTTGAGATCTGAGTAAGAAGTTAGGCTACTTTGTATGTCCACTGTTGATTAGTCTCAATTGGAATTCATTAGTCATCCTTTACACTTTAGAGTAGAATCTCGTTTACATGCAGTTCTACTTTAGTCATCAGAAGATATTGCTTGGTAGTCACTGTAGTTTTCTTGCGTTAGCAACAGGTTGCACATTTCTTTGCTGTTGCTCAATTCACATTCAATTGGCTCTCGCAAACATCCATTGCGACTTGGTTAGCGCTACTCGATGTTCATAAGAATTGACTTTCAATTCAATGGCCTCTGTTTTAAATACTATCTTTCTTAGGGGATAACAGGACAACTGGCAGTTCTTTCATAAGTTTCATTTCACAAAGAGTTACAGTAAGTCTTGGTTTGAGGTGGTGCCTTGTTGTCAGGACCAGTTAGCTAATTAACTTTTAATTATAAAAACTGAATCTATGTTGATATCACAAACACAGGGACCTAACATTTTTCTTCTGAAGGTCCGTGTGTGTGTGGCGGAGTGGGGGGTGGGGGGTTGTAAGGGAGAAGCTTATTGTTTGCCTAACTAGCATAAACCGAAGTAATTTATTTTTATCGGTACATAAGACCAGAAGAACTGATAGCTAGGATGTATGAAGATTTTGGAAATGAAAAGCAACAAGGAACCAAAGCCTCATGCCACCTAGTACATGAAAGCAAGAATTAGGTTATGCAGCAAATATCAGGCAGTCATTAGGCAACATGCATTCATAAAGCTTATAAATCATTAGCCCTTCCAACTACTGATGAATCTTAGAAACAAGCTTCGCAAGTTACCAAAGAAAACTAGATGCACTAATTTATTAATTTATAGTACTTATAACAATTCACATTGATGACTTGGCTGTACAAAAAGTGGTCCTTAAGTCATATAGAATCCAGCATACAGGCTATATGTTCATATACCAATAGGAGTTAAAAGAGTACTCAAAATTGTATGAAGTGGTTAACTTTTTCAGTGTCCTAATATCTGCGCAGAGTCTTAATCGTTCAATTAGCTTCATTTCTTCGCACAACGGCTTGCTTTTGTTCTGCACAGCTTTTTTTCAATTGATCAATGATGTTTCCTATCTTTTCTCAATACTTAAGCTGATAACTCGTAAACTACTTAACATCTAGTTACATATTTAAATGCAATATTTTCACACAGCAAGAACAAACGATAGAAGATAAAGATGGAATATCCTTGGAGCTAAACAAGAAAATAGACAAGAAGACATAAATCATTACCTGTACAAGTTAGAATCAATATATTCAAAGCTTTGCAAAGCTCTCTTGTTCAACATTGCCTCAACACCAGATTTATGGCTCAGAAATTCACTTATATGCAATGATTTATCATCTCCACCAATACCGTCACGTTTGGGGAGTTCGATTCTTTCCTTTTTCCTGGCAGAAAGGTTTGCTATCTTCGCATCTGAGTTTGACAAGTTAGACTTGATCACTTCGACGACTCTAACTCTCTTCTTGAATATCCTGATTTTGATTTAGCCATAATATGAGGAGGAAAAAAGAAGATTGAACACTCATTATTCAATTTGAACATTAGGAGTATGGCTGGAAGGAAACAGAGTTAATTATTTTGTAGTCCCTCCGTTTCAATTTCGACAACTCTTTGGTTCTAACTTTCTACACCACAAGATTAAATCGCATTTTGGTACATCTGACATATCTGTAGTTCAAGACCCCGGCTCAAAAACTTTCTTTATTTTCTTAAACTCCGTGCAAAGTCTAAACCAGACAAATAAATTGAAGCAGACAAGAGTATTTATTTAGATACACAATCATTCCCTTTCTGTCCTTCCTGCCTTTACTTCTCTACTCTTTAATCCTTATCACAGCAAAACAGACAAAGAATAAGGCTCACAAGCAGCCATGGAAAAAAAATTAGACATGTCTGAAAAGATAAATTGCATGTACTCTTTACTGTCAATACCGCATTCATGTCGAATTCTCCGAAAATACATTATTTTGGAGAATCCGACACGTACCGCCGACACTTTTGAAGAGAGCGCAACAAAGCTGCAAAGCATGAAATTTCTTGTTCAATGGGAACAAATTGGTGAAAATTTTCTTGATTCTACAATAAACTAAAATCATATCACTTAACCAAATGACTAACCCCCCCACCCCCTACCCCCCACCCCCCAACATCCACCACCAACCCAACAAGAACAATTTCATAATTTAACAGGAGAAACAGAATCAGAAATAAAAATAAAAAGATAAGTTGTTGTGTAAATTCACCTGGAAAAGGAGCATTCTTGAAATTGAGATGATGGAATTGAGCAAGACCCATATTGAATGACCCTCATAACTACTTGTTGAGTAGCAACTTGTAAGCTTTAATGTACAAATTAATGTGTATTAGCCATGACATTTACAACTTTTTTGCTTATATTTGAAGCAAATTTGTGATTTTTTTTATTTTTTTTGCCTTTGAAAGTGGACACATTATGTGTTCCTCCATTTTTGGGAGTTTAGCTCATCACCATATCTATCCAATTACGTGTACAACTTACAAAGCCCCTACTCCCACAATTGGGATTTTGGTCCACCTATTATTTAAGGATTTCTAGTTTATTGATGTTTATAATAATTTTAAATATACATATATTAATAATTGTGTTTATTATTTATAAATAAATGTTTATAAATTTTTAAAGAAAGTAATTAAAATATTTAAGTGAATAATTTTATACTAATAAATTAATAATATTTTGATTTTTGCATATTTCGTATGCATATACGTAGGCCAATCCAGGATTTAGAGGCTCTAAGTGTCATGGGTTTTCAAAAAGAATAAATGGATTTCTTTAATTATGAGTTATGCATCGACTTTTTTCCTGATTGTTTAAAGAATTGTAGTGTCAATACAGTTATCTTTATTACTGTATAATAACATTTATATTTTTATTAATCTATACTATATTAAAAGTGTGAAGGTATTTAATAATGTTGATTGAACTTTTTGTCTTTCATTAAAAGATCCCTCTTTAGACAAAATAGTCTTTTAACTTTTTTTTAGAATTATTATTTTAATAATATTAAATAGAAATTAAATAAAGAAAAATCCCTATATAATTCTTTTACAACTAAAGTAGATTGGTGTAAAAGAAAATTAAACAAAAAAAATTAAAAGGAAAACACGTCAATTTAGTCAAAAAGAAAAAAAAAAGGGAAAATTAAATTTAAAATATCTCACGTAAAGAATCCTTTTCTAACTAAAATAAATTTGGTGTAAAAGAAAATTAGTCAAAAAGAAAAAAGAAAAAAAAAAGAGAAACACATGAAAAAAATATTAAATATAACTACCGTCACGTGTAGGATTCTTTTTTTGTAGGGAACATGGTTTGGTTATGTCACGACCCAACCCAGGGGCCATGACTAGTACCGATAGGGCACTCAGACAAACACTAACCCGAAAACCCGACTATTACAAACAAAAATCTACCAAAAATTTCGGCAAAGTTTCCTCTGTTTTATTGACTAACCTCACCTGCAAACAGAAGCTCAGAACAGACAACATACATATACATACATAAGCGGGCCGACAAGGTCAC
>JAOTQR010000100.1:17058528-17086416 GCA_025774065.1 Solanum ossicruentum
CCGTTTTTCAAAAAAAAAAAGGAAAATCAATATAAACAAATTAAAAAGATCAATATATCCGTATATTATTCTAAATCATTTAAATGTACCCTTTGTTCCCTGAGAGGTCGCTTACTCTTACTGTCATACTTTGACACTGATTTATCCTTAAATTGAACAGAGGGACACGTGGCGGCATCACTAGGAGTTCGATCCAATTATTAGGTAATTTCTTTTTCGATTAATTACATTACAATTTTACGAGCAAAATCTAGTTTTTGGGAATTTAAAAATATTTGAAAATGAGAATTTCAAAATATTATCAAACAAAGAAGAGTCTTCATTTGAAAAAAGAAATATATTATATTATTATAACAATATTTGAAAGGCACGAAAGGAGGACCTGGACATCTCTTTTTCAATCGAATCCTATTCTCACCCTCGAGTCTAGTGGTCAATATGATAACTTTTCAAAACCTATCTCCGTTAACTTAGAAAAGGGAATATTAAGTGAAAGTTGACTTGGAAATATATATTAAGACAGAAAAAGGATATATAGTTCATTTGTATTTGCCAAAGAATTTTAACATTCCAACAAGAATATTAATGGCAAATTTAGAAGGAGGAACTAACAGCAAGTTAGGGGATGAAGAAAAACTGTTGAATGAACCTAGTGGCCTCCTCCACCACCAAAATATAATTTCTTCACGTAACATTATGAAGTTTTTTCTCCTATTTTCTGCGATTGCTCTTTTACGTCTCCTTCTTTATCACTCGTCTTCTTATAATAACCCTCTCCAAGTATTTTCTAATTACGCTTATAAACATGGTTCCTCAAATGCTATTGACTCGAATTATGTAAACACAACTCCATCGTCATCAAATGGCTCCGCGCCTAAAAATTTGCTTCACACACAAGGAACCCTACCTTCAGAAGTAAGTTTTCTTATTTTTATTTATGTTTTCGGGCCAAAAAGTATGTCATACATTCGATTAAAGTTATATTTGTATGCATCTTTCACTTTGATATTAGAATTCGAATTTGGTTCTTGTGAAACAACTATACTATTGTGTACCTATTAGACATAAATTGCTGACATAATTGGAGTCATGTTTTTATTAATAGGAGCAAGTCATGGGTGTTTTTTTGTTTCTTATTTTTTCGACATTTATTTGCATTTTTTTTTCTTGAATAAAGCTTTTAGATAGTTGATGTGTCGTTTTTTTTTTTTTTTGGCTTTTGGAGATTTTTGAGAGTTCTATAAGTGAATGAAGAACAACCTCAAAACACTTCTTCAAGATAAACCTCTTTTGAAATTTCTTTTTTCAAAAAAAAAAAAAAGAAGAAGAAAGTTTTAAAACTTCCTAAAAAGATTATACGAACAATGTGTTACAATAATAATAATTTTAAGTGTTTTCTTAATGAATTTTCTAAGATAACTTGAAGAAGGTACATGCTAATTAAATCCCAATTAATTACAAACCAATCTGAAATAACTATTTACTAATTGCTCTATTATTGACACTATATATGGTTGATGACATCCAATTTTTAGAAAATTTATCTTTAATCTATATATAAATTTTACTATGCATAATTGAGTGTTAAAATAGTGAGAGTTTTAAAGGCCATTGTTTTTTTTTTTAATATATAAATGTCACATCTATTAAATTAACCAATTAGAAGAAATAATTTTCTTTAAAAAAAGTATGCTAAGAATTAAAATCTATCACGCATTCCCTAAAAAAGTATTATGTAGACGTAGGAAAATAAGCAGACTTTTCAATGTGGTCTAAGTTGTTATCTTAAAAAAATATTAATTAAAATTATTTTTATTAATAATATGTTAATTAAAATTAAAATTATTTTTTGTTAAGAAATTGTTGGCTTCCTCGAAACTTATATTGGAAAATCTATTTTAATATTAATAATATATGAACATGCTTAACTATTCCATTGATGTTTTCTCTTCTCAACTAAATCAATTAATTTTCTGTTAAATAAGTCATTAAAAACGATAATCTTTCACGCATTTCCTAATTAAGAACAATGAACGTAGGAAAATGAGTAGATTTATCAATGTGTGGCCCAATTTGTCAATATTCTACGTCAAGGAAAAAACTATTATTATTATTACTTTATTTTATTACTACTATACAAGCAAATAAGAGAGCAGCTTCTGGTCATGCTGCATGCTTGAGCAATTTCTGATTGTTCTGCTTGCTTTTTTCTCCTTTATTATGTGGGGTTAATACAAAATATGTTGTAGTTTTTTTAATTTAATCTTTTTAAGACTGCATATTGACGTGTCTGCTTCAAATGTTTCATTATATTTCTTCAACTATTAACATAAAATATACTATAGGTCTCAATAATTAACAACTTAAAATTTTTTAAAATAGACACAAAAAATCTGTCAATGTCACATAATCGATATAAAAAATAATAGATATTGGGCTCGTGCTCGCACGGACTTTTGTAACTACGTTTATATTGGAAGATCTATTTTATTTTTAAAAATATATAATATATGACTATGCTTTATATTTCCTTGACGAAATATCGTTGACTATTTTTATTAATAATAACTAGAATACGTATTACACCCTAATTTTTAATTTTAAGAGAAAATTAAATCGTCTCTTTCTTAATTATGGCATAAAAATTCAACTGGCTATTGTTATAAATAAATTAATTATTCATCAAGGAATGATTAATGACCTAAGCTATTCAGTTTGTACTTTATAAAATACGTACAAAGTGTATAGATAGTGTAATTACTTTATATATATAATGATAGACTGATAGTGTATACGTATGTTGAACATATTTTGATTAAATAAATTAATTAAGCAAACAATATATATTGTTAAAATTAATTTTACGTATTCATTAAAGCATGAGATATGTCAAACTCACAATGTGACTGCCCCCAATAAATAAGAAAAGTATAATACTAATATTGGACAAAAAATGTCTATTTTTACACAGAAAAGTAGCAGAAGAATTTTCCACAATTGACTAAATGTCTTATTCCGCCACCCTAAAATTTATTCAATTATTATGATGGTACAACTTGAATTTTGTCATTTTTTGCAAAACCCTAATTACCTAATAAAATTTCCAAAAATAATTAATTTACCAACAATAATTTAATTCAAAGTAAAATGGACATCCATTTGTCACTCATTTTACTTGAATTTTTTTTTGAAGTTCTGTCAGAAGTAGAATTTCTCTCAAAAATTAATTTGAATTAATTTTGAGAACTTGAAAATATTTAAAGCAAATTTTATGATCAAATAGATATTTAAAGAAAATTATTCAAAATCTAAATTAGAATCTATAATCAAATACTAATTTAATTAGAGATTTTCAATTTGAGTCCTTAAGATAAAAAAATTAAAGAAAATTCCATTCGAAAGGCAAATCATGCAATAATATGGAGAATTTTTCCTTTAATGAATCTTACAGTGCATGAATATTAGTTAGTGTTTGTTTGAATTGACTTATTTTATCTACATTTGAAGTTAAAATAGATTTTAAATATTTTTTAAATGCTTGAATAAATTTTAAAAAGTGTTTATAAATGCTTGATTTTAAATTAAAATGTTAAAAATATAAGTCAAAAGCTATAGAATTTCTAATTTATGACATTTGACTTATAAATCGAAAATCAAAAATCAATCAAAACAAGCTCTTAGTCGAAATCTAATACCAAACACTATGTGAAAAATTAAAATATTGATTTTTTACCGAATTTAAGATATTAATTTGCGTTGTATATATTATAATACTAATTTCGAGGCATGGAATCAATTCTTAGAAGTATAATATCATAATTCATAATCATGACTTCCTTTGACAAAAGATGATGTGGCTAGTTTATACACATCTCAATTATTTTATTAAATATTTTTCCACCTATCATCAACATAGGCATTACCAAACTTCGATAAATGACGCTTAAGATAAACAAAAAAATATATCTTTTGTTATTATTGAAATTTAAATTAGGATCTCACACGACTTTATCTAATATATAGGAATAAACAACCACATATCCAGTGGAATTCCATAAGTGGGGTTTGGGGAGGGTAAAATGTACGCAAACCTTACCTATACCTCATAGAGGTAGAGAAACTGTTTCTGAAAATCTAATATATGGGGATGATTATCAATATGTATAGTTTGGTCATTTAAATTTGTGTATATTTTTCAGGAGTTAAAAAAGAAGAATAAGTTAGAGGAAGTGTTAGAAAAGGCCGCAATGGGAGACAAAACAGTCATAATAACTACCTTAAATGCAGCATGGACAAAGCCAAACTCAATATTTGATGTTTTTTTGAAGAGTTTTAAAGTTGGGAACCAAACAAAGCCACTACTGAAACATGTTTTAGTAGCAGCTTTGGACAAAACAGCATATTCTAGATGTTTGGAGAAAAAACAACTTCATTGCTATGCACTTACTACAAAAAGTGTTGATTTCTCTGGTGAAGCACATTTTATGAGTGAAGATTATTTGAAGATGATGTGGAGAAGGATTGATTTTCTAACAAATGTTCTTGAGATGAGATACAACTTCATTTTCACGGTATGTCACTCAAATTACGACTTATTTTAATTGATACGCATCGTAACATATAATAAAGTAGTCCTAATAGAACTTTTATTTCAAACTTCTTAAAAAATTCGCTTTTATCATACGCTCAAATGCTCAATTAATTGAAGCAAGCCCTAATTCAAGTGCCTGAACGAAATGTACTTGACAAATTTAATTTTTTTTTAATTAAAATCTTAAAAGTTTTACTTTTATATATACCAACCATGAAAGAAAAGCTAATTCACCCAAAAAATACATAAATTTACTTGTACCCACATTGGGAATATCAAAGATAAACGACGACGACAACATTACCTAACGTAATTTCATAACTAAGAGTCTAGTAAAAATAGAGTGTGTGAAAACCTTACTCCCATCCCCATACTCTACTATTACTCTCGTCTCTCGTATTATTTGCCTAGATCATATATAAATATATTTATGTATCTTTTTTAAGTATCAAACACAAGAAAATAAGTAAGAAACGACTAATTTTCGTGAAAAACATTTTCCTTCCTATCAAACACACTCGTATATTTCTACTTTGGGAACTATATGTACGTGTGTGTGTTTACATGTGTGTATGACTCGATAATAAAAAGTATTTTTTTTTCTGTATGTCGATTTAGGATGCTGATATATTATGGTTTCGACAACCATTCATACATTTTTACCCGGACGCCGATTTCCAAATTGCTTGTGACCATTACTGGTTCGACTCAACAAACTTGGACAATTCACCAAATGGAGGTTTCAATTATGTCAAATCAAATGAACGTACCATCCAATTTTACAAATTTTGGTACAAATCAAGAAAGGATTATCCAGGAAAACATGATCAAGATGTGCTCAACATGATCAAACACAACCCCTTCATCAAACATATTGGATTGAAAATAAGGTTCTTGGATACTGCTTTCTTTGGGGGATTTTGTGAGCCAAGCAAAGATCTTAATCTTGTTTGCACAATGCATGCAAATTGTTGTATTGGAATTGGTAATAAAATGCATGACTTAACTATGGCACTTGATGATTGGGAAAAATATATGGCTTTGAATGATGATGAAAAGAAGTTAAGCCCACAAACTTGGACTGTACCAAGAATATGTGGCTAAATTCAGTACTTAAAAATACAATCTTCCTTTCTTTCTATGTTCTATTTACTTGTATTATGGTCCATGCAAGTGTAAAATCCTTCATCTTACCTTTTTCTGTCTTTTTTTTTAATTGGTATTATTTCTTGTTGTCATATATTTTATTGTTAGTTTAATCAAAAAATTTACACTATTATGAGATCATATTTCGCTTATGAGTAACTACTAAAGTTACGGATGTAGTAACTACTAAAGTTACGAATGTATGCCTTAAAACAAACTCCAGTAAAAATGCAAGATAAGACTACACAAAATAGAGCCTTTAATTTTAATACAATGTTTATTTTGATTACAACTTAAATTTCATACGTCCTCCCCACACAAACTAGCAGTGTTTGTCGTCGTTCTTATTTAAAATAATGATGAGTAGTTCAATAATAAAAATCAATATCTTATATTTCGAATAATCGAGCAAATTAATGAGCTTACATTAGTATTTTGTACACTACATGCTTGTATATGTTTTTGAGTATTAAAGGAGTTTTGTCTAGGAAGAAGAAAGATGAAATGGCTTATATATGTTTGTTACAACCGCATATATCTTCATCACTATCATATTATTGACAATAGTGATTGATTTTGCATTTTAGCTTCAAGTACTGCATCACCTGCTTGTCTTGCCTTTGAGGGATTTCAATTCATCTAAACCAGCATCAACATCAATTCTTCTCTTCAGATGCAATCTGACTTCATTGAATCATCGATTTCTTCAGCATCCCTTCTTTGTTTCTCCTTATTATCCATCTCCTCATCTTCCCCTAGCTAATATCGAATTCAATCACAATCTTTCTTATAGTTTTAATCCAGTATACACCCTTGAATTACAGTTGAAGCCGCAATCAAAAATGTTGGAGGAGCTACTTCTTGAAAATGTGAGAAAATTGGTCAAAGTGAAACCAACATTCCATTAATTTAATGAAGAAAAGCTGAATGTATGTATTTACATAATCCAAGATTTACAAATGTCAGCTTTCCTAACAGGGGCATCATCTGTGCCAACCCACAACTGTGCTCCATTATAAACTATTTCTATGTCAATGGAGTCCAAAAATGTAATTGCCTGTCTAGAATTATCATGGAAAATAAGACGAAAACAATATAAAAGAGAAGTACCTCTAATCGTCAAAATTGTGGGCAGACTCAAAGAATGTACACTTTGTAGATGGAATGCACAGCTGCATCCCTACCTTGCTCGGGATGCTCCAATGCAATCTATGCAGAGAAGCTCAGAAAATTAACCATTAAGCTTTGCTAAGAACTGGCCCAGGTTGTACTCCTCTGTGTATTGTGACTGATCCCAAAGCTCCTCCAATCCTCCAAGAATGGCTTTCAATCCCTTCCCGCTACGTGGCAAGATTGAGTCCACGTCAGATTTTTCATCAGCTCTTTTGGATCTACTGGCTCCCTGAGAATAATCAGCATTTGTAAGTTAAATAGCATACATGCATCCCAAATTCTGAAGGAATCAAGGGAGAGACTATAGACTCGAAGCTGAATGTTAAATCACCTTTTTGCTTTCAGCCGAAGTAAATAGATCAAGTAACTGGTCTGTATTCATTGTTTTCAAGCTTGCGTTCTCTGCATTGATCACTGCATTGGCAACCGACACTTTGAACCTTTGGAGACTCATCACTTTTTCTTCCAAGGTTCCTCGCATAATGAGACGATGAACATTTACAACTTTTCGCTGGCCTAACCTATGAGCTCGATCCATAGCCTACAAAAGGATATAAATAAGTTGGCCTTCGTTTTTTACATCAACAACTTGCAATATATTTACTCCGCATCTAAACAATCCAACATAGATATGTATAATCTGCAAGTAAATTAAAATACCCAAGATAACCATAAATTTGGTAAATACATATGCAACGCCTTAAAATTTAGGATTGATAAGTACTAACTCCTCAAAAGTAACACCAAAAGAAATTGAACCAAAGGCCTCATGGGTCTCAACCCAATTCATAGGCCACTACACATAAACTTTGGTTCTTTCTAGTTTATTACTTACTCTATTTATCTTATTTTCAATAGTGATTAAAATTGCGAGGTAGATTACCAAATTATTATGTATGCTCCAGGTCATTCTTCTGGCATTGTAGAAGTAGGATTTGGATGAATAGTAAATAATCCCTCCGTCCCATTTTATGTGGAGCTGTTTGACTTGGCACGGCGTTTAAAAAAAAGAAAGACTTTGGAAACTTGTGATCTAAAATCATTCATAGATATTTGTGTGATTGAACATATTTAATTAGGGGTAAAACGGAAAATTTAAGGTACATAATTTCTAATTCTAGTAAAGTGACATTCTTTTTGGGACAGACTAAAAAGGAAAGGGTGCCACATAAAATAGGACAGAGGGAATAACAAATAACCTCCATACCTTATCGCAGACATAGTCCTGCTTTCTAAGAACAAGAACACCTAAAACAAGTAAGAAGTTGAACTCTCTTCCACTGACAACAATCCAGGGATATCGATAACCAAAGAAGCAGTAAAATAAAGCCAAGCAAGAGGCAAGAAACACATAACCTTGACATAAGATTCAAAATTAGCTGGAGAGAGAGAGAGAGAGAGAGAGAGAGAGAGAGAGAGAGAGAGAGAGAACCACCATGCAAAAATCAACCACCCCCCCCCCCAAAAAAAAAATCCCCATACCCACAAAAGGAAACGAAAACCTAAAGACTGGTGGTACTTTTTGCCTTTTACTGGGCTGAAAACAAGCCAAAGAAATATGTAGCCTATGGATCTAGACCATATTCAGGGAGGGAAAAAACCTGCAAGAAAAGGCTAAATCTCTATACCTGGTGATCTCGCATTGGATTCCAGTCATGCTCCATGAACACAAGGGTATTAGCTGATGTCAGATTCAAACCAAGCCCACCAACTGCAAGAAGTATTCGTACATGAGCACAAGTCTTCAACTCTACAGAAACCATGCCAAAATGTAAAATCATACCATGTGTAGTAAGCAATAAAACGTCTATAGTAGGATCCGAATTGAAGGCTTTCACAATGTCAAAGCGCTTTTCTGGTTCAACTGATCCATCCAGCCTCAAGTATGTAACACTGCTCAAAAAAGAAAGAAGATATCTTTAGCTACTGTGTGTCGAATCATAAGGACCTGACTTAAAAACTTCAAGACAGCCTTTGATTAAAGTAGGTGTATCACTGATCCTCTACCTATTTTTTCCGGTTCCAAGACCTTGCATGTACATTAGCAAAACTGTTAAATTGTGGAAGTCAAGATATGGCACACAAAGTTCAATCAATATCCCGAGATTATCTTGAATACCCAAAATGACCAGAAGTTAACAAAAGAATTTCCAGGTGACATAGGTCATAGAAATTGCTTACACGAAGGTCAGAGCTTTCCCAGTTTAACAAAGTAACATGGTAGAAACTGTATAATATTTGACTGAAGTGGTAGCTCATTTTGATGAATACAGTCATGACTTGGAACCAGCCAGAGTCAAAAGCACAATAAAACTTCAATTAAACAAGAAAGGCTAAAATCATATGTGGACCCCTAAACTTGTCTGCATCTTTTATTTTGACACCTCAACAGATTTTTTCCTATTAAAACAATCAAACCTTAACACATGTACCTATTACACAGAAAATGACCACTGGGCCAAAAACACAGTATGTTCAACTCACTATCAGATAATGTGGCAGAGGGAAAATTGAAATGATAACACGTCACATAAAGGCAAAAAGCGGTTGCAATAACATTAATTTTGAGTTCAGGAAAAGAAAGATAACCAATTAAACAAATTAAAAGAAGTTCCAAAAAAAAAAAAAAAAGGAAACCATCCACCCAAATTGTCCTCCCTTCTTCCCTATCAGAGTCCCCTCCCATTGTCATGCCCCAAGCCATTTAATTTTTTCCCTAGACCTCCCCCTCCCCCTTTCTTGTTCCTCCCCAAGAATCTCTTTCTTCTTCATCCACCATCTAAACCTGTCCCCCGGCCACCATTGAGATGTTGACGTACATCTTTGGAGTTTTTGAGATACATATTCATCGATGGAGGTTGAGAATGCAAACTTAATTAAAAAAAAAAGTGATTCAATGAATTTTCAAGGAATACTTTGTAAATAGAAATTTCTATGTCACTCTTTTCCCTGGAAGGAGATAAAGGAAAAAGAGTAACAGAGAAATTTTTGTTCACAAGGTATTTCAATTTTCTTCAATTTCACCTTAACTTTTGTTCTGATTAGGAAAATCATTAAACCTCTCCAAAACTTCTCCGTTGATTTTGGTCAAATTACTCAAAATTGGTTGACCAGATCGGGTAAAATCCCACACCCATGTTGTGCCGGCACGGGTGTGGCAACGAATGTAAAGAGTCCAAGCAACATAGGTCAATGTATAACCTATCTATTTATGTAAAAGCAAATCGCTGCTATAAATTGTTGAAACATAGTTGGTTCACGACATACTACCTCTTAATATCCAAAAATCTAATCATGACAACCAAGAGCCCGTCCACATGATAACAAATATATTAAAAGATGCCTCACAGCCTCTGAAAATAAGAGGCACAGATATTCATTGAAAATGAAATATAGGTAGGTTCAATTTAGTTCAAAAGGAAATTAAAAAAATTAAAAAACAGGAAAGAACAATTCTTACTTCTTCATATGATTTTGAAACAGGTCTCTCTCAATGATGTCCAACAAGGCCTGCAAGGTTCGGTTCAAATTCCAGGCCAATACAGGAACAGAATAAATTACAAAGTAACTTCAGAAGTTCAAGACATTACCTTATGTTGTGCAAATATCAGGACTCTGTGTTGTCCCACACAAATAGTGCCTTCAGAACCTGAATCAACACCAATTCCACACTCTGAAAGGATCTCTTGCAAGGCAACTAGTTTGGGAGAGTGGTGGAGTTGATGGAGTTCTGAAACAATGTCTGAACCGGGAGAGAAAAGCTCTGACACAACAGATGAGAGGGATTCTGAAGCTCTGTCCCCAAACACGAGCAGAGGATGACTACAAAGTTTAAGCAAGTATTGAAGTGCCTGAAACAACAGGGATATTAGAGCACAACCACAAAAGAGATAATCACAACTATTCTAAACTTACCTGGAATACATGAGAAGATGCTTTTGGCAAATCATTTTTTTGGCTTGTGTCTGATTCATTGTGCTTCACCATGTTGGAAATTTCTTGTCTTACATGTGAACCAGAAAATTGTTCGTAGAGTTTTAGCTGAACAGGACTTAGGTCACAGTATCTATCCTGTATAATTTTCTCTGGCAAATCAGATAAGACTTCGTCTTTAGTCCGGCGAAGGAGAAAAGGCATCACCTGTCAAGGAGAACTTTTCAGTTATGAGTCTGGATGAGAAATGAACAGAACTGAAAAGGCCATATGCAACTAGAAATGAACCCACCTGCTTGTGCAATGCTTCCATGGCAAGAACACCTGCTTCAGCATCCTTGGCTGAACATTTGGGATCCCTGGCAGCTAGTAGTGGTTTACCATAGGAGGCATGAAACTGTTAAAATTAAAAAAATAACCGAAGTGTCATCTAACAACTTTTGATCACAGAGAAATTTGTAACACCATAAAGCTTCAGCCACATCAGATTCTGAAAGATACTCCTGATGCCAACATCGACATGATAGGAAAAATCCCACTTTTTTGTATGAAGTGAAGGTTTCCATTTCTGGCATCAAGGAGATGCATACGAATTGCAAAAATGTAGTAACAAAAATAACTAAAAGCTCCATTACAGACATTAAACAAAAGACAAAGATAAAGTTCAGAAAGGTATCTGGAGTGTCTATAGGGAACAAATACATAAGGCATTTAGCTATTAGAGATTGGAATGTAGTTGATATGGTACCAAAAGGGAAGATCACAATGCTTCATACGACAGCCATGAAAAAAAGTTTCCAGGGAATACCCTACTAAGATTTTCTTTTTTAAAAAAATCTAATTTTACAAAGAATAATTGGATTCATTCGCAAAGAGCCACCCTCCACCCAAATTAAACCCCGTGTATCCTAGTTAGAAACATAGCATATTATAATAACTGTTGCATGTCTCTATAGTAACCATTTGCAGTCCTACGATTGTATGCTGCTATATACAAATGAGCTATATACAAATGAACCCTTCAAATAGACTTGAATCCAGCTTCTAAAAGTGTCTGAGGAGCTTGACGAGACACATGCAGTTAGCATGAATGAACTCTCTCTATGCACAATGTGAACCCTATGAATAACGGGTCCTAAAGGACTAAAGAATTTGAGGCCAGTTAATCTCAATTCAATATTTTGTTGTGAAACTAAAATCAAGATAATGTAAAGGGAAGAAGGGCGCAGGTTGGTTCATGACATGAAGGGATGGAAAGTAGTACGACAGCTTCCCAGTGCATACCTCCTGTCCAGTGGATCCAGCTTTTCAGAGGCACACGTTGAACAAAAGCACATAATTGTTGGACACATTGAACAACATATGAATCACAGAGAAAGTGCAATTTAACTGACTGAACTGGTAAGAAAGCTTAAATGATGTAACTCACTTGTCTTTCAGTTCCAAGAAACCCAGGCATAAGAAAGTCAAAGAGTGACCAGAGATCCAACACATTATTCTGCAATTTAAGTCAGACTAATAGTTAAGCACCCATTGAACTGTTGTAAGTATCCAATTGTGATTGAACTAGTAATACAAACACACCTGTATTGGTGTTCCACTCAGAATGAGGCGGTGTTGTGCCTTCAACTGTTTAACAGCAACTGTTATTTTTGACTTAGAATTCTTTATGATATGTCCCTCATCTAGAATGCAGTAGTTCCAAAACAGTTGTCTAAGATAATCAACATCTTTGCGGATAACGTCATATGAAGTCACAATAACATTATGCTGATTAAATTGAGACCGTAGAGAAATGCGTTCTTGCGCAGAACCAACATACTGGAGGGTGGTAAGCAAAGAACCATCAATAAACTTCTCTATTTCATAAACCCAGTGGCCAACAAGGGTTGAGGGGCATATTATCAAGGATGGAGGTAGATCCTGGGAACTATTTAGAGCAACGTGCTCCGCTAAATCAGATGCCACAATTGCAGATGCTTGAAGAGTCTTACCAAGACCCATGTCATCACATAAAATACCGTGAAGATTAAAGCGCTTCAAAAATGACAACCAATTTATACCTTCTTGTTGGTACCTGAAAGCATAAGAGAGAATCTTAGACCAAAATACTACTAAAAGGCTCTCAAGGGCAAATTGAAGTTCCATCCCCTTCCTTTTTCCCCTCTTTTTTGGGTTCTTGGGCAGGAGGGTTAGCTTACAGAATATTCGAAGTGTTTCAAATAAGGCACCAAGTTTAAATGTATGTCCAACAAGGAAACTAGAGAAAATAAAGAGAAATCGAGCTGAAATAAAAGAACTCCACATGAATTTGAGAGCAGAGGAAGTGTTCATTTTTATTTCCACATTCGTCCCACAAGGGCCTAAGAAAAGCCCGCTGGCACTATCAAACAAGACAAATCAGCAACACTAAAACTTTTTATTTATTGAATCTCATCCTTGTTTACATCAAAATATAGGAGCAGCAGTGACTAGAAATGAGCTTATCATGTTTCTCAAAAGAACACATCATGCAGGACATAGTTCTGCTTTTCTGCAACTACGTGATCAAGTTGTGTGGCTGTTTAGAAACAGGACTATCGACAATATGTGAAAAAAGTAATCGTAATACACAGATATCTAAGAGCAATACAATGTCCATTATCTCTTCAATTTTCTTCATTATATGTTAAGCCTGTACTTTATGTTCCGGACTGAAAATGTAGCAGCTGGTCACTTAGAAGTGCATGTCTTTAAGTATCATGGTAAGCTCGGAACACAATATCCAATTAGCTCTATCCAGAGGGTAATTCAGGCAGAACGAATACTCTTTTCTTGTCTTCAATAGCTTAGTCAACACAGAAGCAGGCAGAGAGACCCTAACTCATATTGCATATTGTCAATATTCATGTGCATGATATACTTTTCAACTATTTCTTTTGGCACATAAGGCTAATCATCCCAAAAGAAGAAAATGAACCTTAAAGCATGATGATCAATGTGATATCCCACCAATCCTTGTTATAAGGATGGAGAGAAACCGAAACAAGGGGAAAACAAGGTAGGATAGGAGAAAAAGGAACATATAGATCTCAGCAGTGAGAGACCGAGATATTAACTGTTTTTTTTGAAAAAAAAAAAAAGGTCACCACAAGGTAGTTATCCTGCAATTTCACATTGCAGATACTTGAGAGATAATCAGCGGCTCTGGAGTTACCTTCTCAATGTCACCTTTAGTTCAGTTGAGAGCTTGTAATCGTCAATATGAGAGTTGTCAATTAGCTGCTCCAAAAATTTAACATCTTCTTGACTTCTTGATAGATGTTCACTAAGACCAACAGGAGGAGAAACACCACGTGCTAATGGAAGTAGAGGCACAAGAGTCGCAAAACTATGTGTCACACTCTGTCTGACAGAATGATCTGAATCACTCATACACCTCAGAAGGGGAACTACTAAGAGGGGAGCATATGGAACCAGCTCAATACCAAGTCCCTGGACAAGCAAACTGACAAGCATCCCAGCTCCTTGTTTAGAATGTACAGATGTAATGTCACCTAACATAGGCACCACATTCTCAATAACTGAACCCATCACATCCAATGTCATTGACTTGGCCATGGTTGTAATACATCTAGATGCAGCTAATCTCACAGCAATATGTGAATGACGAACACATCTGAAAATGCATGGAAGGAGAGTGAGGAGTTTCGGTCTTAATGTCTCATCCAGCATTGGTGCAATAGAACGGACCACCTGCCACTCGAAGGAAAAAGAGTAAGAAGACAGCGACAATGCTTGAGTGAAGGAAACAAAGAGTATGCAACTGAAATATCAAGTCCTCAAAAATAATTTTGAAACAGTAACAAACAAAGTGGTAGCAGATGTCAATTGTCAAATACTCCCTCTGGCCCCTTGTATGGACCACAATTTCTTTTTTGGTTTGTCCCAAGAAGAAAGTCATTTTTTCCATATTCAGAGACGATTTAACTCTAAAACTTTCCATTTTACCCCTAATGAGATATGCTATATGGCAATACAAGGCAATACAAGTAGTTATGTCTTGTTTAGACCACAAATTTCAAAAGTTCTCCTTTCTTAAAGCTTGTGCCTAATCAAACAGTGCCACATAAATTGGGTTTGAGAGAGTACATTTCTAATGAATTTGTTTCTTGCTAAACTTGCAGTTGATGCTACCTAGAGGCAACAAATATGTGACTTAGGTGCACTATTCATTTGCCTTTCAGTTTGCTTTCCCTCCAGCAAATACCCCTAGCCGATGTCAGCTAAGCAACAACACTTTGTAAATTTGCTTTTATAAGCACAAACTGCTCCACCTTAATGGCAGACTAGTTACACATCTTCAACTGTCATCTATAAGCAACTTGAACTTGCTCCATCGAGAAAGAGCTGACATGGTTCGATTCTTTACAAAAGAAATAAGCAATTTATCTCTAGATTCAAATGTCTATCAATTTAAGTTTTAAAAATGGATAATTCCAGAAGCTACGTGAAAATTACTAGAAAACATCTATATAAATTATTATCAGAGAGGAATGTTGGTTGTTCTTCAGATAGTAAAAAGGACAAACAAAATGAGGAAGCATGGGTCTTCAAGGATCAGCAAATGTATAAGAGCTTTTCTTTTAAGACAGAACTACATTTCCTTCTTCACTTCCAAGATTTGAGATTGACTGTTGGTTCCCATCCTTTCTATTCCTCAGTCATGTTTTTTTTTAGCTTACTAAAATAAATATCCTTCAGGAGTTGATAAAGTGGAAATGAATAATACAGTTAAGAATAGAGAAAACCAAAAACTCCTTGAAAGTCCAACCAAAAGAAATCTTCTTACGTCAGTTATTGAAGCCCAATGTTTATATACTTCTCTCTCTTACAGAAACAGCCCAACATTTGTATCAAATTCCTAACCATAACACCAACCCACCATCCACCCCAAGAAATAATTGAGAGTTATACCCTTAATAATGTACTATGAGAAGGAACAGATTCAACACTTTTTATGATAACCTTAACGAACAATATCTGCTTTGTAGGTATTAACATCGACAAAGAGAAGAGGACTCATCATGGCATCATTACCTAACAGAAGGCCAAAAAGGACTGAAATCAGAATAAAAGTAGTTTCATAAAGAGAATCATTTTCTACTACAATCACATTCTCTGGTTCAATCGCTGTTGAGCAAAAAAATTACATGTGTCCCTCTTGCTCTTGTAAAGAATCTTCAATGGTAGCAAATAAAAGAAGGAAATAGAGCATGGAAGGTGGTTTCATTGACACTAGGGCATCATTGGAGAAAAGGAATGAAATTTCTGTATTTTTTGCATAGTCCCAAGAAAAACCAGATCAGCCATCCATCCATCCACCCAAACGGATGTCAAACATTTTCATGGAAAGACATTTTTGAATATTGGCTTTTTGGTTGCATTTGTAATAAACATGATATTATCAAAAAATTGCAAGAAACGAAGAATTACGACCAGTGGGACTGACCTGGATATTGTTAATCAAGTTCTGAGGATCCTTAACCAACTCAATAGCATGAGTAATAAGTCTTTCATCTTCTGCAGTCATGCCTTCAAGGGTACAAGGCTTAAGAACTTCCACTAGGCAGTCCCACAGTTTAGGAAGCTTTTCAAACAAAGATCCACCCAATTTTCCACATAAGAACTTCAGGGCAAGTTCAGATCCACGTCTACTAATAAAGCCCTCGACCTTAGAACGATCTTCACCAGGGGAGAGCATATGAACTTTTGATTTGTGTTTATTACTGCTACTTCCTGAGGATAGAAGATCCTGCTCTTCAATTATTTCTATAGAAGTTAAAATTCCGGCTTGAGGTGTCTCACAAGGATCCATGCATGTCAAACTACAGAGATTCTTAATTAACTTATCATTTGGTCCAGGCTTCCGTCCCATACAACGATAGATAAGCTCTGCAAGAGCCTCAGCCGCCTTACTTTGTAATATCTCCTCCTTCAAAAATGAACAATTATGAACATGAAAAAAGCAAGTGGTCTCTGTTCAGGAAATTTCAAACATTTAACACTTACCTGTTCTCTCTTAATAGAAGCCATCAAAGGTAATATGATAGGATTCAATTTCCCAGGAAGTTCGTTCATCCAGACAACAGCAGCAGCCAGCAAAGAAGAGACAGTAACATGCAAATTATTCTGAGAGTTGTCAAAGGAAGACTAAAATTAAGAAAATGATGTGATAAATAAGCAAAAGACTAAAGCTAAAATACTAATCCAGTTAATCAGAAACCACGTTTAAAAATCAACCCCAAAAATTACCTGGACGCATTTCTTTTTTTTTTTTTTGGAAACTGGTAACTTTACCTGGACGCATTTCAAATAACCAGAAGTGGTCAAAAGCCTCTGTTTGAATGTTTCTAACTCGTCCAGACTGTTCCGCTCGGCAGATTCCTCCCCCGTAGTATTAATACTTGAAAATTGAAGTTTAGATGCAAAATTAATTGCATCATCTGCACTGAGGTTATCCAAGTCAACAAGGGTAGATGATAATAAATCTTTAAGCATGTCTGATGACTCGGTCGCATGGTACAGTTGACGAGCTTCATTGCGCATTTTATCATATGTTCTTGAGAGTTCAATGTATGGAAGAAGAGAATCTTTCGTAGGAAAAGCAGGATTAGTGCAGGCTAGTAAATCCAACAACCAGCTCCTAAAAGTACTTGAGATGCCAGAAATGACCCCATCCTTATCCAAAATGCTACTGGTTTTCAGTTCTTTAAACCAAGAAATAAGCACCATTGAAGCTACCTGATTCACCATCAAAACTCCAGTTTAAATTTGGCATATCAAGGGGAATATATAGGAAAAATACAGAGACCAATGCTAAACACTTCTAAGATTATGTACCTGCCGCTGAACTCCAGATAGAGAGGTAAGCGCTTTCCATAAGGGGTCAATAAAAAATTGCAAAGAACTTTCACGCAACCTAGAAGCTAAAATGCCCAACACTGTGGCAGTAACAACGCGAGTATACGTGACCGACATGTCGACGTCAGCACCCACCACAATCTTTCCACTGCTGCTGGAAGTCTCTCCACTTTTCTCGAGCAGAGTAGTGGCTTCACCTGAATCTGAGCATATGCTTTTAAGGGAATCGTTTCCTGGTTTCACAGCTCGCATCTTCGCAGCTGCTTTGAAGTGGCTTTTGCGGGGAAGAGCTACAGGCCAAAACATCTTTGCAGTATCCAATGATGAACCATATGGAGTAGTTGCTAACTCCAACCAGGAAGGAAAATATGCCTTTGAAGCATCTTCCAAGTCTTCCACTGGGCACTAACAGCAACCAAAATAGATATCTTAAATTTTTTTGATCAAGTAATAATTTTTCATATTAATAGGCATAAAAAGGAAATAGATATCAAAAATATAAGATCAAATAACTAAGAACAATTTCCTGCCCAAGGTTAACGATTCAGAACCAGCAAAACTATCATCTGATGCCTATCAAGCCTCCACTTAATAATAGTATTTTAGCTCTAAGTTATCTTATAGCCAATTATTTGAAGCTAGCAAAATCTTTTCCCCTGGATAAGCTGATGCTATCATAATAACATCATTGTTCTATACCAAACTGTACACTACCATTTCTCAAAAATAGAAAAATTCATTTGTGATAATCTAGTTCAGGATTAAATTAAGTTGTTACCGGGTTATTGCTATTTGTTACTTCTTTCAGAGAAATTTCACATTTCTTTTTCACTTTTCCCCGTGGTCCCTTTTCCTGCTTCCAAACACATTTTGTTGTGAAGAAAAACATACGACACCCACCAAAAAGACTCCTTATGAAGATGAAGAGGCCAATATGCTCACCCTTTGTCCTTTATTTCTTTGGAAAGCACTTTAAAGTTCTCAATGATTTAGAAGTTTTATTGCACTGTCTTTGATTTTATAATCCATTGAAAATAATGCAGTGCTGAAGCATTCAAATGTAAGAATCATTAAGCTTCTTGGGTTGAAAATCTACTGTAAGAGCCACCCCCACACTTCAAACCCTCCAAATAAGAACCCAAAAACAATGGATCTACGACATGGACAAAAAAGCCAGAAGATGTCCAAAACTATGCGCATTATTCTTTTGCTTATGTTTCAGGACAACTGGAGAAAAAGCATACACATTGCCACTGAGGACCTAAATCACTTGAAGAGACTTTCCACCTTCCCCCATGTCTCTCTTAATACAGAGAAACAAAGGCAAAAGACACCTTCCTGGACATTCATATCCCCTTCTCAAACCTTATTCCTCCAAAGGCCCACCCCCCCCCCCCCCCCCGAGAAAAAAAAAAACCAACCCCCCCTCAAAGACAATAAAGAAAATCCAGAGAGTAAGTCTCCGGTGATCACTTGACTTGGAAGAGGTTCACTCGAATGAGAAAGGAAGAAGATTAAAACAACACTTTCTAAACAATTAACTACAAGGGATGATTCGAAATTACTGTTATTCCTCTTTAGTACGTCGAAAGCTACGAGTGAGCATTTTAAATCTGAATACAAGATTCACATCAAATTATACCTCAAATACCATAAAATTGGAAATAGCAGGCTCTAGAAAAGAAAATTCATACTCATTAGACAGAGAAGAGGGTCCGAAATTTTTGAGAGACAGGAGTTCATTTTCATATGAAATTAGAGAATAACTCCTAATCAGCTCTAGATAATGTCATCTTAGAAAAGTCTCTTCTACTACATAGGATAGTATACCCCTCTATCACAATCACCTCCAGATATATCATCTTAGAGAATGCTCCTAATATTATCATGCCACAATATGAAAATTTAGAAGGATACAAATAGTAATTTGATTAAGACGATAATGCCTAATATACTATTTTTTGACTTTGGGGTATGATGGAATAAAGCAAAATGGCTCTTTAAACTGTCTGTGCTTCTTTCAATTGTGAAGCAGCAGTTAGTCAATGCAACTTTCAAAGCTCATTATGGGTCATCCGAATAGGGGTCAGGCTGCGTACATCCAACCCCCCCTTACCCCGTAATAGGCGGGAGCCTTTGAGGCAATGGGGTAATGTTGTTGTTGTTATAGCCATTAACAGAATATTTGTGTTTAAGCAATAAAAAATAGCACTTGAAAAGTGTAATGCTGATCTGGGGTTTACTTGGGACAAACAGGTATCAATAACAAACCTGGAGAAGGATCCTCCAAACCCTGCCTGAGCACTGCACAATCTCCTCATTTGACTCGAGCAGCAAATTCTGGAAAACAATCCTGAGAGTATCACCCAAAATAAATGAAGGCCAGAAAGAGCTAGATGACTCAGTAATGCTCCTCTTATATTCAGCTTCAAGCAATCTCTCCTGTATAAGAAATTCAAGATTCAGCTTTTATCTTCTATACTTAAATGCACTTGCACTATATAAAACCAATTCATGGAAAGAAAGTTACCAGTTTCAAAAAAGAAAAAAGAATTCATGGAAAGAAAAATCCACAAAAATAGAGGCATATACGACCTTGCTAAGGTTATGGTGTACAACTAATAGCAGTCCAATATGTTAATAGCAAATGCAAAAAAGGATCAAAGAAGGAATATTACCAAAGTCCGGATAGCTGAATAACGGACTGAAGTGATACTATGTCTCATGAAAGGCCATAATCTTGGCGCCAATGTTGATAGCAAGTACAGATTTTCTGAAGACCATGTCCCTTCCCCAAGGTCATCTTGGCGATCAATTTCATTGAGATCAAATTTCTTTTTCTCCCCGGAAGTTTTGGGAATCATTTGCTCTTGAGAGTAGATCTCTGCCAACAGATTCATCACACTGCAATACCAAGGCACAGAAAAGATCAAGATAAGCTTTTGGGCACAACCTGAAAAATTCAAATTCGTGCACAAATGAGATAGTGGGAAGGCAGAGATACTCTACTGCCTAAAGATCCTGCCTCACAAGGCAGCTCATCATTAACCACAATCATAATGTGTATGTGTGTGCCTGAGTAGTATAAGCTCAATACATGCACAACTCCTCTAATGGGGTATATGTTAGGTGCTTTCAGCCCAAAAATCCATAAATGACATCCAAAACCCCACTAACCAGATACAACAACAACATTACCCCAATGCCTCAAAGGCTCCCGCCCATTGCGGGGTAAGGGAGGGTCGGATGTACGCAAAACCCCACTAACCAGATATGTACTGCAAATCGAGCAGCCAAAACAGTTGGTGGTAAAAGATTGTTAAGAGAGAGATATCGACACACCAAGATGAGATATTTTAATTGCTAAAAGTGCTTCAAAGTTGAGAAAAGTAATTACTTTACATTAAATGGCTTTCAAACATTCTAAATCCTATTTAGCTACGCAAAACATCATAGCACAATCATCAACAAGAATTACACCCAGATTGTTCATCTCCTTGAGCTACTTGGGTCTATATAGGTATAAAAAGTTATAGTAAAAAATTGATTTTGTACTCCATTCATATTTACTTGTCCTTATCTAAACACAGATTTTCCTTTTTTTTACTCGTCTATTTTAGCAGGCCAAGAGAAATTTATTATTTTCGTTCCCATGTTGACCTTATCATTAAGTAGTCAAATTTAGATTTCCAAAAAATAATCAATAAGGTCCCAAGAAACAGTCTCTCTACCTCTATGAGGTAGTGATAAGATCTGCGTACATTCTACCCTCCCCAGATCACACTTGTGGTGTTGTTGTAATTAATAAAGTTAATTTAGTAAAATAAATCCGGATAAATACTTTCTCAAGGAGAGTGCCCAGTCAATATAGGTCAATTAAAAAGGAACGAGGAGAGTAAAAAGCTTCATGGATATTTATTCTAGTTAATTAACCAACAATTGAAGTGCTACAATTCAGAGTTAAAAAAAGAAAAATGAAACTGTGATTAATATAATAGATAATGACTAAAGAGAGATAATGGAATGAGATGAATGATCTAGACATTCATCCTTCTAAGAAAAAAATAATTAAATTAAGAATAACGACGTCTAAAATCTGAATCCTTTAAGAGAATGAGTTTTGCTGAACTTTATTACAACTGGTTAACAGGCAATTGAAAGGGAGGAATAAATTTCAACCAAGATATTGACCATGTTGGAAGTCAAGAATCTATCCATCTATACAAAGTTGTCCTTCGCAAAAGTGATATGGTGCCTCTCTTAGACTTGAAAAGTCATTCATCCTTTTGTCAATTTTATGCCTTTTTTACTCTATTTCTGTTAAACATAGCTTTCTTCCTTCCAAAAGCATAAAATTATACAAATTGGCATAACTGATACAATGGAACTGGTTACAACCTTTCCTTCCAAAAGCAAAAACAATTGAATGTTGCCAAACCTGAACTAATGGAATGCTTACAACCTTTGAAGTAATTTTTATAACTTCAGTGGCAAAGGTGCAAAACCATACCAATCGTCTTTTCTGTTCAACCGCATTTTCACCCCATATTAACACTGGTGTAAAACAAACCATGATATTTGGCCACCAAGAATCGGCAATATAGACAAGCTAACAGGGACAAGAGGTGTTCTTTGGTGAATTTGGACAAGGTATTGGAAAGTTGAAGCAACCTTTGGCACAGGGAGAATAGGGGGAGTTAAATTTCAGATGTGGCTGAAGTAAAGAAAAGACGAGAGCACAAAAGAATTGTGTGTTAACAAGAAAACGCCCTCATTGTTAATTACCATAAAATACGCAGAAAAGAGTGTATAACGTTTTATTCGTCTTCCTTCTCTTTCACTTTGGGAAATGATAGGCTTAAATTATTTGTTTACATCAGCGCAAGTCTCATGAATAAATAGCATGTTCTTTCTAATGAATATGCCTTGATTGTTGGGGCTAATATTTGTATGTGTTTTGTGTGTGGTTGTCTTGATAACATACCAAAGGCCAAAATCTATAATAAGAACTAAAGAATTTCTTTTTTATTTTTGAAACATAGATTAAAAGAAAAAGTACGCAAAACTGATGACAACATAAAGTTTTCCTATGAACAGAATGCTTATTTCATGCCAAACTCAAAAGACTTATACAAGCAAGAGATATACATCAGACACTACCATTTTTAACTTTTACAAAAGAGAAGGCTACTACAACATCAATTGAAAAGGAAAATTAAGAATGAAATTGAAGAAAAATGGATCAACTTCTGAAGTTCTTCGGTTGTCTATTGAAGGGATGGAAGAAAAAGTATTTGAAACATCATGTAGTATTAGTCAAGAGGCTAGAAAGGGGACAGATTCGGTGGAAAGAGAAGTAGAGGAGAAGAAGAGGTTACCTGTTAAGACACAGAAAAGAGGGAAGATTAAGGTGTACGGGAGAAGAAATAAGGAAACAGGCAGGGAGTATGAAGCAGGAGTGGAGGCAAATGGGAATCGGAAAAGAAGTGTGTTGATTGATTTAAGGCTGGCAATGGGACTGGTTTTTCCCAGGTCCGATTCCCGTTCAGGTTGACCCAGTAAGGAATGATTATCCAGTCCAAGCTGCAATCAGAGAGCGCTCTAAGCTTTGTAGTTTCACAAATTCTAAATCTCCAGGCAGAGAACCAGGATTCTTAACTGCCACTAGCAATTGCCATACAGTATTATGGACTGTAAGATTTTGATTGTATCTTGGTTATGCAGGGTGCCAATACACTTTTTGGTTACATATACTAGCGGCACAGTTACCGGAAGGGTCCCAGATTTTTAACCGGTTGATCCGGTTCTGGTAGACCTGGTTCGTTCCTGTTCTGTTCCAGCATAATGGTCATTTTAAATTTTTTTTTAAAATTCCCAACTTCTAAATAGAAGTTTTTGGACGTTATTGTTGGGGGCCCACTAACAGCTTTAACAAAGCCCCCCTCCCCTCTCCCCCTAACACCCTCCAAACACTATAAAGATACTTCATTTTCTTCCATTTTCCCAAAAATTCACAAACTACGCTTTTAATATCTTACCAATTCTCTCAATTTTCAATCACTCTTATTGATTATAAATTAAATTTTGTGCCATTGATTAGTTGGAGTTCGGAGATTATTTTGAAGTAATTTGCAAGCTTCAATTGGCATCTCTCAATTTCGACTATTGATCATACGTTTGCTTTTACGTAGAAGTTTAGTATATTCGTTCCAACTTTATTTTTTTCACTTATTTATTTACCAAGTTACTATATTTGTTATATTTATCATGCTTATTTTTATTATATTTTTATTATTTTAAACTTTAAATATGAACTCACAAAAAAATAATAGAAAAAGACCAATGTCCGGGGAAAAAAACAATTCTACTAATAGGGGTAGAAGTAGTTCTACACAATTGCCGCCTAAAGTTAGAATTAATACCGATATTTTACTCATGTTGATGAAACTTCTTTTATGTCACATCCGAACTTTATAGAATTTATTTTCGAAAACGAAATAGACCATGAAACATAAATAGATGCTTTACTAATTTTGAGAAAGAATTAGAGGAAGAAGTAGAAAGAGAAGACCGTGAACAATATAACACCCTACTAGTCCGACTATGTATTCACCCCCAACAAAATGAACTCCCTCTTTACCTATGTTTTCTAAAACTGCTAAGGTCAAATGTCGTAAAAGATCTTTAGTTCAGTAATTTTTGGGACAAAATAAGGAAAAAGCTATTGCCCTATGCATAAAATGTAAGAAAATCATGAATGATTTGACTACCAGATGGCATGGAGGGACATGACGGCTAACTATGCATTTAAGATCATGCAATAAAGAATTTGTCCGTCTAGAAGCTATATATAGGGCTTAAAAGAAGAGGTACATCCCCTGCTTGAAGAATCTTTAGGAATTAGCAATATGGTAAAGAAAAAGATCGTGAAGAATTAGCTAAAATGGTTGTTGTTTGCGGATTACCTTATAATTTTCCTTCACATCCTGATTTTATTCATTATATAAAACAAGAGTACAACTCATCTTTTCAAGATTTTTCAAGAAATACAATTAAAAATAATATTTCTAAATATCAAACTAAACATCTTCACTACCTCCATCACTTATTTACTTATTTTGATGGTAAAGTATCTATTATCTATTACTTCTAACTAATACGAATCGTAGTCCTAATGATAATATTGTTAGAATAGGAATAGGAACAAGAATAATATTTACAATCCTACTTAAAATAAGAATAGTATGCAGAATCCTACTTGGAAAAGGATTATATTATAATATCCTAGTTGCGAAAGGAGTCTAATTTATAGTATCTATAAATAGGGTCTCAATGTAATAATGTAGATACTAGGGGTGTGCATCAGTTGGTTCGATTCAATTTTGTACATTATTGGTTCAGTTTATCGGTTTTCGATTTTTAAATATGCTAAACCAATAAGAAACAAACAACAACAACGATGAAATACCCAGTGGAATCCCACAAGTGGGGTCTGGGGAAGGTAGAATGTACATAAACCTTACCACTACCTCCTATAAGTAGAGAGGCTAAAACAATAAGAAACCAATAAAATAATTTTTATCGGTTTTCGATTATCGATTTTATGTCCTTAATGGTTCGATTTTCGGTTTACCCGATAAGAATGATAATGAGAATTTGCATTAATAAAAAGCAGATAGAGTACTAAAACTATGTTTACAAACTTACAAAAGCTATAATTAGTTAATTACAAACTAAAATACTAAAGTGGACAACTAATCACTTAAGTAATATAAAGATTAAAATATGTAAAGTATTGTTATAGTGTCCTATTACTATTAAATTACTAATATTTAATATTTACGAAGGGGTAAAATAGTACATTATTATAATCTTATTGAGTTATCGTTTTACCCAATAACCCAATAATAAAAACCGATATCGAACCAATAACCTAATAATCTTTTTCTTCAAAACCATTAAAAACCCTATAACCTAATAACCCAATAACAATTAACCAATAACGTTTTTATTGGTTCGGTTTATTGGTCGGTTCAGTTTTTGCACACCCCTACTAGAGACACAATTCAATGATACTTTTCTCCAATATTTCTTACATGGTATTAGAAGCATCCTGCAGAAAATCAAAGAGTTTCTGCTACCAGTGGGCAGCTATGACCCAAATGTGTCACTCGTCTGGCCAATGATTACGTTAGCAAAAAAATTAAGTCATTGTGAATCTTTCCGGTGACTATTTTCTCATATTCGCCTTAAGTAGCAGTGGCCATCTTTCTAATGAATACTTTTTCATATTTAATTTGCGTAGCACAATGCCATCTTTCTGGTGACTATTTTCTTACTTGTGTTAGGTCGTGCCATCACTCCACCCCTATCATACAATTTCTCTTTTTAAGTAGGATCATGCCATTAATATGATCCTACCTATATAATTTCTATTTTTCAGTAGGGTCATACCACATTTCAACCCTATCCATATAACTCACTTTCTCAGTAGGGTAGCGTCATCATTTCGACCCTACCCACATAATTTTATTTCTCAATTTGTGACCACTTTCAGCAATCAAATCTAATCATTCAACGCATGAGCAAGTTTTGACCAGTTTTAAAGTCCTATCCATATAATTCTCTTACTCAGTAGGGTCTACTCATCATTTCGACCCAACCCACATAATTTTATTTCTCAATTTGTGACCACTTTCAGCCATCAAATCTAGTCATTCAACGCATGAGCAAGCTCTGACCAACTTTAAGGAGACTTTCCTAGAGCAATTTTGAGATGATCCATATTATCATTCCTTCATTGACCTTTTAATCAGTTGAATATTAAGAATGTTTTTCTCCATGATAATCTCGAGGAAGAAATCTATATGGAGCAACCATCTGATTTTGTTTGCTATGGGGGAGTCTAGTAGGTTGTATCGATTATGTAAGTCACTCTATGGTATGAAATAATCTTTTGAACTTAGTTTGGTAAGTTCAACATTGCAATTTAGAAATTTATTATTGTGCTTCATCAACATTATGCATCAAATTCAGCATTTCATTAGAAGACTAAACACATTGAGATTGATTGTCAATTCTGCGAAGTCGAGAGATCAACTTGCAGATATCTTACCAAGCTCTTCATTGGCCATCGTAGTAATTACATTTGTAACAAGCTAGGTACATATGACTTGTATGCACCAGCTTGAGGAGGAGTGCTATAATAGGAATAGGAACGAGAACAATATCAACAATCCTACTTAGAATAGGAACAGAAATAGGGATAGTATATATAATTCTACTTAGAAAAGAATTGTATTATAGTATCTTAGTTGGAAAAGGAGTCTAATATAGTATCTATAAATAGGGTGTCAATGTAATAATGTAGAGACACAATTCAATAACATTTTTCTCCATTATTTCTGACAATAATAATTATTTTACTGTTATTACAAACAACAACATACCCAATGAAATCCCACAAGTGGGGTCTAGGGAGGGTAGAATGTACGCAAACCTTATAACTACCTCATAGAAGTAGAGAGGTGGTTTCCTGGGAACCCTCATCTTAAAACCCATAAGCAGAATTATTCCATTGAATATATCATGATTAGAATATGCAAAAACGAAAAAATGGGCTATAAATATGTTGAAGAGACTAAACAGATTCTTATGTAACCACAACAATAGGTTGTATTTGCAATATTTTGGAATGTGATAAAACAATAAGTGTTTAGATAATGCTTCTAACAATTGGAATGCACTTGATTTCTAAAACCAAGAATTATCCAACCGATGATGTTACTTTTCATATCAAATGTGCTGCACACATTTATAATTTGATAGTAAAAGATGGTATTGCTAATTTGGAGATTCTTGTAACAAGATTAGATTGCTAGTAATAAAATTGCTAGACTTACAGAATTTAAAAATCGTTGTAAAGAATGTAACGTGAATACAAAAAAGTTCCAAGAGAATTGTCTACTGGATGAAATTCTTTATTTAAAATGCTTGTAGTAGTTCATGCTTATCAAGAACCGATACAAAAGATTTATAATATTCATAATTCAGTATCAACTTTACACTTTGTAAAGATGATTGGGAAGAGGCAAAAGAACTTATTGATTTTTTAAAAGTTACTTATATAGCTATAAATGTTA
>JAOTQR010000100.1:17086516-17099038 GCA_025774065.1 Solanum ossicruentum
TCATCTTTAACCTTGAATGCTATTAATAGATTCTACAGCAATAGTCCCTCGGACTCGGAAAGTAATAACGAAAATTGATTTTAAATTAGAGATCATCAATATTCATTAGCAAAGGATAGTTTGAAATTGTCGGTGTTCTTTAGAGATTGAATCAACGGCGAAAGAAGAAATTATGGACTGCCAAAATTATCCAACCAAGTTGAAGATGAAATAGATTTAAAAAACTTGGAGAGAATAACTATGATGGCATGAAACCAATGGAGGAAGAACAACAAATACGAGTTCTAGATAAGTTTTCCAAGAGTTGAATAAAATTTTAAGAAAATAATATTTCAAAAATTACAAATATTAGTATAATATTAAAGACCTAATTCAAACAAAACCATTACTAGAAGATGGATGTGTAGATTAAAAACTATTTTTAGTATTTGTAAATGTATAATTTTACTTATTTGGATAAATATACGACTATTCGACTTGATTTTCTTTCAAAATAGCCTTTTATTTAAATTAGAATTCTTATATGCTACTTTCAAATTGACAGTTCTATAAAAATTAAATTGTAACATTTTACTACTAATTCCAGTAAGTTAATAAATATTTAAATAATATATAAATATAAAAGTCATTATCTTAATATTAATATATAATTACATAACATATACATACACACACACACACATTATATATATATATATATGTGTGTGTGTGTGTGTGCGCGCGCGCGCGCACGTCTGTATAAGTTAATATATTATTATTTTTTAATATATTATTATTTCATATGCATTTAAAATTAAAAAAAGGTAAGCGACCCGATTATGGTACCAGTCTAATCTGGTACCAACCTAGTATAAGAGGACCGGGTCTAAACTTAGGAAAAGTTTAGGTAACCGGTTCCGATAGACCTAGTTCTAGTAAATGGAACGGGTCAACAGATCTGATACCAATTTCGGTAAGTGGTTCTGTGATTTTCGATCCGAAAGTTTCCAGCCTTGGATAGATTTTAAAATCATCCGTTGGAGTGTTATGGAAATGAATGCCCCAAGGTAGGTGTTACGGAATGGGGGGCAGTTTCTTTTTATGACAAGGGGAACTCACAGCCGCTATCCTTTGGTTGTGCATAGGGTAAACCTCGCTCGTATGTAATAGCTCGCAAACGACACCGAAGAGGTAATTCGCATTAAGTAAGCTTGATGTGACGAGCTCAACCCAAAAGGCAAACCCCTTGCTTTCACTAGCAAGGGGTTTCAAACTTGAGACCCTAAATATGATGTCTCAAGCCCAAAACAAAACACTGGGCCACCCCGAACGGTTAGAATGGGAGGCAGATTTGACGTGTTTTCACGCAAGAGAAACTTAGGAGGAGCACTCATGTTATTGTCTATCCCCAATTAAATAATAGGTTGTTTGGTAGAGTGTGTTGTAAAAACCGATGCATGCATTAACTCTTTATATTAGTAGTATCTTGTTCAATACACTTTTTCATACTATGTATAACTAATGCAGGCATTAGTTGTACATTTTATTGTGTATTAACGTGTGCATTACTAATACCATAGATTTTTAGGTATTAGTAATGCAAAGAGTTCTAGTACATGCATTAGCATGGTTAAAGACCCCATTACCCCTCAAAATCTTTATTACGTCTTTTCCACCATAATTGTGAAGGGTATCTTTGTAAATAAATTTTTTAATGCAATGCATGCTATTTTTAATACATCAAACCAAACAATGCATAATAAATAATATATATATATATATAAAATTAATGCAAGCATTACTAATACAAGCATCATTGATGCAAGCATTATTAATACATTCTATTTCGTATTATTCTTATACACTCTACCAAACGGCCCGTAAAAGTTCTCTTTTTCATCCTTTTTACATAGTTTTTTGGGGGTAATAAATAGGAAGACACCTAAAGTCCGCGCATTTTTCACTTGGACACCTCAAAGTGTCAATGTACCAATTTAAGCACTTGTAATTGACCAAGTGAATTAGTTTGACTGAAAAAGCTCAGTCCCAAAACAAACTATGTGTGTGAAGTTCAAACTCCTTACATAGTAATGTGTACCAAATGAGAAAGAGCCACATCAAAAAAAAGGGGGGAAAAGTTAATTAGATATTTTGATATTTCCAAAATCAGACCCAACAGCTCTAAAGATGTTGCCGTCTCTCCAATCACCACTCTCTATTTCTCCTATTAATCCATTGCTTTCGTTTCTCATTATAAAATCTTCCTCTGTGTTTGTTTATGAAATGGCAAGGCTCCTTTTTGAGTTGGGAATTCCTATCATTCTACAATATTAATTTAGACAGTGGCAGAGAAGTTTTCCGGCACACCTGGGCAAAGAATCCGACAAGTCGTAGCCATGTTCTGGCTAATCATGTTCTGTAAGTTCATTTCTTTTTCAAGCTATCTATCTAATCTTAATTAACACAAGGTTGGAGTAATATTTACATTTATGCCCTCAACAGTTCACTTCAAATGTTATCTTAAAGAGAGAAATGTGGGGTTTTATTTGGTGGAAGAAATGAAAGCTGTAATTTGTTTCCTGATAATAGGTCAAAAATGGTGGTTTCCTGCAATCTTCTAAAAAATGGTGGAGATATGGTGGCACCAGGGTGAAATAGATGAGAACCAAAAAGAGGAAAAGTTAACCAAAAAAGTTATGCTTTCAAGTCTTCACGTATTTAAGTTCAAGTGAAACTCGTGCGATCAGCCAAGCTAGTGAAAAGTGTTAAACTGGTCTAGTCCACTTGGGGCGCATATTACAAGTGTTTAATAGGTATAGACCTACATGCAGTGGCCAAATGAAAAATTGTGCCAAGTTTAGATGTCTTCTTATGTATTAAGACTTTTTGTTTTTGAAACTAGTAATGTTGCATTCCTCAGTGTCAAGGACATGCAGGAGACCTCCAAAAAGAGAGACAAAGGAGCAAAAGTATTGCAAAGAGCCTAAAAGATCAACTATCTGTTCTACTTCCTCTATGTATTCCTCATTACAAAACATACAAGGATATGATAAAATTCCATTAAACTTTCTGTATGGTCTTAAATCTATCCTCAAACATATCCCTTCCGGCCTTGCCTTTCCTTTTTTTTGCATAGTTGCAATAATATCTCGACTAAAAAATAAAGTGAACAACTGATATGAGATATTGCCTAAATGCTTGCAGAAAAGAAACAATTGCATGTGAGGAATGAAATTCACCAGGTGAGCAAGTTTGTAATTAGAGATGAAGGGACCTTGCGAAAAATAGAGACTTACCTGCTTGTAGATGGACTGAGATCATCCAAGTCGAGCAAAATATCCCAAAGCAACATGATTATAGAATGCAACAGCTGACCATTTAATGCAACAACAGACGCTGCAGTGGGCAATAAAGCATCTGCTGCAACAGCTCTCACATCATCATCAGGATCTTCAAGCCCAGCTTTACATGCCGGAAGAACATAGCCAAGCAACTCCGGAAGCATTTCCTGTTGTCATTAGAGAATCAAATTAGCAATAAAAACAACTTAGTCTGTAGAATGTACATGCAACATGAATAATAAATGAGCAAGTAAAAGGAGGAACTGCGAACATCTGTGTGTAACATATGAGACCACATTGCCAACTCTGCAGGACTAAACCCATTTATTAAAGTACATAGAAAACAGCGTCATAAATCTTTCGACAACCCATAATTCCTGTTTATAAAGATCAGAAGAGAAGTAATACAAAGAAATAATTTATATTGATCCTACGTATTTCATCGGCCAAGATCAGCTTAATTACAGCTATAAATAATTACCAACAACCCAACGTCAACCTTCTGTACCTCTATTCACTCAAAACACAAGATTTTCCCAGTAGCCCTATTTTTCTGTTCATAAGCTCCCTCTAAACAATCTTACTTGGTGACAGTTCAAGGAAAAAAATTCCAATGACTCAAAATCTCGATCACAAACAACTTCACTACACAAAGTTGAAAATTAAAACAACTTCACTACACAAAGTTCAAAATCAAATTGCATATAACAATCACATGAGATTATTTAAGGCAAGAAGCCAGTGGAAAATATCAGCATCCAATGAAAATAGATTAACCTGCCGCACAGCAACTAGATACTTGATCCCCAAGAGACTCCCATGACGAATCTCCCATTCCGGTCTACGCTGAAAATCCCAGAACAACTAATTAAAAGAGATGTCAAAACGTATTCTGAAAGGGACAGAATCAATAATGTGGCCGTCCCAAGTTTAATACCATTGTTGAACTTACAATACAAAACTTCGGATGAAATCAAACTTTTTAAGTCTTAAACTGGTTAATACAGGAGAGACCTGTATTAACCGAAATCTTTTAGCACACCCTCAAGCTAGCCAGATTCTTTCCATAGCCAAGTACATTGAGAAAAAAATTGTGTGGCTGGCAAGTGGCAACAAAGACTCAAAATTCTTCTCTATGATGTTGAACTATTGACCAATTGAGTCTTCTCTATGATGTTGAACTACTGGCCAATGGTTTTATTTTAGTCCTCTATTCACACAATTCTGTCTTTACACTATTTGCTAGAAGAGACCATGACATTAAGTTTTGCAGATGCTACAGCTTCACTTGCACTATCTGATATGGCAGAAGGAATGATTGAAATTCCCAGGTAGAAGTTAGTACAATCAAGAGGAGTATAAGATATCTTTTTACCTGAGATAAACACTTTTAGCACTCTAAGACACAGTTAATTGGATAAATTGAGAAGGGGGGGCAATACAAGATATGAATGCTTTATAATGCTCATTAATGGTTCAAATGAAAGTGAACCGTATGAAGTACAACTAACATAACTAGTCCATCTCAATTGGAGATTAACTAGAGGAAAAGGAGAGTACCAACTAGCAATGGAGGTTAAAAATCTTAAAAGCAATAGTCACTGAACCACAAAAGGCTGAGCTTGGCTCACATTTACCTGCATCTGTAGCAAGATATTCAGTGTCTCATGAACTAGAGTAGGATGCATGTACTTTAGCACAGCACCCAAAGCTTGTGCACAAGTCTCGCGAACAGGAGCCACAACTTGATCAGATACATAGTCTCCAAAACTGTCAATGATAGAAATAGCAAAAAATTGGGGGACGAAGTGGGGTACATTAGTAACCTACATAGAAATAACCATTCATATCGAGAATTACGGAATCCAGGGATGAAAGGCCAGCATTAATAGAACAAAGTTCCATTCCAAAACTGCCAATGGATAAAATAGCAAATAGGGAGTCACTAACCTAAAGAAAAATAGCCCTTCACATCAGGCATTACGAAATCAAGCAGGGGCAACTAGTAATAAAACACAGTTGAGATACAGCTAAAGAAATATCTTGGGAAAGGCAGAAAAAAAGATAAAAGAGAGTTAATAAATTTGAAAATGGAAAGCACACTGCTATAAACCTCAAAAACTTGAACCAGAAAGAGTACAATGGTGCAATCTTTAGGCAACTTAGTTCCGGTTTGACATTCCAAAACATTTTTCAATATCTAATTTATTAAAATGCTGTGTTCCTTTTCTTTTTCTGAATTATTTTCTTTCTTTTTATTTTTAAATTTTTTGGGATGGGGTGATTGAGAACAAAGCTAGACTCAAAAGATACCAAACCAAGGGAGGGGAACCTTACCGTTCCAATGATAAGACACATAAGAAACGAATAGCACAATCCTGAAGAAATTCACAATTCTTGAGCCAAGAATGCCTAGCCAATCTAACCAAGTTCATCAACTCACAATTCTCAGGAAGGTTTTCTAGAATACCCCTCTTTTCCGTCGAAGTCATATCCATGCCACCCCCCTTCTCATCTAACATATCATTACCCAAGCTTCCACCACTGAGATGAGATTGAGTCTCCAACTTAACAGAACCAATGCTCAATCCACCATTTGCATGTTCAACAGCCAAACTCAATCCAACATCTTCCACTTTTACACTAACATTGCCAGGATCACCATCCCTACTAGTACAGACCATGGTATCTATTGGCAAATAAGATGCATCTTCAGGTTCAACCTTCAGTTTCTTGGAAACGGACTCTAACTCGTCAGGCGGAACTTGCATATTCAGATCAATCGGCCTCTCCCTTTTGACAGTATTTTCGTCCACTCTCTCTTCGATTTTAATATTTAATGCACTATCACTTCTCAAGTCTGGAATAATAACTCCTGCATTAGCACCTTGATGAGTTAAGATCTCTCTCATAGCCATGACACTGCCATGACGAACCTCCCATACTGAAGAAAAAATCAAAAACAAATATCTCAGAAGAAAACCATGAAATGAATTAAGCAGGATAATAGAAGTTGCTTACCAGGATCAAACATATCAAGGATGAGTTGCTCAACAAAACTCTGAAATGGCCAAATCTTATCTCCATCATACTCTACACCATCTTCATCAGAGATGTTTTCACCAAGTAGCTGCAGAAAATATATTTCAAGACTTGGATATTTGAGGTTGATGATATAGAGAAAACTGATAATTACTTTAAGCACATGTTTTTTAATGCAGAAGTACGTGAAATGACAAATGCAAAATTATGAAGAATACTAAACCAGAAATATTTTCTACAACAAAAAAATTAACAAGTGGAGACAATTGCCATCTCCATAAACAATAGTTTTAGAAAAGAATAAAGAAATTTAAAATTGCAGCATAGTTGATTAAATGATTAAAGAACATATCTTATCAGATCAAAAGGATGATTTGGATTGATCTTCAAGGTAGGTATGTTAAAGCCATATCTCTACTGATCGTAACAATTATTTCTTTTTCTTTAGACGAAACAATATTGATTGTTAAAACAAACAAGAACCTTTTTATTAACCATACCTTCTATTCTATAAAACACCCAACTCTATGACAAGCATATTGTGAATGAAGAACTCTATTTTAGTCATACATCCACCACACCTTCAATACTTACTGACCAGGTTCAAAACTACATCAAACGACCCAATAAACCACTAAAAATTGTAATTTTAGACAATACTGCCACATCTTGCATACATGATCTTAACTGTAAATACAACCACCAACTATTTCAACTCGCAAGCTTTTGTGTCAAATATACAGGGCAGTTATCAAGTTCAATGTCCACTGACCATATCTTCAATTCTATACAAGCAGTTCAAACTAAACCAATTCTACAATTTCAAAACTATCCTAAAACTTCCCAGAATAAGCAATCACCAGTGGTGCCATATTTTGCATACATGATCTCAAGTTACTAATAGCTAATAAACTTACTCAGCGCACAACCTTTAATTACAAATTTACATGAAAATGTAACTTCCAGATTCACTGAACTACACTAGCTTAGGTGGCTCTCAAATTTATCTGCTCCACGCATCAACAACATCCTCTAGATACAATGCCAGCCCAATTACAAACAAGTTTATGTCTAGTTTGTCGCTTGGATTTACTTTGCAGGCAGGAACTTAAAGCCTAAAACACACATCCAGATCAAGAACTTTCTTCCTTTTACAACAGAATTGCAAAGCCTGAGAAAGACATCAGGATAAAGGAAAGAGCAGCCTAGGTAACTACAAAGCCAACACCAGAATCTGCCAAAAAACACAAAGACAACTATCTAATAACAGCCCAAATTCCTAAACTTGGTCCTGAAAAAACACCTCATAGAAAATGATTGCAAGTTGCACTTCCATACTAATTCAGTAGCAATGAACATCAATGTCTAAAAGAAACGCAGCACCAAACAAATGAACTTACTGGAAACAAGCAAAGCAACCATGGATAACAAACAGATTGAGAGGTCCTACGCAAAGTAGATATAGTTATGATGCCAAGACAAGATTCAAGTATAATACAGGACAGAGACCTGGAGACCTAGACTTTTCCCAGATCAATAAGTGGACTTAGGTTTAACAGCAATTGCACAAAGAAGATCCAAGGATTTAGAAATTCCAAACTATCAATCTTAGAACCTGAAATCAAGATAACATCACGAAAACACCACAACATAGCACGCATTGACAGTGGAAAAGATGAAACAAATCCCCATGTACAATGCCCATACATGATTCACCATTCAAGACGGGTACTAAGTAGAATCTACCCACAAACATAAGAAAAAATAGGAGGAAAAACTGAAATGCGTCCATAAAAAATTATACAATAATCTACCATAACTAAAATAGCCGCCTGTGAACTCTAAAAGTACATGAACAAAGAAAGGACTCCTCGAATGTAAAGAACTTTCTCACACCATTGCATGCACAGATATCTTTCTCTAGCATACTCAGTATGATAGGAGAGCAAGTAAATATGAATTTTGAATCTCGAAAGACAGAAAAAGAGATCGTAACAAAACCCAAAAACATGATGATACTAGAAGAGAGTAACTTTCAGCACGAGTGAAAATGCATATGCATATCAATGTTAGTAGCACCTTGTAT
Organism: Solanum ossicruentum; assembly: GCA_025774065.1. NCBI lineage: Eukaryota > Viridiplantae > Streptophyta > Magnoliopsida > Solanales > Solanaceae > Solanum > Solanum ossicruentum. Next base: position 17,094,965 of record JAOTQR010000100.1, read on the forward strand.
CTGAATTATTTATGTGTACAGCACAGTTAGAATAGCTTGTAACCTTATTAGAGCTCGACATGTCAGGACACATGCCCCTAGGAGATATTATATCTTGTGATTGAGGAGCTTCTGTATCTCCATCCTTATTCCATCCTTTTGTTTGGTCCTTCGAGCTTATTTTTGCTTTCCGCTTCAAAAGATTTAGTTCTCGAGCACTTGGCCTCCTAGATCTGACACTTGGTACCATTTTTGCAACATAATGCCGGATATTGCCAACAGGCCTCGATGAATAATATGGAGAAGCAACACCATTTCCTGGAGAATTAGCTCTCTGCATGATCAGGTCCTCATCCCTTATCATTTCATTGACATCCATGAACTGTTCACACACATCTAATCCTGATTACGAGAATGACTACCTGTTAGTTTACAAATATTTATTTGTTTAGCCACGTGAGAGAGAGAATAAAGAAGCAACCCGCTACATCAACAAGCAAAGATGAGGACACCACTGTCGAGCTTTTCATGTGAGGAAAAAACAGTTACCATATACAAACTGTACAATTAATTCAATCAAGAAAAAAGAGCAAAAATGAGTGAAAGTTGAAACTGAAAGAGCAACATATTCCCTAAGAAAACCTATTTACACTAGCGACTTCTAATTAGATGGACTTAGTAGAACAGTGGAGCATTCTTCTAACTTACAGCATCTACAGTTTACTGAAATGCACTTAGACCGAGCAAGTCTCAAGGCCCAGCAGTACCAAGAACTGAACCAGTAAATGTGCAGCTACTATACACTGCTATATCAGCCATCAACTGATGTATACAAACAAGAGTTGAGCTTGGCATGAACAATTTGACCTAAATGATACCTAGCATCTTAGATTACTTTTGACTTACATAGGAGTTTGTTTTCTACATCTTCCGAGTGTAAGTATTACTAGAATACTAAATACTTCCTCCGTATCTTTTGTTTATGATACAAGTTACCTTTACCCCAAAAAGATAGACTTAAATGATCCCAGAACAAACATCATCAAGACATGCTAGCACATGCACTTAAGGGTGGTTATGTAACTTAAAATAGGGAAATTCGTTAATAAACTCACTCAGTTTGCTTCTTTCATCCACATACAGGTGGTCAGGTGTGTAACTGAGATTCAATCTATGAAGTACTTCGTAATAACCTAAAATACCTAGCACAGCTTCTTCCTCCCATAGCCGTCTCGCATCTAATCACAAGACATATTCTCAAGTTTTGAATCTACAGATCGTAACTACCATCGACCGCCCAACAAGAAACACTTTTAGCAGTTTCTATGAAATTTACATGGTAATCACAGACACAAATACAGAAAACTGCAATAAGTTCTAAAGATTGGTATTCAATTGGTTGAATGAAATAAATGATGGCATAAATCCCATTTGTTTCCTCTCCAAGTGGTGTGGAATTTCAATGGCATCTGTAAGGAATGCCTACCTGAGATTTCTGATTTACTCCTTTCCATCCTACCACAAAGAAAAGAACATATACAGCACGAGGTGATTCTCGATGCACAACAGTTGAAGCAAAAACCAGCATTAGGGTTAATATACTCCCAGTGAAACCAGAGTTTGGAAGACAAAAGTTTCAAAATAAAAAGGAGACAAATGATGGAAAAGATTACTTTCTTGCACAGCTGCCATCTTGGACAATGTCAATAAGATAAGCCTTGGTAGTGTCTAAGAACATGCTCAGGTGTATTAACTGCCCAATGTTCATTTAGGTGTATCCCAAAATGATGTCTAATTTTCGAAGAGGGAAACCAATTCTCCGCAAAATTCAATACTCTATTATTTGTAAGCAAGGTACTTTTAAAATCTACTTTGCACCCACTTTCACTTATACCAGGGTAAAGTTTAAACTCTTATCTTAGTAATACTATGCAAAATATTCCATCAATTCGAGCTTGCTCGATTTGTTCAACCAAGACCTTACAATGTAATCAATCACATTCTCTGGTCCAATTGTTGCTTTTCTTTCTATGTTTCAGAATTACCCACTAGGTCAGTCTGCCTAGTTCTTTGCACCTAGTTTTGGCATAGCAGCTATATTTGGATTCCTCATCTTTTTCAAGGGTTTCATAACAATGGGCCCCGAACATAAGGAGGAATGTGGGTGAGCACATTGCATAAATGTAATCCACAACAAAACATAGGAAACTATATAATCGATATTGATTAGAATCATAGCATGCATTGCAATTCTCAGTCTTCTTAATGGTACCAGGTCACCTCTTCATTCATCTAGTTCAGTTTTCTTTTACTAGTTATTTGATAACATGAAAAAATCCCAAGGGCCAATGGTGCATGGTTCAAACTTGGAAGATAACAGGCACATCCCTTTAACCTTCTCTAATTAAATACCAGGCTTTTGTCTGCAGCAAGGTTCGAATCCATGATGAGCGAGCGTCTAACCAGCAAACCATATGTTGCCCTCCTACCACTATACCAAAGTCCCAGAGGCATTTCATCCGTCTAGCTTTCAAACTTCCTCCTTGCTCATCTTTTGCGATACATCTTTAATCTCCCGTTGCCCCCACCACCACCACCCAAAGAAAAAAATAGCATATCCCATATATAATGTGGAAACAAGAAGGGAAGAAAAAGAAGCTTGTTCTTTGAAGAAACTTTATCATTCATCTACCATAAGTGGCATGAGAAGAGAATCTTGACAAAAAGATGCTCACTAAACCTCTATAATATATTTACCATTTCAAGCCCTTCATTAAGACAATAGTCTCTACTACTAGTTTAAGATTATTCAGGCGCATAAAACTATTAAAGAAAAGCAGGTTGCAATAACAGACGCAAATACCATCAGAAGTCTCAAGGCTACATATATTATCAAAGAGATAGGATATCTTGTTGATTGCACAATACTTCAACAGTGTAACAGAGCTGAACCTATTATTAGAGCCCCTCACATTATACCTCACGCTTAAAATATCTAATAAGAAACTCCTCTCTTATATTGGGCCTCAATTTCCACTGCCAAAATCCCAGTCCATGATCATCAGAGAGCAGCCTTCCCCCTTCATTTGCCAGTCATCACTTCACTTTAGCAAAGAAATAGGTTTTAGTTGTACTCTTTTCATATACAAGGTATTTAAGACAAGCGAATCCATTTTTTATCAACTGTGAGAAAGCACCCAGATCAGTCTGCCAAAGTTCCAGAACTACTTATCCAAGGAAAATTGCTAAAATCTACTCATTAAATTGGTCATTCTCGCAGAACAATTAAAGAACTCAGATTGTGTTTGGCATGGAGAAAAATGTTTTCCATGGAAAATGTTTTCTAGGAAAATAAGTTGATTTCTACCTCATTTTCTCATGTTTGGTTGGTGAGTGGAAAATATTTTTTATTGTTTGATTAGTGAATGAACATATTTTTTAGAAATTTTTTTTTATTTTTAACTAGAGAGTTGAAAATATTTCACAATTTGAAATATTTTTAAAATAAAGATTTAAATTTTTTGGGGGGCCCAGAGGCCTGGTGGGGTGGTGCTGAGAGTAAAAAAAATAAATTTTTAAAATTTTAAACTTTTCAAAAATAGTTTCTTTTTTGTGGTGGAGGGCATGAGGTGGGGATGGGGGGAGGCAGGTGAAGTAAAAAGTTGAAATTTTCAAAATTTAAAATTCTCTTTCTTGATGAAGTAATTGATTCCATTCATGGCATCAAGATGCAAAGTAGTTACAAAAGAGAGAGCCTAGTATGTTATCTCAAGTACACTATCATGAAAACAAAATCTACAAAGCTATCAGGGTAATCTATTGGGGACAAAAAAAACCCAACTATATAAATACAAAAGGCAATTAGCTTTCAGCATAGATTGGCTAGTTGAGAGGCCATCAAAACATCTTCTGTTTCTTTCATTCCAGATAGCCCAAAAGATGGCTGCTAGTATAAGCTTCCAAATCTGATAGTCCAAAAGATGGCTGGTAGTATAATCTTCCAAATCTTTTTGATGGTGTTGTCGACTTTCCAGTGGCTCCAGCATTCATAGTTTAAAATTATTTTTTGGAGGGGGGGGGGCGGTGGAGGGGCCT
>JAOTQR010000100.1:17125701-17142201 GCA_025774065.1 Solanum ossicruentum
ATCTTGTTATTTAATTAATAGAATGCCCTCATCTTCTATTCAAAATCAGGTTCCTCATTCTATATTGTTTCCTTTGTCACATCTCTATTCTATACCTCCTCGTGTCTTTGGAAGTGCATGCTTTATTCATAACTTCGCTAAGATAAATTAGCCCCTCGTGCTCTCAAATATGTCTTTTTTGGTTACTCTCGATTTCAAAAATGGTATCGTTGTTATTCCCCTGGTCTTAATCGAGATCTTATGTCCACTGATGTCACATTCTTTGAGTCTCAACCTTACTATACATCCTTTGATTGTCTTGATATCTCTGAGGTCCTACCTCGACCTCAGGTCCTACGTGTACCGACTTTTGAGGAATTTTCAATTGTAGTTCCCCCTCTAACAAAACCTACCAAACCTCCACCTCTCTTGACTTATCATCGTTGTCTATGTCCAGCACCAATTCCAGATGATTCATGTCATGTGCCAGACCGTACTCCTACTATGGACTTGCCTGCTCCTAGCCAACTGAGTGCACTTAAAAAAAGTATATGGTCCACTTGAAATGCTAATCCACATTATACTATCTTGAGTTATCATCGTCTCACATCATCCTATTATGCTTTTGTATCGTCTTTGTTCTTTATTTCCATCTATAAGACAACAAGCGAAGCACTTTCTTAGTCAGAATGAAGGCAGACTATGGTTGATGAGATGTCTATTTTACATACGAGTGGTACTTAGGAAATTGTCCCCCTTCTTGCAGGTAAATCCACTGTTGGTTGCCGTTGGGTTTATGCAGTAAAAGTTGGTCCAGATGGTCAAGTTGATCGACTTAAGGCTCGTCTTGTTGCCAAAGGATATACTCAGATATTTGGGCTGGATTTTAATGATATGTTTGCTCTAGTGGCTAAAATGACATATCTCCGTATTATTCTATCTATGGCTGTCATTCGTCATTTGCCTCTTTATCAGTTGGACGTTAAAAATATCTTTCTACATGGTGATCTTGAAGAAGAAGCCTATATGGAGCAACCACCTGATTTTGTTGCTCTGGGGGAGTCTAGTAGACTTGTATGCCGATTGCATAAGTCACTCTATGGTCTGAAACAATCCCCTCGAGCCTGGTTTGAAAAGTTCAGCACAGTAATTCAAGAGTTCGACATGACTCTAGTGAAGCTGATCACTCTGTATTTTATCGACATTCTGCAGCAAATTTATATATTTATTTAGTTGTTTATGTTGATGATATTGTTATCACTGGCAGTGACGAAGATGGTATCACTGGTTTAAAGGTACATCTCTTTAAGTATTTCCAAACTAAAGACCTTGGCATATTAAAGTATTTTTTAGGTATTGAGGTTGCTTAGTTTGAATCAGGTATTGTTATTTCTCAACGCAAGTATGCCTTAGACATTCTTGAGGAGACAGGGATGATGTGATGTAGACCCATTGACACTCCTATGGATCCGAATGTTAAACTGCTTCTAGGACAAGGGGACTCCCTAATCAATAATCCTGAAAGGTATAGACGACTAGTGGAAAAGTTAAATTATCTCACAATGACAAGACCTGACATTTTGTTCCCTTTGAGTGTTGTAAGTCAGTTTATGACTTCCCTTTATGATAGTCATTGGGATGCAGTTGTTCGTATTTTGTGACATATAAGTTACCGCGCGGAAAAGGATTGCTTTGGAAGATCGAGGACATAAGCATATGGGATATATAAATGCTGATTGGGCAGGATCACCTTATGATAGGCGGTCTACATTCGGATATTGTGTATTAATAGGGGGTAGTTTGGTGTCGTAGAAGAGCAAGAAGTAAAGTTGGTTGCTCGGTCAAGTGTAGAGGCAGAATATCGAGTAATGACTACAGCAACTTGCAAACTTATCTGGGTGAAGCAGTTATTGAGGGAGCTAAAATTTGGCGAAGTTGATCAGATGGAACTTGTGTGTGATAATCAAGTGACCCTTCATATTGCATCAAATCTAGTGTTCTATTAAAGGACCAAGCACATTGAGATTGATTCTCACTTTGTTAGATAAAAAATACTCTCAAAAGATATTGTTACAAATTTTGTGAAGTCAAGTGATCAGCTTGCAAATGTCTTCACCAAGTCACTGATTCTCGTATTAATTATATCTATAACAAGTTGGGTGCTTATGATTTGTATGCACCAACTTGAGGAGGAGTGTTAGAATAGGAATACGATTACATAGTCCTATTTAGAATTGAAATAGGAATATTATGTTCTTTTCTAGTTAGATTTGGATTAGGTTGTAGTGTCTATAGATAGGGTTTTTATGCAGTAATGAAAACACACATATAAATACAACAGTTCAATAATATTTTTCTCCCATATTTTTTATGGTGGACAATTATTGTTGAACGTGTACCAGTTACTTGTAGCCATTTTCACCAACACTCTAAGCCCAAGGCGAGAGATTCAATGCTATGTTATTTATAAGTTTAATATATACATATACTTTACATGAAATTTTATTTTCCACATTTTTCGGATTTATTTATTACGGAAAAGAAAGGATCCTAATATCAATTCGATTCGGTCGGTTGAGTCCGTTTTGGAGAACCATAAACATCCCTAATTGTAATGGGAAACATATATAAATTTTTCAGCAAAAAACAAGAGAGAAATCTTTTGGAGAACCATTAACACCCCTAATTGTAATGGGAAACATATACAAATTTTTCATCTAGCAAAAAACAAGAGAGAAATTTAAGTAGAAGAAGAAACCTTAGAAATGACCTCTCATCTTCTATGTGCTGATAAAATTTGCGTATATTTCACTTTCCCCATACCCGAATTCCACTAGATACGTTGTTGTTATAGAAACCCTAGGTTGGAAAGTATAAGCTCCATGACAGGAAAAATAGTTCTTTCCTTTTCAACCATTAACAAAGAGAGTTCTGAAACATTCAACAAAAACAAATAATATGGATGTTGATGGGGCTATGGGAATTCACTTGCAAGAAGAAATAACTATGGACATCCTTAGCAAACTACCAGTACAATCTCTTCTGTGTTTCAAAGTTTTGGATGACATTGATCTCGGATCCTTACTTTTATCACGAAGCATCTCAATCGCATGAAGAATAACAAAAATTTCTTATTAGCCAAGGTTACCCTTATGACTGCAAGACCTTGTATAGTTCAGATTTATCGTTGGATAAACGGGCGGAGGAAGTACAAAAACTTGATTGGCCACCACTGAGTCACATATTATTTTGTTGTTACGATAGCTTGGCTCTTATTAAGGTTTGTAATTACAAACTTTTACTATGGAACCCTCCACAAGAGAATCATTACTGCTTCCCTATCCAAGATTTTCACTGCGGAAAAACTGTTGTACTTTGGGATTGGGATATGAATCAACTAGCGATGACTATAAGATCCTTAAGATTGATGACGAGTCGCGCAGTGAAATTTTCTCACTAAGAAGTGGTTCCTGGAGTTTGATGGATAAACAAATGTTATTATTTACGGACTCTTTGGTATTTGTTCATGGAGCATTTCATTGGCCTGGTTGGTCAACAATATTCACCGTGATTACATTTAGTATTTCAGACGGAGAGATACCATTCCCAAAGGAAGTGCGGTTGAATCTCTCCAAGTTTTGGGGATATGGGGGAAACGCTTTGTATGTTTTCTCATAGCGAGTCTCCTATGGAAGAAACTGTTAAGATTTGGGTAATGGAAGACTATGCCAGAAAATCTTGGACTGCATTGTTGAACATACAAGGTACAGGTCGAAGTACAGGTTTTCGGATGGTGAGGTGCTACTCTGCTGTCAATTCATGGATCCTTCTTGTGTCTTTAAGACATCCAAAGGACCATTTGATTCATGGCCTCAATCTGATGCCATTCAGAGGATTCGTGTATACAGAAAGTTTGTTCTTTCCAAAAATTAGTTAGTTAGTATTTGCTTATGTATGAATGAGTCACGCTTTTTGGGTAATTATGTTACCAACTTCTTATGTGTTTCAATATCATAAGTTAAACTCTCTGGTGCAGTGTAGTCGGATGCAGTAGTATTCTTTTGCTTGTCATATTAACCAAACAGAGATACACACCAGACCAGACCAACCAACATAAATATCGAACCAGAATCTCATGAGTACCCCGGTGCACTAAAGCTCCCGCTATGCGCAGGGTCCGAGTGCATTCGGCAGGGTCCGAGTGCATTTCTACAAAAGGCTTGAGCCCGTAACCTCCTGGTTACATGTCAACAACTTTACTAATTAGTCCAAGACTCCCCTTTATGAGTACTCGAACAACATAATACAAACACTAAACAAAGAAGAATAAACCAGTGAACATCTTAAAACAGAACTACAGGCGAATTAGCAAACAATTAGTAATACCAACTTGACTCTCTTAACACCAGAAAGAAGCCAACAAAGGATACAAATGCAGGTATACAAATCCGAAGAAAAGGAGAAAACAGGTGAAAGGCACAGTATGACCAAGTGACCGCTGAGGATGTGCAAATTATAAAGCAAAATCTGTGCAGTCAAGGCTAAAATTGTTGGGCAAACTGACAAAAAATAACCTTTAAAGGTAGAGACTAAATTTGCAAAATGAGGGCAGCAAAGTTAATTGAGTTCAACAGATGACACGATTCAGCAGGAAATCTCAAGAAACATGCTGGAAATATGCACCAAAACTAGGTGTTATCAACCTGCAAAAATAGCTCAGGATGCCTAAAACAAGAACCAATTTACCTCCCATGTGAGTAAGCAAGTAGGATGTTCTTTTATCATATCTAGTCTTTCTGCTTCTGGGTTTTGTGCTGAGGGTTTTAGGAAACAGCCTCTCTACGTCTATGAGGTAGCGGTAAGGTCTGCGTACGATCTACCCTCCCCAGACCCCACTTGTGGGATACTACCGGGTATGTTGTTGTGAGTAAGCAAGTAGGACAACAAAGAGGCCCTTACTCGCGCTTAACTAATAGTGGTAATATAAGTAGTATCTTATTGCAACTATGGTGGCGTTTTACTGTTACCAGATGCAAATGTGTCTTAGATTGTTAAGAAAACTTGGAGATACAATATTTTTCTAATGGTACCCAGATTGCATCCGAGAAAATAGATAAATACCTGGAAATTAGAACTTCAATAACAGTCAAATTGAGAACTATAAAAGCAACCAAGCAAGACTACATATTACTTCAGGTTGCCATGTGCATTTGTGTCCTGTCTTGATTAAGTTGTCAACAATTACAGATATAGACTTGAATAACTTGATGTGAATATTATTTAACGCGGCCAACCAAACATTGCATAAAGTGACAGAAATTATTTTTCTGACATGGCTAACCAAAAGTTGTATAAGTTGGGCATGAATCATTTATCCCTCTATCGAAATAGTATTATCTAACGTAGAATTTTATGCTGGGATTATTTCCAGTCCTCCTAACAAAAAGGACCACTCAGTGAAAAATATACGCAGGCAGCAAATCTGCGAAACACAAGTTTATACATGCCAAAAGGCTTAGTATCTGCAGAAATGTAGTGGACAAGGGGATTTGGATTCAACGTGCCTGTGTTGGATATGGAAAAGTGTTAGGGTAACAAGATCCTGCGCAATGCTTGACATTGCAATGAGCACCTCAGACAAAATAATATCAAGAACAGTAGGGTCAAGTTGCATGTTTAACTTGAGGAACAAGAACTGTATAAGAATCATTGCTATACATGATGCTATCTTTTCAATAGGTTAGTCGCATCATACCTGTGAAAATGTGTGTTATCGACATGAATTTCTCATTTTACACAACTTATATTTCTTTACTGCTTCCCCTATACTATACAAATATATTTACCCAAAACTTGGCAGATTCTAGATTCCACCTCGATCCCATGGGAAAAATGCGATCGAGAGCAGAAGAAATAAAGGGAAAGAAGGGAAGAGAAGAGAAAGGGGGGGAAGGGGGGGGGAGGGAAGGGAAGGAGAGGAGGAAAGCTCAACTTTACATCATGATAACAAACTGAACTATCATTGGCTGAGGAATGCACCAGAAGGGAACTATCGGTCTGATAATACGGAGGAACTCCATGAAAGCAATATATCCCGAGCAACAGATGGTAAGTCTGAAAAAATTTAAGACATGTAAAGCTCATGATGGATCATATATTATGAAATGTATGATCTAGTGGTATTTATCTAGAAAGAAGGCTCTATGAACAATGGAACCGTACCTTGTGCTAGTTCCAAAGCCATTGAAGGTACATCTACCTGGTCTTCAAGCAGTCTATATACATCAACTACCTGCAAGAGACAATCACATCAGAGTTGTGCATCTTCTGACATAGACAACTATCTATCTATCAGATATTACATACTTCTTGAATATGAAGCTTGGAGTCTTCGGTCAGAGCAAGAAGAAGCTGCCTCCGAATTCCTTCGTCAATTATGAAAAGGCGAGCTCCATCCTTGATTGTGTCAGTGAGGTCTAACTTCTGCTCATTCTTCAAATGCTTGCTTGTTCCTCTGACAAAACAAACAAGAAAATGTGAAAAGTTTCACATAACAGTGGAACAGGATAATGCAAAAGGTATACTACGTCAAAGAGTAACGAAGGGAGTGCCAAGAAGTACCTATTGTTCCCTCGATATGCAGGGTTTTTGCTCAGTTTTGAGACATTTTCCTTTGCTAGAGATATTAGGTTCTCCAGTCGTTTCCACTGGAAGAGACCATCCTTGAACAGAACCTAACAAGTGAAGCAGAGAGAACAATACCGCAAGGCAAACAAACAGAGTCAATAGCTTGGACAGGAAACTATTTCAGAGAAATGCCATTTGTTTAAGCTAATCAAGGATCCCTCAGTTTTTTCTTTCTTTTATTATTTGTTCCTTTCTTTTTTAAAGTGTTGGGAGAGGGAGTTGATGGAGGGTCCAACCCAAATGAATGGAGTCATATTTGATTATTAGGTCAACTACAGACCCAGAATGAATAAGATTTCACAATGTATCTCAAGATTACCTATGTGCTAATTGATGTTGAAGAACAGCCTGAACTCAGTCAGACACTCTTACAGAAATTGTCGCTCTCGATTTAACTATCAATCCAACTACTATTGAAGAAAACAAATTCCCATCATAGATTGTTAGCAGTGGTATCAAAGGGACCAGTATCACCTTAACTTTGGATAAACAATATTGTGAGGAAATTTGGTGGACCACGTTGTAATAACTATTACACAATTCAAAAGTCCATTTTTGGACTGAAGTTGGATTAGATATGGATTTACCCAAATACTACAAATCTGCCAAATGACAATTCTTGTTATTTCTTTCATTTTCTGACCCTAGTTTATTCTTGGCAAATAATTGAAAGAGAGAATAAACAAAGCCTAGCAAGGTAAAAGGCCACAACTAGCTTCGGCCTATTGTTAACAACCACCATGCAACCACTGATAATTCTATAGCAGAAAGCAGACAATTATCCTAGAAAAGTGACTTCAATGACTTCCCATTTACGGTTAAAAAGAAGTCACCCCAATGACTTATTTGACCAGATCACTGAGACACAGTATGGTTTACGAGGTTGAACACTCTCTCACTGTAGAAATAATATTGTCTCTTGAGTTGGATAAGGCATGAGTTATCTATTGGGAGATCTGCAGTTGAGCTTCAATCTGATCTGATCCATCAGAAAGAATGCTAGCTGCAAAATCAAGGATTATATCGAGCAGATTGGATCCATTTTCTCCAAGATAAACTTTAGGCCCATCCTGGTTGGTCCCATTTCTACCGATACTTCCTATGGGTTGCCTCTGGATTTACACTTCTCAAAACTAATAATTACCATATAAAATACATGTTGCAACTATCCTTTGACCTTAATAGTAATTTCAATCGCTACCCATTTCTATAGTTAAATTCGACCCAGATTTCTAGAAAAAATTATATATGTCATAATTGCTGAGCCATGGTCCCCAACAAGTCAGTTCAGATAGGCCGTAGGACTGCACATACCATTGTTTAGGGATGTCTCAGAATAACGTCATTTACTCAAGCAGCTCTTTGCGTTCATCACATAGTTACTTTTAATTAACTTAAAGAACTATCTAAGGCCTTATTTAACACTTGGTGAAGAGTAATGTGTAAATATATCTTGTATGTCTACACAAAAATCTAAAATCAACATCAATAAAAAGTTTAAGGAAGATTGAACGAGAGGTTAAATAGAAAATAGAACACTCTTCATAAAGCATGATAAAAACAACGAGATCATTAACCAACCTGTATAAGGCGTTCACGCAAAGCTGGGTTAGGGTCTGTTAGGAGACGCTTTGCCACATAAGGATACGCGACCTGATTTGATGCTCATGATTATCAATAGCATAAACATAAGAAAACAAGTATGCAAAATAGCATGCATAAGGAGTAACATTACTAGAATCAAATATTTTCAACACAATTCCTCAAAATTATTTGACGTGTCAAGACAAAAATAGGCGTCAACCTAAAACCAAAATAGCCTCATGATTTATCGCTTGTTTGCATTTGTTTGTAGCCTTAATTGCTACACTGCATAAAAAACAGAGGATAGATTACAGAATGTGTTGCATTAGAACTTTCAAGGTGCCATGACTATGAGTTGAAGTCTACTTTAGTCCAGAGTGATACCAAACTTCAAAATCTTTTCCAAGCAGGTTTGCTTTTCTTTTTTGTTGTCAAACTAATGCCTGTGGATCAACATGTTAAATTTTATTTAAATGATTAGCAGAGAAGTTTCTCTGGTGTTCTGACCAATAGCATTACCAGATGGCTTATTAATGAGAACAAAATAATAAAAAACTAGATGTTTTACCTCTAGAAACTTGAAATCAGGCTCCAGGGTCAAACAAATGCCTTCTTGAGTCAATAGAGAACGAATGACAAGAGAAAACCTTTCTGGTATTCGAATGGGATAGTTGTAAACTAGCTGATTGAATTTTCCTACAGCAAAAATATCATTTAAAATGTTAGAAAATAAAGAAAACTCTCTCGTAGCATTTGCATCATAGATCTCAATTGATAAATCAAGGTGTCTTCAAACAGCAAAGCATAAACAATTACTTGTGCAGTCTTAATTAGTGGAAACTGATCGTCGCAAATGCCAATTATAAGGATCAAATTAAGGTGAAGTCATTTTCTTAATTCATCATGACTTACTAAACTCAAATATTAGGTTAACAAACATAGGCCTCAATGTAGCCAATTTGTAGTTAGACAAACAGGATAGTTAGCAAATCACTTTGCGTATTTCATAAAACAGTTTCTATTTGGATTTTGGGAGATTTAGTCTCCATATAAAAATCAGCATAAAGTTACAGAAATGTATGGTTTGGTTTGAGTTTGAGGAGATTTACCATCCACATAGAAATTACCATTACGTCATACAATGTCTGGTCAGCATTAAGTTATAGAAATGTTTGGTTTAGTTTGGTTTGAGTTTGAGGAGATTTAACATCCATATGGAAATTAGCATTACATTATACAATGTTTGGTCACTCCTTTTGTTTTCCTTATAAATATTACATGCATAAGTTATGTGGAAATATGTACAATATCCTATGCAAGATAAATGTGAAATAAGAATGTGAGTATTAGTAGTACTCAGATGAAAAATACTAAATTGACAAATACTAACCCTAATAATAGGAAGAGAGTTTGTAATTTGTTATATCAAACGAGATATTGTACACGAAACAATCAGCACCTTACAATACTTGCATTACTAACCACACATTACTAATCTGTACATCAATGACCCTGCGGAACTTTTCAATAGAACAACATAAGGATCTGAATGCCCCCTAGTATATTCAACTCAATCAAGCGCCTAGCTGTGGAGATGATGCATGAGAAGCTCTGTAGCTGGAAGAGTGACAGAGTAGAGGAATATCTGCAACTTTCAGGCTGAATATACAAGTCCTGTAGTTTATCTATTAAAAGGAAGGTTTTGGTTTGGTAATTTTAGTAGTTACAAAAAACAACCATAGCTTAATCTCTCTCTTGGTGCAACAAAGTGTGCTGCAAATTTTAGGTGTCATAAGGATCTGAATAGTGGGAGATTGTTGTTTAGGGCATCACAATGTCTATCGTTCAAAGTTGCTTATGTTCACATATCTACTAGTTCCAACTTCAAGAGTATAGTTACCAAATAATGGGCTGCACAGGAAAACAGAGTAGGGTGCAAGTAACAGGAACAAAGTAACTCATTAACAAAGCTAGTCATTCAAGGTACCAGTAACACTTCTGAAATTAAAGTCAGCAAGTCCTTTTTCCAGTGAGTTTTGCCATATTGCTTCTAATGCTGGAACAATGGGGGCAACATCAGTTCCACTAGCTAGGAATCCCAGCCTGGTAAAATCATTTGCCATCTCAGTATAGTCCTCATTCACCGCATGAACAACAGCATCAATCAGAATCTGTTTATTTTGCTGATAAGAGAAGACAGGGAGAAAGAATCAAATTGCAGGCCAACTGGTAGACAAGTAGCTCCGGGCAATTATACATGTTTAAAGTAAGGGGAACCGATGCTATTCCTTAAAACTTTTGATTCAGTGAACTTAACTAGGAGAATTTTGGAGGCCACAACAACAACATAACCAGCAACTCCACAGGTGGGGTCTGAGGAAGGATGTATGCAAAATTTTGGGGTGTGTTTCATTATATTCACAAGGTTACCATAGAATATCTTGAATTCCTTGCCCTTTTGTTAAAGAGAATAATTATTTCAGATATTGTACATATCCAAGACTCCTAAATGAGTAAATGTTATTGTACATTGTTCCTCAAACTAATTTCACAGAGAGGTTTCTCTTTTCACATGGTGCCCCTGTCCCTATAATCTTGGCAGATATTTAAGCAACTTTGCCTACTACATAGTGGCCTTGTGTCACCCACCCAGTGAATATTTTCTTTCTTTTCTATGTCTTACTATCCATGCCTCCTTAGTTCCCGGTTATTGTTCTGACAGCTAGACAACTCTTTCTAGTGACCATTGTGGCAGGCTGGCAGCATACAAGTCCATCTCGATGACCGTTCTGGCAAAGTTTAGTTTTTAAATGGCCGTTCTAGCACACTCCTTTTCTAGCCACTATTAGGTCATTCTTTTTGTGACATTTCAAGCTAAACACCTCTTTGCAAAATTGAAGTTCAGGTTCTGTATGGTAGAAGTATTTCGCTTCTTCTTTTTCATGATATTCGGATTTGGGTATTGAGTCCCTTCTCTAAATATTGAATTTCAGGTCATTCTACTGAAAATCTTCTTCTCATCCTTCTCTCCATGCCATCAAAGTTTAGGTATTGAGCTCTACATTGAATTACAGGCTACTGCTTTGGAAAAATCTTCCTCTATTTTTCTTCATGAAATCATAGTCTGGATAGAGTTCCTCGTCTGAACATTTAATCTTCGGTTGTTATTCAGGAAAAATCTTCTTCTCTTCTGATCTTCTTAATCATAGTTAAGGAATTGAGTCCCTCCTCTGAATAACTAAGTGGTTGAATGTTCATACGAACAAAGACTTAAAAAAGCAACAATAAGCTGATTTGCTACGAGAATGAACCTGAGGATTTTGGTGAAATTCAGGAGAATAGCTCACGAGGTTCCTGCTGTCTACTCCCTAGTCTTTTATTCTCTACACCTCATCATAATTCTTCCAATTCAAAAACTTGAGGTACAAAATTACCCTAATAGAAAGCAAGACTAGTCCCGTTTGTTGATAGAAGCCAAGAAAGCCTCTAACACCAGTAACCTTCCCCTTTCACATTAATGATCACTCTCTTGGGAGGCTCACACGTCACAGCACAAAAATCACTGGAACGCTACCTTCCTGCTTGATATAATAAACTTCAGCATGCATCATATCTTGTAATATACCTATTCACGATTCAGTTCGAACTGGAAGGAGAGACGCTGAAGATTTTCAGCACATTGACTCAAGTTTCTCATAGGAAACTCTAGTTTTTGAGATTTCTAGCATGACAGACTGTTATTATCATCATCATCAGATATATCATAAAAGAAGAAATAACTATGCAAAGCCACTAGGAAGACTATATGCATAGTACAGTCAAAATAGAGAAGGGGTGTTCTTCTTTCCTTTTCCCTCAGCGGTTAAAGGGAAGGGCCTGCAACCACTTTGCAGAGTCTAGACAACCTACACTAGCAAGTTGATATTAGAAATCATACTACGCAACTTACCAACAAATATGTTCTACATATCAACTTTATCCAATAATCAGCAATTTAACCCTCGATTCTCCCCTTCCTCAGGCTTTCATAATTTACTAAACCCTCAAAACTTATGTAGCAATAGATGCATTTTATTTGGGAATGCAATAACTTCAAGTCAATGGCGACAAATTTGACCTCCTAACTTTCGATTTCTGCAATCTAAGCAGGATGAATACATGATCATATGTTAGTCTAAGACAATATAGATTGTCGGGTATTCCTTGTGACCTGTATTTGACATGCTCATGCATCATGCATGCATGAAAACACACTTAACACATAAAGCCAATCACATCAGGCATCATTTAATTAAATACCAGATATATAGTCGATCCATTATACTACCTGACTGAGCACAGCAACATTGCCAAAGTCCACATAGGCAATGCGTCCATCACGCATAGCGAAGATATTCCCAGGGTGAGGGTCCCCATGGAATAGGCCAAATTCAAGTAGCTGCCGCAAGGCTGCACTAACTCCAACTGTTAAAAATCCATCTATATCAATTCCTTCATCTCTGATTGCCTAAGCCACAAGAATGACAACGTATTAATACGAGGAAGACATCACAAAACACACATTTTAAGGAAAACTAAAGATCCCCACACCTGTGGGTCAGTGCACCGAATTCCATCAATCCACTCCATCACCAAAACACGTGAACCAGAAAGCTGTCTGTAAACCTGAGGTATTTTAACAGTAGGGTCATCTTTGAAATTTTCCAAGAAGTCTTCGATATTACGAGCTTCCTAGAAAGGAAAAAGAAGAGGGATGATGTCAGTGAAAGCCTTCCAAAATAAGCAAAACCTTTTTTTGCAATTCAATTTGCAAAAATAAGAATGTGCAGCATTACCAAGGTATAATCCAACTCCTCCAATAGCTTCTCACCAAATTCATCAACTATAAGCTCAGCGTTACACCCCAGTTTCTGTAGACTGATGCCATTCAAGAATGACGCTAGAGTGCGGAAGAGAAAAAGATCTCTGTAGATGATAGGCTCTATTTGCGGCCTTAGAACCTAAAAAGGAAGGAGCACACCCCAATTATGAATACCACCGCATCATATTGTTGATTTAATTATTTGAAGCTTCTACAGAACAGCCAGAAGCTTCAGATGAGATGCATATATGTGACTATAAAACTGGCCAAAAAGAACAGGAATGATAGATAACAGACAGGGTTTCTCTATGCACATCTGTGTCAAGTGTGAAATATCGGACCTTAACAAATCTACAAAGCTTTACTACTTGACTATATCCAATGGCCATCCAGATATCTTTCAGCTATTTGTGTAGTGGACAATCACCTTTTTACTATTACTAGTTCTGCAACAGGTTTCTCCAAATGACTATAGAAGAAGGTCAAAGAAAATCATCAAAAGTTTGGTTGACACATTGATGATACGAGAAAAGGCTTCAGGATTTAGCAATAAAATTGGTCAACAGAAAAGAAAGATTGCAAGCAAGAAGGAAATGGTCAACCTTTATGGCAACTTCTTCCCCCGAAGCACGTAAAGTAGCACGGTATACTTGACCCAAACTTGCAGCTGCAATAGTTTCCGAAGAAATTTTGCTGAAAACAGCTTCAAGAGGTTGGCCCAATTCCTCTTCTATGATGTTAAAAGCAACCTACACAATTGTCAATGATTTCTGCTCAAAGGAAAAGTGTCCAACGTAACAAAAGCATGCATCACCTGCACCTCACTTGTCATCTAATTACCTGATTAGGAAAGGCAGGAACGTCATCTTGAAGAATGCAAAGTTCATTCATGTAATCTTCTCTGATGATATCAGGCCTGTTCGCAAGCACCTGTAAAAAAAAAAGAAAGGCATAATACATAAATGTGCCCTTTAACTTGGCCTCAGCATTTATGTCCTCCAACTTTAGCTGTGCACAAGTAGGCAATTAAATGAGTTTTCAGAACAGAAGTATAAATGAACAAGTAATTAAGTAAACTAAATGTACTGAAAATTGCTTTTGTCACAACAGATTTACTAGAATATTGAATAGTTTAGTTGCAGGATGAGTCTTTGTTTAAATAAGTAGTTTAGTTAGATAAGTTTAGTTGAGATACTTTTGAATTCTATTCTGCAGATTTTCTGTTTTAAGTTGGTTATTTAAACCCTCTGTACATAATAAAAATTGAGAGACAATTTCAATCACTTTTAGTATTTTTGCTGCTCCGCTACCTTTTGAAAAACCATTAGTGGTATCAGAGATATTCAGATGTTATGTTTGTACAAGAAATATAAGATGACCAGGAAGCATTTAATTTGAACTCAATTCTACCAAAGAGGTGTTCTTAATGTTTAGTTGCACACTATTGTCAATGCGTCTAGCTCTTCCACACAGTAGACATAACCAGCAGATATACCTAACACAATAGCTTGCACCTGCTGCATATGTGGCACATTTAGATTCATGACCAGTTCTCTAACTCCGCATGCTATCATATATGAACCTCACTCAGCAGTGGTATCGCTCTGTCTATCCTCAATATGTGACCTTTAATTTATATCTGAGAGATGTGTGATGATTTAACAACCTTAATCTATAACGATAATACAAGGAAATAGTATTTTCTAATCTATATTTTTCTAACAATCTTGACCCAATCTATTAGTCTTACAACTATGTGGGATTTCACTGGGTATGTTGTTGTTGCTGTTGTTGTTGTTAGACAAGTGAAGTAAATTCAGAGCACAAGTCATACATATTCCACTACTATTGACTATATTGGGGGAAAAAAGAAAAGGTACAACTGTCACTAGTATTGCCTATATCTTTGTAAAGAAGAAATGTTCCATCATTCCTCTGCAGTTAAAATTAATGTGTATTCACCAAGCAATATTTATTTCTGCAATGACCCTTAGAAATGCTAAATGTTACAGTCCCCCGTTATGGATCTAGTTATGGGACGCTGCAAAATAAAATCTGATGTTTTGTTCCTACGACCTATGGTGCTGGTTTGTTAAGAGAGAACCTGCAATCTCTTTAGTTAAAGTACTCAGCAACTGAAATCATTTTTCTGCTTAGATTTCCTGAGACAGAGAGAGTTCAAATACAACTCTTACAAGATAACTACCTCTAGAAACTAGGACACGACTTCCTAACATTACTGGAATGAGAAACTGCAAACTACTACAGAGAAATAAATACTTTAAAAACTGCAAGAACAACTAGAAGTATAACTGCAGCAAGTAACTACTACTACTGTTAACAATTGGAAGACTAAGGAGTATAATGCTAATTGTGTTGGTGGTATTGCAACTCCTATTCTTCCCAAGAAAAAAATGACCACTAGCAAACAGGAAACCACACCTCAAATCATGTTGCTGACTCATCCTAAAGCAACTTTCACTGCCCAGCCAATGGGCTGTGAAATGCTTCTTTGGTACACAATTCAGCTATTTATAACATTTCTACAGTCTTCTATTCTATAACAATGTATATTCTTGCGCTAACAGTTTGTTTCATCATTAGCCATTATACATCTTCTTTGGCTACACGTACTAGTACAGAATCATTTTCCAGTTTAAGATTCCATTGTTCACAATTTTCAAGTAGAGCAATACTCGTCCACAAAAAAATATAACAACCAATTGAACTTTTGAAATCTGAAAACACCAAACCTGTCCTGCTTTGATGAAAGAAGGTCCTAAGTCACACAACAGCTTCCTCAGCTGCCGAGCACGGAAAGGAACAACTTCTTCATCACGACCCACCAAATAATCATACACCAGTGTAGTCCAGTAAAGCCCCAAATTCCAAACAATCTCTATTCCTCTACCAACCAAAGAAAAAATCTGTCCCCTTGACTCTAACACCTTGTTTCTCACCTAAAAATCCAAAGTTTGCATCAAAACATTTCCATTAAACCCACAGAAGAATGGACTTAATTTTCCAATACATTCACAAATATTTACCAACAAAATAGCAAATAATAGGTAAGTAATTCACATAAACCACACACATAACTTACCAATAGGCCAACAAAAATTAACACAAGAACTCAAACAACCACAGGGATGTTAATCACGTATTGCAAAATTCAATTCTCCAATACAAACCCGAAAAAGAAAATCCATAATTTTCCAACAAACCAACAAAATTATCAAAAAACACTCAATTAGTCCTGGAAATTTGTTCACATATTCTAAACTTCTTAAGCAAAACTAATTTCACACATTAAAAACTTGATTTCTCTACAAATCCAGAAAAATATCAAAGAAAACTAGAAAATAATTATCATGGTGCTATTCACGTAC
>JAOTQR010000100.1:17150110-17163244 GCA_025774065.1 Solanum ossicruentum
AGATAGTACACAAGATTAAGATGCGAAGATTCAAAATTTTGGATTGATGTTATCATTACAGAGAGTCAATATACGATATACTCTTTTTTCTTTACAAGGTTTGCTCCATTGGGTTTAGAATTTTTTCCCATAAGTTTTTATCTAATAAGATTTTAACGAGTCACATAATCTATCAAATAAACATTCAAGGGGGAGTATTACAAATATTTTTATATTATAATAAATGTCTATTATATAAATTTCTTTAAAAGTTAGTAATTCTACTTGAATACCAATTCAGATTATTACTTGAAAATCAAGTCAGCTTTTTAAAAATTTATTGATTTCTCCGTAATTTTCCCATCTTTTATTTTTTTTAAATTATTTTATACTTTCATAACAATTTTGATTTTTTGGTTATATTTATCAATCTATGTGAGCAAGTATACTCTCGTTGACCATTCTTCTATTTCTTATCACTACTCCTTCTCGCTTTTCGGGGACGGAAGTCGTTGCACTTGGCTTCCACCGGATATCGGCAAATTCACTGACGTTGAAGTTTCCCGTCGCTGTCTCCGATTTCACGACGATGAAGCTCTCGTTTTCTCTCTCATCAAAGCCATCTTCAAACCTGAAGAAGCATCCGTCTTCTCAGACCTTCTCCGGCGATGATCCCCGCAGCTCCTCCAACCCCATCGAAAAAGAGTACGTCACGGAATTCGACCCTTCCAAAGCTGCGTCTAGGTCCACCAAAGACACACTCATAATACCTCCAAAACAGAACGAATGGCGCCCCATCAAACGGATGAAAAATCTCGAAGTCCCTCTCCAAGTGGATTCCTCTGCTGCCGATCAGCCACTCCAATTCGAACTTGATTCTGGCGCTTCTGTCGAACCGTCGTTAGATGGAATGTCTTACGGCCTCAACGTCCGCCAATCAGAAAACGGTAATCCAAATCCCGATCCTAACCCTAACCCTAACCCTAAACAGATGATTGATCCGATGTTGCATAAGTTTAAGGAAGATTTGAAGAGGCTGCCAGAGCATAACGGGATTGATGAATACACTGATATGCCAGTGGAGGGATATGGGGCTGCTTTGTTGAAGGGTTATGGGTGGGTTGAAGGCAGAGGGATAGGTAGAAACGCAAAAGAGGATGTTAAAGTTGTTGAGTATAAAAGGTGGACAGCTAAAGAAGGGATTGGATTCATACCTGAAGTACCAAAATCTAGCAGTAAGGATGAAGGAGCTGGTAAACCGGCTAAAAGAAAGGGTGAAGAAGGTGTTAAAGTAGATCATAGAGATGGTAATGTTGAGAAGATGGACAGAGAAAAGGGAGAGAAAGGATTATATGTTGGGAAGGAAGTGAGGGTAGTGAGAGGAAAGGAAATGGGGATGAAAGGAAGAATTTTGGAGGTGAAAAGCAGTAGGGATTTGGTGATCTTAAAGCTTACGGAACAAGACAAAGAGGTGACGCTTCAGGCACGAGACTTGGTTGAATTGGGTTCGGTTGAGGAGGAGAGGTGTTTGAAGAAGTTGTTAGAATTGAAGATTAAAGAAGAAAAGAGTAATCTTGAAGGTGTTAGGAAACAGTCGTCTGGAGGTAGAAGTAGAGACGAACCAACAACGAGAAGGAAAAAAGAAAGCAGAAGAAGTAGAGATGAAAGGAGTGATGAAGTATCTTGGCTTGCTAGTCACATTAGAGTTAGGATTATATGTAAGGATTTGAAAAAGGGAAGATTATATCTAAAGAAAGGGGAAATTATGGATGTGGTTGGACCTACAAGTTGTGATATATGTATGGATGAAACTAGGGAGTTGATACAAGATGTGGATCAGGAATTGCTTGAGACAGCTCTTCCAAAGCGTGGTGGTCCGGTTCTTGTTCTGTATGGTAGGCACAAAGGTGTGTATGGCCACTTGATTGAGAAGGATAGTGAGAGTGAGACTGGAATTGTCCGAGATGCTGATTCAAAGGAGTTACTCAAAGTGCGACTTGAACAAATTGCTGAGTATCTTGGAGATCCGAGCTATATTGGTTATTGATCCCAGTCCTAGTGAGTCGAATTTGGCATTGAAGTGATGAGGAATTACTATTCAATCATAGGTATTGAAAATGTTACTTACTTGGCCTCCCTTGTTATTTAAAAACACACATTATCTTTTATTTCTGATTCATGTAAGTACTTTGAAGGTTGCGTTTTTGTAATTTTGATGCATGTATAAGTACCGTGCTAATGGTTTTCCTGTTAAGAACTTTTAGTTATTAATTCAGTCATTTCATTTTTTTCTCCTCTTTAAAGCAGTGTCAGATCTTCTCTGTTTTTTTAGATCAAGTAAAAGTATCATTGCTAGCATCAAGTAGATACAAATATGTCTTCTCTGTTTCTTCTAATCTATTGCCTTAAATTTAATCAACTTTGATTATAGCAATTCTTGAACCTAGCTTCAGTCAAGTTCGGTTTGTTCTTTAGTGAAACAATTGATGCACAAGTTTGTTCAAAAGTTTATTCACCAGTTGGACACTTAAAACAGTCCACAGAGATAGAGTTGGATTTGATAGTGGTAGGCTGATAGCACTATAGATCTCCTAGCTCTTCTTATTGTATGGGGAGTCCACTGACTGCAGCAATGGTAATTTGCCCCCAGATTTTGCAATAAAATCGTAGAGAAAACCAAGTGAAGAGGAAAAAAGGTATCTCCTATACTAGAATTTTCATAAGAATGCAACCCTTTGGGTTGGGTCAGATTATTTGACTGGAGACTTCTCCAATAGAGTTCTCAAGTTCAAAATCCTTTGCCTGCAACAATAGGGAGTTGGTCTTCTGGGTCGAGCTTTGTGCGGTGTACATCTCTTGTGTGGTTTGCGAGCTATTGCACCAGAAGTGCGATATACCTCTCCTATGTGGTAACGGGACTTGGGATATGTGTACTGATGTGTTGATTCTTGATTGACTATCCTGTGGTATGGTTTAGAGACAATATTCTGAGAAGCTTTGCATTTAATTGCTAGAAGGAAAGTATCACGTTACTAATTAATAAAGCATCCGAGAAAGTGAAAGAAGTAGTTTGAACTTTGAAGCCCTAGCAATTGCACAACACAGCCAGAATACATTCTGGAGATCAGTAGGGTCTTCCATTTATACTCGGGTTCTTGAGTTTGTTTTTGTATGCTTGATATGTAATGCACTTAGATCAGTAGGATCTTCCATTTATATTTGGGTTCTTGAGTTTGTGTTGGTATGCTTGATATGTAGGTATTCAAGTGATTATGGGGAAAAAAGGGAGATCATACTTTGGGTCAGAATTGATTTACTAATTAGTAAAGTAAGGAGGATGTACAGAACAAGGTGCGAATGGTCTCCCTGATGGACAAGATGATGGAAATGAGACTGAGATGGTTTAGGCATGTAAGAGGCGGTGTGTGGGTGCACTAGTTATCGAGGTGTTAGAGGTTGGCTATGACATGTTTAGGAGAGGTAGTGGTAGGTCAAAGAAACTGAGGGTGAGATGAGTGGTCCAAATATGACGTATCTTTAGCTTGCTGAGACATGATTCTAGATAGGAGCTTTGGAAGTTGATGATTAAGGTAGAAGTGGAGTGGTAGCTGAGTGTTGTCGTACTATATGTGGGAGAGGCAGGAGGCTAGACTCCTCTTATCCTATTTAGTAGCATTACTTTGTATTCACATGAAATCTTACTCTTTAATTTTACTATTACCTGTTGCCTCATTTGCTTTGTTTATCTTGCTTTTTTGTTGTTATTTTGCTTTCAATCCTACCTGATTACATTTCTTTGAGCTGATGGTCTAGTGGAATCACAAAAGTAGGCAAAGTTAGAAATTTTATCGAGGGTGTCCAAGATTTACTATGTGTGTATGAAAAATAGTTTGACTAATATATTTTGTACAATTTTATATATATATATATATATTGGCTCCATGGTGGGATTGCGCGGGATATGTTGTTGTAAAGTGAGGATGTACTAGTAATCCAGGAGAGTAACATGATTATGCCCCTCATGTAGTCTTCTCAAGTATTTCCAAGGGGATCTCGTCTCGAGTAGATCTAAACACATTGGGCATCTACGTAGCTGATAGTATTGTATGGGCATAATTATCTTCTTTACTTACCAAAATATACTTGCATTTGAAATTGCTACAGTAGTATGCTTTTCTGAAAGCCACTAGGATTAAGCTTCTTGGCCCCTTGGATATATCTGTGATATAATTTTCATGCAAGTTTACGAAGCTTGTGATGGGAGTGTGCAGGAAACGCTGGATCATGAGGGTGCTGTACATGAAGTCACATTTGCTGAAGAAGACTCCTGTGTTGCTTATACATGTATTTCAGCTCTCATCTTTGATTGTACATTTGGTAACTGCCTGAATTTTCTTCGAGTATGCGAAGGATCTAATCTTTATTCCTGTAAGTGTTGCAATGAGAAGCATTTTTTGAAGCCGCAAACACTTGTGTACCAGCTAATTGTTTCCTAGCAGGGGAAGATTGGGGACATAGTCCAACTATTTGTATAATTGAGAAATGGTGGAGTACATCAGTGGGCAGTATAACAAAATGGAAATTTTTGAAAAATTGTGAGATGAACTAGGAGGCTCTTTTTCAACCTCCATAAATACATTAAACTTCATAAGATATTATGAAACTAATGCACTTCATTTAGCTGTTCCAAAAACGCTCACTGCGGAAGTCGTACAATGGTTTATGCAGCTACATGAGAATTCAGAAATCCAAACTTCCGCACTGCTTGCTTTGTAAACCTTGTGTTCCATTAGCTTGTTTCATATTCGTACTGCGTTTGCCATTGATCCCCCGACTTCTTCCGATGCCTAATTTTGGTAAACCACGATTGAGGCCCTCGAGCAAGACACATGCTTTGCACCATTTCTGCATATTTACACGAGAAACGGATCAGTCAATTAAATGCAAGTACTAACAATTATCCTATTCAGTAAAATAAGTTACTAGTAAGAACAAACGTAAAAATTCTCTCAGGAGAAACTTTAGCCAGTCAAGATTGCTATTACAGATGGATCATAGTACAATGACCGGCGGTAACATCTTGAGGAAGTAATAAGTAGTTAACCAGTAAAGCATACTGATCCGCTGAACAAATTATACTTCAAGAAAGATGCTAGAACTCTCAAAGTATCGCAAATAGTAAGGCAGTAGAAGAGTCATCTTTTACCTGGCTGGATATATAACCACATCTTTCACAAGTTCCTTGTTCTGGCATTTTTGTAGAGGTGGAGATCCGAAAGTCTTCACCTGATCTGATAATGTCGAGAATGGCTCTTGGTCTGTCATCATGATAAATTGTTATTTGTCAAGAACAAAAGCAACTTGCAACAAATATTTAGTTACGACATATATTTCAACTGGGAACTACCTCATTCTTTCTAAATCTTTAATGAACTCACGAGCAAAGCCACGGTAAGCATTAGGGGAATATATACCTGCATTCTCATACAGCTAACTTTTTAGGATAATACACAAGGATATGACATAAAGCCAAAGCAAATTAGCAAAGACAATTTCAGTGTTGGATCATATGGTATCAACACAATAAA
Source organism: Solanum ossicruentum (assembly GCA_025774065.1). Classification (NCBI taxonomy): domain Eukaryota; kingdom Viridiplantae; phylum Streptophyta; class Magnoliopsida; order Solanales; family Solanaceae; genus Solanum; species Solanum ossicruentum. The sequence goes on from JAOTQR010000100.1 coordinate 17,155,678, forward strand.
GGAAACAAGCACTCGCTCTAGACAAGTATATTGAAGTTCTGTTTGATACGTGCAATGGAGTGGAAGCCTAATAACATTGATTGCTCAGACCTTCAGAATATCTATGTAGTAATGTCCCATAACCAGGAATAAAAAGTAAAACCCTAATAGACAGATGCGGCTAAGGCCTGGCATTGGTAAAATTCAAATATTTTAACTTTATCTGTTGAAAGAAAAATCAAATACAATATAGATGTTATATGTTTTGTCATATAAAAAAAACTATTTTTTGAGAAGAAGTCATACCAAAAAAATGATTACCGATAGATGATCATGTAATGTTGTTTAAGTGCAAGAATGATGCATAATGGAGGCAGTTGCAGATTAAAGACATCCAAAGTACTACTTTCTGTGTCCCATTTTAGTTGGTTAGGTTAGCACTTGCAAAACTTAAAGAGTAAAATAGTGTGGATATACTGTTGGTCGAATATCACGTCAATTATGAAACAATACAAGGTAGTATAGGTCTATATTGTTGGATCTTAGTATAGGTCAATCAGAGTAGGATGGAAGGAGTACTTGAGTAGTTCATAATGCTGCTATTACATATATTCTAGATATTTGAAGTGTACTATTGCAATGGATTTTTATATGGCATACGACTATCATGATGTTCAACAAAGGCATATAGAATGAGCAGATGGTTAGCCATAAGTCAGCAAGAAACTTTGCTTTTGGGGATTATTCTCTTGAAAAGTACAATAGTTAGATCAGGATGGAGCATGAAGACGGCAATTTTAGTCACTTTCAACCTTGATCTATTTTCTGATGGATACAACTAGAAGCGGATTTAAGGTTCTTGTTCATGTATTCCAGATAATTTCTCTACCCAGCCTTCTACATTGAATTGAAATATTATTTCCTTTCAGATATCAAGAGAAAATCTTAATATTGAATTATTTTAAGATGTAGCAATTTTAACATGTTCATATCATCTCATACCCCACCTCTTCCACAATACCTGGGCCTCTTTCCATTGTAATGGGAGGAAAGAGAGGGAGAGATTAAAGTGGACAGACATGAAACAACACACATTAAAGTGCTTCAACAAAGAAAATGTAAATACTAACAGCAAATAAAGAGGACCAGATATCTTATTACTAGTACTAGAACTGAAAGTTGAAGGAAAGAAAACATGCTTACATTCTGTAGAGAAGTAGTCCAGCTTTTTAAAATATGCATACGTAACAGCAAGTTAAGGCAGCACAGTCATAAGTGATCACGATCAGAAAGCTATGATTTCACCAAGGAAGATGCAGTCCCTTTGGGTATAAGGGGCTACCCAATTAAAACTATCTAAGAAAAGGATATATGACAATTTCCTTCTCATATGTGTATTTGAAGGGTTTGCATCTCGGTATTGGCCCATCTTCTCCAGTAATTATCGATGTGCATCTACTCAATCTGGTTTGTTAGCAGTACAAAACCAGTCAATAATTTGGGGACGAAGAAGAATAGAATCATACAAACAACAACATACCTAGTGGAATCCCACAAGTGGGGTCTGGGGAAGAATAGAATCATACAAGAGAACTAAATTACAAGTAACTTTTACCTTGCAATATCACCTCGTAAAATATTTAAAAGGACTGTTTCAGCAATATCATCTGCATTATGTCCGGTAACAAGCTTGTCTACCTTTAGCAATGCAGCACCTCGATCAAGGGCCTGACAAAACAAAACATCAATATGATATCTATATTAGCAGTTCAAAGAAGTATCATGCAACTGCAACTGCTAGTGGAAAAGAAAGGATTCCAAACACATTTACTACAAGAAGAATGCAAAGAAAGAGACTTCAAAAGACTGGGCTAAGCTTGGTCGTTCTCATAGCGAGAACCAGAAAATTATGTCAGCCAAAGAGTAGAGTTCCCAAAATATGTCAAAAGCTATTTTATACTCTTGCGTACAAATTTTGTGCAACAACATATAATACACATAGAATTGCTGGAAAGGTGCAAATTGTGTGCCAGATGTTGGAGACATTTATGCAAAATATAATCCTCAAACCCAAAGGCAAGTGTGCCGAATTACCTGCCGACGGAAAACACCACAAAATGTGCAGTTGTTCTTCAAGCCTATCAATTTCACTATTTCATCCATTGTCCACCCATACAATTCACTGTAGGAAACTACTTTTAAAGGAAGTCCATACTGCAAGGAGAAGATAGCAATGACACGGTTATAACAAATTGGGAAGATATAGAGGTTAAAATTTGCAAGTTAAAAAAATCAAACTCATCAAGTGTAGAAACTATAGATGCCGTAAAGCCACTGTAACACGTGGAAAATGACAACTACAGATGCTAAAGTGACAGTCAAGTAACTACTGAAAATTCTAACAGAAGAAAGCGATCATGAGAGGAGAAAAAGCTATAGTCAAAGAACAAAGAGATATTGTGGAAAATAAGAGCTCTTCAATTTAGAACAAACAACTTCTCTGCCTCAATCCTAAGTTAGTTATGTTCGACTATATGAACCCTCACTATCATTTTCTAGTATTAGATCTTCTCTTACAATTTTTGAAAAGTAATTCTAGTGTCCGGGTCAGCTTGCTTGCACCTCAATTAATTCCATGAGGTACTAGCTACCTCTCAACAACACAGGTACCGAGTAACTATTAAAAAGTTAAATGCCAAAAGTTGGGAATACCCAATTTTTGGTTTTGGTTCTTTTGGGTATTTTTAAAACCTCCTAAACACTTTTTGAGTTACCCAAACACTTACAAAACTACAACAAGAGCTTAAAAGCCACTAAAATAAGCGAATCCAAGCACTCACTAAGCCATAATACCAACTAGTTAGTATCCTCAATGTCATTTAGAGGGAAAAAAAGAGAGAGTAAAACATCCGGAGGAGGATGTTTTCAATTTTCACTCAGTAATCGCTCAATGCTATGCCCTGGAGGTGATATGAAATAGCAGCCCTCAAAAGCATTGTACACCAGCCAATGCAGATGGATAAATTTAATGCAATTTAGTAATGAAACGGATTCTGTATATCTTGACAAGTTCCAGAGTTCAGATATTTAGTTGTGATCATAAAACATATAATTCCATAAGCAAGGGAACATTTGCAAATAACAAGTTCCTATAACATCACTGAATCTGCAAATAGAAAAGAGTCACGATAAGCTATTTTTGCATTGCCTCGTCTTTGACCACACCAGACAACGTTCTTGCGCTTGCTACATTGGATGTGATGGTTCAAACTGAGATGCTGGTAAAGAAAGAGAGGTAAAGCTTTGGGATTTTTCTGCTGTTTGAAAATAATATAGGAAATATGGTCGTACTCCAAACACCTGTACAGATGGTATTTGCAAATAAACTTGGCCAATAAAAGATGGGTTGACGATTCAACTGCAATATTCATAATTGAAGTTGATTGGACTAGTTTAGGCACTATGGTTTACACAAGGTTCCATTCCTCTTCTCCATCAAAGTATTGTAGCAACTAGCACCAGAGGACACTGAATCACTAGTTGATATGATAGGTTCTTGTGAAGCAGTAGTTCTACGCAGAGTTGGGTTTTTTTTAATAATAGACAGCACTATTATGATGCAGATTTAATACACACACACGCACGTTACCAGTGCCCCCCCCCCCCCAAAAAAAAAAAATAGCGCAAGAGGGCTAAAACAAGCTATTCTTAAGACATACACAGACTATGTTGGTCAATTTAAAAGAAACAAGTGATATAAGCTGGCCTTAGTGCAGTTTTTCTCTCACAAGTTAGCAACCAAGTCAACATAAAGATCAAACATAGGGGAGATCACAGAGCCAGTAGTTATCTAACGAGACCTAGTATTCAAACTAACAGCTTGACAAGATTGTTTCCTTGCCTGGATTTCATTTCTTTTGACTGTTTCAAGAGAGTCATCCCTGTAACCAGCTATGCCTTCATCCACTGATAGTAAGAAGAGATCCAATCCATAGTTGTGTCTACGGTTCAACTCTGACATTACATATGCAAGCACTGTTGAATCTGCAAAACAAACCCAATTACCATCACAGCTGAGATTAATTCCATCACAGAGGAAGAAGTCATGCTTAAATCAAACAACATTTATCACATATGAGAACCATCCTGTGCAAACTCAATTCCACCATACGACCATTTACAGCAGCATCACATTAGCAGGGTTTGCAATATACAGTACAGATCAATGTTATCAGTAGTAAGTTAGAGTAACTCAGGCTAAAAACGAGCTTAAGCGAGTAAGGGAGCCAATCTAGAAGTATGTGCAAGCCCTGAGATGAGTAACATAACCATTGGAATACTTCTTCATGACTAGGATACAAGTTGGGAGGTAGTTGGATAGAATAAATTGCCCAATGGACAAGAGAAGCAAAAAGGGTCCCGAGTCCGAGTTGGCAAAACAGTGCAATTACGCTCCATGGCATGAGATAACTGCCAGTGAGAAGTTGGGCAGTAGAGTTAACTGCTAATCCCCAAGGGACGAGAAAAGTTTGCCCAGCGAATGATACTAAGAAAGATTGCAGGGAGAGAAAATATTTACTTTCAAAATTGGTTAAGAGCTTTTGGAAGGCTTTCAACCTAGGCACTTCAAGATGCTCAAAAAGTAAGTAACACAACTATTTACATAGAGTTTCAACACTTAATCATGCTCCTAACATCACATCACTATATTCCAAGGAACAGCTTCAAGAACTAATGCGCGAAAAAGCTTTGTAAGAACTATGATAAAAGTAAATTCTTCTATTCCCAAGTGTTTGATCGTATTACGACTATAGAATACAAGAATTGGTGGAGTTGATAGTGTAAAATAAGCTTTAAATGGCTAAATGAGATCTTGATGCGGTTGCTGAATAGTTTGGTTTAATGGTTTTAACCACTTAAATTGTAAATTTTGAAGAGTTGCCTGTGCAAGGTTGTTGAAAACAACCTGGACAATCGTTTCGAGGTAAGTTGAGGTTTCTTTCTTAAGTCAATGGTTAGATAAGAATGTGCATATTGAGTGTTTGAGGAGATGCCTAAATGTATAATCCAAGCTTATATGTTTATTCTAGTGAGCATATGATTATTTGTGCTTAAATTGTCAACATTACATGTTAGAATGCACTACATGAGAGAACCTAGTTTTGTGCACATGTTTGCTAATTACAGAAAATGACAGAAAATGCTTAACTTCTATGATGTGATTTAATTTCACTAGGTGTTCTAGCTACTTGCTTATTTGAAATTTTGCTTATGTGCAATTGCTTGTATTGCTCAGACCTTCGGTTAGATTCAGATTAATGTGATCATGTTCATACAGGGAGAAGTAGCAACCTCCCCGAGTATGACAGCCGTGGTGGCCAGAGTTAGCTACCTCATGATTGCTGGTGCTAACACACACAGATGGATTAAGCTTGATTTAGCTACTCGATGACCCCATAATAAGAGTTGAGCTTGAGAAAGCATAATCAGAGACATCATTAACGCACTCAGATAGGCCGAGTTTGACTGAGCTACTCGATGGTTCCTCATAGGGGTTGAGATTGTGAGAGCAAAATCAGAGGCCCCACAACAGATTTAGCAGTCCCGTGAGTGTTCCTAGATGCTCATGTACACAGGGTCACTATGTGTAAATCTTTTCAAAAAGTTACAATGTCAGTTATCATTTTCAGACTCAATTTTTAACTTCAGTTTCAAATTTACTTTTCAAACTCAATATTAGCTAACATATTTGCAGTATTATATTTGAATTACGTCACTTCTTGCATTTCATTATGATTATATATGTATCAGCTAGTCTTGTCTTCCACTTGGGAAAATTGACACGGGATATCCTTCAAAGGTACTTAGCATGTTCGGGCCTGCCATGTGGTGTGGCAAGTGTCGAGAAAGCAGGGAACATAACACATAGCTAGAAGTGGACATTCATAGATTCAGTTACAAGCTCCATTTATTCTTTTCAGCATCATCAAAATCATCCCGACCTTCATTTATTCCCAGAAAATGCCTCGAAGGTTTTGTATTCATATTTCACTCCTTAGAGACTCATGACTTTCTAGTAGGTTTTAGCTTTCAAATGTGTTTCTGTTACAATATCTGTTATTTAGTTTTTCAGGCTCCACTCATTACAGACTTGGGTAATATCTATTGTTGTACTTACTAGCCATTCTACATTCGAACAGGGTTCAGTCGACAGGTAATACAAGTTGGATCTCAAAATTGAATTTTTTTGGTGAATGAACTCGTCTACAGAAGCACAGATTCTATATCAAACAATTGATTACAAACCTTTTCCACCGGAAGCTCCAATAGCTATCCGTTCCCCAGGCTTGAAAAGCTGATTATCCACAATAACCCTATGGATCTCATCTTCAAATACTGTATAAAAGCACTCCCTGCATATCTTTTGAGAGAAACAACAATACTTTAGCATTTCAACAAAAACAAAAAAAAAACCCAGTAAATTGAAGGAGCGTGAGAGTACTTGTTCAAGGGTTTTAGGGCGTTTCAAGGCGGCGCGATTTTCATTACACAGAGAGCACAGCCGGCCTTTTGGCTTCGCCGCCTTCTCCATCGAAAAACTAGTAATCTGCTCTCAGGGCCAAACCGGTGAAGGCATCAATATTCAGTTGATGGCTTCTTGTAAAATTACAAAACACATCCCCGTTTGTAAAGTTACAAAATGAGTTAATATTTTAAGATTTTATTGTTATATTAATATAAAAGAAATTATAATTTATAATATTTTTAATAGGGTTTTAAAAATTATAATTTATAATATAATAATAGGGTTTTAAGTAATTTTTTTTGTGTGTGTGTTTTATCATTTTTTATTTTAATCGTTATAATATTTGCTATATTTTTTTCTTTTATGTCTAAAAAATAAGTAATTTGAGTCATCTAAAATAGAGGTATTTCTTGCTATTAATGAAGAAAGAAAGCGAGGGATTCATAATTTTCAAACAATGTTGCTTCTACTTTAAAATCAGGACATTCTGCAACTTGATTGATGTTATTGTTGAGGTAAGTTTTTGGTAACAACTAATTTGAAATAGGCGGAATGATCATCTGGACCCAGTTCACATTTGTATCCTGGACCCTTCTACTTTGCCCTTTGTCATCTAAACCTTTTTATTCATATCAAATCATACATTTTAAACACAAAGTTTGACATGACATTTTATGTGGCAGAGTTAAGCTGGGAGTGTGTGAAACACACCCCATTGGAGCGTGAAATACTATTAACAGTAAAACTTAGGTCTTTTAAGACCCCAATCTTCTTCTTCCTCTCGACATTATCCTAAAACCATCATTGGAGGGCAATTTTTTTCTCTTCTTCTTCTTCTCCTTCTTCACGTGCTTATCTGCTCTGTTAATTTTTTTTGGTTCATTTTATTTTCTCTTATCTTCTCTTTCCCAATCGAGTATTGTTGTCATTTATTCACTTTATTGGTTTTCACCCATGAAAATTTATTTTTGCTACTGCAGACTTCATGTTGAACTTAGGATGTCAAGGACATCAAGTAATCCTGGAAGAATGTTTTAGGGTTGTCAAAACTATACTCTGATA
>JAOTQR010000100.1:17163344-17175852 GCA_025774065.1 Solanum ossicruentum
AGCCTTTCTCTACAATATCCCAAACATCATGTGCACCTAGGAGAGCCTTCATCTTGATACTCCAATTATCATAGTTGCTCTTATTGAGCATAGGAACTTGGAAGGATGCAACACTATTTGCCATGATTTGAGAAATTTTTTGGTTAGAATCTTGTGGCTCTAATACCACTCTGTTGGAAGAGGATTGCTATTAATATTTAGGAGGGAGACTTTTAGGCCAAGGAAATTTTGGAAGAGTAGAAAAATTTTGGAGAAGAGAAATTTTTATTACTCAAACTTGTTTTTTGATTTTATCTTGATACAAAATGAGCAATTCTACACCTATTTATACTTGGCCACTTCCTCAATCAATGACCAAGATTTATCCAATACAACTTTAATCTAATGGCTACAAATCACCTTCTATACAATTCTACAAAAAATATCAACTCTTTAGATCATTCCATATTTATCCATATCATTCTACTATTCTAAAGATATTTCTAAAGCACATTTCTAGAATATGGGCCACATGGGCTCACATTCTAGAAAATAGGCTAATTGGACATATAATTTTAAGTATTTTCTTAAGCCCAAATAATTATTACAAATCAAATTTATTTTAATTTTATTTTCAACATAAATACTTACAAATCAATATTTTTTTTTTAAAATGTGAATTTTTAAAAATACAAGACAACAAAGTTATTATTATTTTTATTTTGAGAATTATTGCTTAAAAATTAAATAATAAATGTTATATTTTAAAAAAATGCATCCAACTATTTTCTCTAGACGAATTTATCTTTAATACTTAATTAAAATAATTAACGTATATCCAATTAAATAGGAGTTTACAATTTCCCATAGAACTTCTACTTATAAATAAACTTAAAAAATTTTAAGTTAAAAATAATTTCTTAAAAAGATATAAATACTAAATAAATTGTTATGTTAACACATGAATTAATTTTATAAGTATCCAAGTAACTATTTTTTATTTGTTTTAATTTTCTCACATTAAAATTTTAATTTGATAGTTAATTAGATAACTTTGTTATTGCTCTTTAAAAAAAAAAACTAAATGATAACCAAGTTAAAATTAAAAATATGAATTTAAAAAAATATACGGATACATCTTTTTTTCCCACTTTTACACATTGCTAAGAATTAATTACAAATTAACCTTTTTAAAAAGAAAAACGTGTCCAAGTAGGAGTTATAAAAGTTCCCATAATATTCCTACTAGCCATGAATTGTGGAACTACAAGAAATTTGTGGGTTTTAATGTTATTTTTATTAAAATTTATCATCAAAAAATACATTAATGAATATATGTCAAGACAATTGAATTTAAGAAAAATACTATAAAAATAACATTAAAAATATGCAGTATTGTATCATTTAAAACAAAAAATTTCGACTGAACAGAATAAATAATTATTATAGGGGCAGTTAAAAATTAAATCAATTAAAAAGATAAAAATGACAATACCATGACGTAAGGGATGACATCTTAACCACCCTTACGTAAGCAGTGATGTAAATACAACCCGAATAATAATAATAGTATCAGCTTTTGTACCCGCATTCTCTTATCAGTCTGCAGTCTAAACTATCCCTAAAATTTCTTAACCACTTCCCGAATATATCATGCACTAAATAAAGTAACTCAAGTTCTTTGAAAAATTATTTTATTAATAACCATATCACAATTTACAGTAGGTGTTTTTATTTTTAAAGAAAAAAAGGTATTGGTAGAATATTGAATTTTTTTCTATTATTTTAGAAGTAAAGTAATTTTATTGGTATAAACTTCTCTATAAAACACAAATTATAATATGAAATTTTGAAAAAAAATATCCAACCCAATGCCTAATATAACACTCGGTATTTTTTAAAATAAATTAATTATCATTTTAAATTTTAAAATTGAAAAGATACATTTTTATCGAAAAAATGGGTAGTTTTAAAGAAAAGTAAATTACTATTTACTATACTAACTTAAAAGACCAACCATTAAGGCTTAAATAATTAAAAAAATATTTAAAAAATTGTCAGTTTAATTTTTTTTTTAAAAGTGCTGCTTTGTTTTTTAAAAAAATTATATTCAATTTATTCATATGCAATTAATGACTATATGTGATTGCAATTATTTTTTGAATCATAAATAATAATATGAACAACAATAGGGAATTGTAAGGAGTATTGTAGAACAAATTTCATTAAACAAATTGATAAATTTTTATACAAGTAAATTGATTATTTTACTAAATTTATTTGAATAAATATACAGTTTATTTATATTTTAATACATACAAATTATTATCAAACTACGAAGTACTTCATCTTTGATATATCTTTTATCTTTAAATTTATCTTTATCCCTCCCAAAAATAAAAGATCTTAATTTAAAATAAATCATCTTTGATATATCTTTTATCTTTAAATTTATCTTTATCCCTCCCAAAAATAAAAGATCTTAATTTAAAATAAATCTAAATAATATAATATGATGAAAAGAATCTTATCTACACATTAAATTTTCACTTTTATATACTCATGATTTACGCTTGAAGATCAAAAAGATTTTATACTTATTTTAGTATAAAAGTTTGTTTATGCTTTGTTAAATATCTTTAATATAATAAATGTGCATTTTTATTTTTTTAAAAAATAATTGAATAAAGTGATAAACGAAAATACCCACAATGCGGAGAAGTAAAATGAGAAAAATAACTATAATTTTTTTTTACCATTTATATTGTTTGAAGTAATTTAAATTTTTAGAAGGCATGTCTTTGGATTTCAAAAATATTTTTTTGATTGAAAATCTATAACAAATTCTATCCCACTTTTCCGTGTTCCTGAACATTGGGAGCCAATTAACTGCTAGCCATTTCATTTTGAATTTTAAATCTTAAGAAAGCCCAATAAATAAATTCACGATTATTTAGTTTAACAAACAAAAAGAAAGTAAAAATTTTATGGTTTTAATACTTACTATTTCAAAAACGAACTAATGTTTATTTTAAAGGAAAAACACGTGTCCAACAAAATATGAAATTTTAAAATTATCCACAAAACTCCAACTTCTAAACAAATTTTAAAACTTTTAAATTAACAAAACTAATCATGATATTATTTTAAAATAAGTTGAGAATGTACTAGCTTAGGCTCCACATAATTATATTTTGATTGACCAAATGTATCAATCATCATTAGATTACTTAGAGGTGTTTTGTTGTATGACTAATGTTTATCAATGTCTTTAATTTTTATTTATGAATACTATTTTTTACTTTTATAGACTCAAAATTATTTGCATCGCGCGAGTACGATGTTTAAAATATATGATTTGATATGGATAGAAGGGTTTAGATGACAAAGGGCGGAGTAGGAAGGTCAAGAATACAAATGCAAACAAGTACAAGGGTCTCAATGACCATTCCGCCTTTGAAATATATCCAAGTGATAGACCCTTAACATTCCAAAGAACATGTCCTGGTTGATTCATACTAACTTTCGAACTATTGAGGGAATAAAACTCACAACATATGCTATGTCTTATTTAGTAGCAGTTAAATATAATAAGTTTTCAACAATCTAGTACTATTAACTTTTTTGTATTCAAGATCTACTGTAAACTTTACTCCTGAATCTGCTGGAATACTTATCGAGTTAGAACTACTGATTTGATATTTGTGTGTGAAAATATTTCTTCATTGATTCTTAATTTATAGCAGTTCAATGTTGATTATCTTATGTTTTCTTTCTCATATGTTTGGTATTATTGCTTAAATTATAGTTCAATTTTCAGTTAGTGCACTTTTTATAAATGTTTCATTTTCTTCGTCAATTTTGATGTAGAGGGGTAATAACTAGCTTGAAGATGCATTTAGATAATGATATAAATGTTGTTGTGAATCATATCATGATAAATTTCAGATTAAATTTGTTATTCAATAAAAATAACATTGTTTAATCATTTGTTGACTTGTGATATTATATCATTTTATGTGAAATAGTCTCTAGAGTTCAAATTTGATTTGTTGTGGAGCTTCTTCAAATGTTAATTAAACCCTTTGATGGGTGTGGAGTTGGTATATTTTAAATGCGCCATTACTTTGTTGTTGGTTACTATTATTTTGTAACAAAATTTCTATTTTGTATGCTATGGATGGTGAACCTATTGATTTACAACCTTTAGAAGATGTAGAATCCTTATAAATCAATTCCAAGTTTTTGAGAAGATTGATGATTTACTTCCTAGAAAAAGGAATAGCTAATTTTTATTGTTTGTTCGAATTAGCATTGATACTAATATGGAGTTTTGTGTTTCTTGAGCTTATGTTGCAATTATATGGAGATTATTTCCTGAGTTGTTTTAGTGACTTACCATTTTTTTAGTTGATTGATTTCTAGTGAAAATGTAAACAAAATCAACTCGTAATGATTTTATTTTTGTTAAGCAGCATAATCATTCTTTTTAAGTACTTTTGTTTATGAGATATAATCATATAATGTTGGCCATTGAGATAGTTATAAAGGTTACTCAGAAGTTAAATTTAGCACAATCGTACAGACTCTTGCCCACGAGATACTAAATAATTTTTTCATGATATGCTATATGTTGTCTCAAAGGAAAGTATTATCGAGTATCATATACAAGTTCGACACAATGAATTAGTATAAAATCTTACCCTTGAGGTAAGTTAATTTTTTATCAGGCCATGAGTTAGATGTCATCTCAACGGCAATATTTATATTGTAATCAATAAATTATACTTAGTGAATGTGTGTAATATCTTTTTCATTAGACATGTTAATTTTAGCTCAAGCCAAGAGCTAGGTATTACCTTAAAAGACAAAAGTAAATAGCGTAACTCATCAGTGAAATAATGTAAATTATTTTATTTTTCCTTTTAAAAAAATTATTTGAATCATTTAAGTTGGAGGCATTTATTTCAGCTGACGAGACATAAGTTAATTTGTTATAAGTAGTTGATCTAGTTGTTGCCTCGAAGGCTGCATGTTCAATAAGTGATACTTATCAGTTATGACAATTGTACAATCTCTTCCTCAGTAGGCATAAATATACACCCTTAATTTAGTTGTTGCCTAAAAGACGAGTTTTAGCGTGTCCAATAAATTATACTAACATTCAATGGTGCAACATCTTTGCTCATGAGGCACAGGTTAATTTGTTACGAGGTCGCCTCAAAGGCAAGAGATTTAGCATGTTCAAACCATACAAAATTTCAAGTTTTGTTGAGTTAGGTTGAATTCGAGCTTAAAAAATATTGAATTTGGTATCTAGCTCGGAGTAACGCTACTCTTGAAATTGGGGGCAATTTCGTGAATATTTGAAGAAGTTGATAATTTGGAAGTTCTTTGTGTTCTTCATATGTTCTTGGCATTCTTGAAGAAGAATGACCAAGAAGACTACATTTGATCCAAAACTCTAATCTAAAAGTGTTTAAATGATTTTGCAAAATTAGAGTTACAAATTAATAGCCCAGGAAACAATCCCTCTACTTCTATGAGGTAATAGTAAGGTTTGAGTACATTCTACCATTGTGAGATTCCACTGAGTATGTTATTGTTGTTGGAGTTAAAAAATAATAACATAAATGAATCTTTTCTCAAACGGTAATGGTATAAATAAGTCAATCTTTTAATGAATGATATAAATGAACCTTCTCAAAATTCGACGACATATTTGAGCCTTTCTCCGTTAAACAAAGGCAAATTGAAAAAGAGAAAATAACATAGATGATGATGATGATAATGATAATAATAATGATGATGATGATGATGATAATAATAATCATAATAATTATAATTATAATAATAATAATGATAATAGTAATAATTAAAACAAGAATAAAGCTATAGAACCAAGAGTGCTTCACCCAACTTCGAACCCTTTAACCATTGAGCTATGCTACTCTTTGGTGTCGAAGGGAGTTCATCAAAGTATATTAATCCATAAAATAAAAATTTGATTTTTTTATATATAATGTAGTGTATTTTTCGAAGAAAGTGGTTCGAGTGAACCCCTCACTTCCATGTAGCTCTGCCCCTGCTTAGGTTTGAAGGATGATTTACGATAATGACTCGAGGATTGGATGATATTTAAAACATTAAGTTCAAACAAATTTCAAATTGGCCCAGAAGCTTTTTATCCATGCAACGTGTATGAGTCAAAAGTCCAAGATCAACTATTTTCAAGATTATATGGTGTAATTTCCCATGAAAAATTTCATCAGGATATAAATAGTTGTGCAAGTTCTATAATCAATAGCAATAACAATAACATATCTGATGTAATCTTACAGAAATAAGATAATTACTATGATCATATTTCTCAAAAAGAAAACAAAAATGATAAAATTTCTAATAGACTTCCTAAAGCGCTATGTATTTTCATGTTTCATCTTCACTACTTTCAAGGACTACAAGAGCTTTCTTGGTTTTCAACTTCTTAACAGCATTGCCTTTGGTCTCTTTGCTTCCATCTGCAGCTTTTTGGGGATCAGATTCATAACTAGCAATCTGTTCAAGAATTCTGCTTCCGTATTTTTCAGTCTTCAACTTGCCAATTATCATCTCCAACTGCAATAAACATACAGTAGTATTCAGATGATTGCATCACATGAGAAGTGGTAAGGCTGTGCTATCAATGCAATCGTGTAAACTATAGCAGTCTCAGCTCATAGCTAGAAGGATGTATACATTTTCATAACAAAAAAGAAACATTGCATCTCTACATCTCAACCTACTTAACAGGCTGTAAATGAGCATGCGCTGGAATAACTATGCCGCAGGCCGTAGGCACACAAAGCATACAGTGAGTACAATTATTCTGCAAAGTCCTGAGACCTTAGGTTTAACCATTGAAAGATCTGAAACTCTCTAAGTCAACTTGCCTGTCCTACTTCCTTTATTCGGCCATACCAGAAAACTGTCCATTTACACTCCAGCTTATTACCAGATGCTCAACCTGCGACTCATTTCTTATATTACTACTAGTCTGTCCTAATGAATGTCTCTACTTGATTTGGCACTATTACTTCAGTAAGAGTTGAAAATGCAAACTTCAAGGAAAATTATGGAAGCCATTGCTTACTTTTCTTGATATTTTTGAATAAGTTAAAAGAGAACATTTCATGAGAGAAGTAAAAGCAGGGTCCAGCTTCCCTACCCCACAAAGCCCGCATAATTACACTGCATATTGTTGCTGTTACAAGTAAAAGAAGGGTGCAGAGTTTTAGTGGATAGCTGTACCATTCACTAGATTTTCTGTTTAGCAAAGTAAATAACTTTGACATGGATGTCTTCATCAAAAAATGTGACTTTGACATGGACGGAAAGGAATACTAGACAAGGTAAAAAAGTTTAACTTCCTCCTTTTTGAAGATCTTAGTAAACTATAAACAGATAAGAAGTAATGAAACACCAAAAGTTAGAAGTTTAAAATATAGACTTTGTAAGCAAAGTAGTAGGAATACACCTCTTCAATTGATTTTGGTTTCTGTGCACTCAAAGTACTGATTTGTTGCGTAGATAATACAGAATGAGGGAATATTCCCCCATGGATCGAAGCAAGTTCCTTTCGCAGCTCGTCAAGCTTATCATTCAATCCTGATGATCTTTCTCGTTTGGATGATTTCATACAGCTAGAGGTCCTTGACTGTCCAGTTGACATCTCAACCTTAATAATTTTATTGCCTGAAGGTTAACCAGAAAAAGAAGTTAGATAAATAGGACTCTACGATGTATGAAGCCCTTTTCCTTTCTTTGATTTGTATGTAACAGAGAGGATAAATAGCTGGCTAAGCCAAAATTTATGTGCCTGGGCTTGATTTATAGCATTCTTGCAAGCCAGGTTCAAACTCAGCTTGAATACAAAATGAGGCAAAAAACTTCACTAGAAAACATTTTTGAAATTTTCTGCTAAAAAACTTGACAGACAAAACCACAAAAAACTCAGATTTGCACTTTGCTCATGTCGAGAACAAGGAAATTATCCAATTGCAAAGCCCAAGAATGAAGAAATTGTCCAATGGTACTAATTTTACAGGCCGAAAATCAATATAATTTTTCATAACTCTCACAAGTAAGACAATCCCTTCTAAGTAATAAGAAACATCAAATAGAGGGTTACTTCAATCTTTTCTCAAGCTAATAACAGAAAGGAATAATCAAGGCAGAAATATTCCAAAAAGCTCGGTTCTCTTCTCTACAATATAAATTTTTCCTCACACTAATAAATAAGATTGAGTTGTTGCATATTTGTGTATCTGAAAAGAGAAGGGTACTTACCTTGCAATACTTGATTTGCCAGAGGTCCTACTGTGACATAAGCATTTGTTGCATAGGCAGTATGCTGAAATTCTTCTTTCTGCAGGGAGGAAAAGGCACAAATATGTTAGTTCAAAGCTTAGAGAAAAGGAAAGGAGATAAAAGTGGAAACACTTTTCATATCCCTTATTCGCTCTCTTATTTCTGCTTTAGAGGACATAAGGGGAAAAATAAAATTTGAGGGAAAAGGAGAATTTTATTTTTATATGCTTTGTAGTTTGTATTTCTGAGCATGTCGCAAATTCTACTTTCTGTTTAATCTATGAAAAAACAGAAAAGAAATCCTAAACCTTGACTTTAATACTTGAAAATTTGTCTCAAATTTAATTGTACTCAGGAATAATGGAGCTTTTTGAGGTGGCAGCTAAATAGACACCACTAAACCCCACAAACATATATAGCAACATCAGAAATATTGTTAAGCTAACTTAAGTAATTCCTTATGTCAATTAATGTGTACACATGCAACACAGAAGAGCTAATAACAATGTGTTAGAATGCGAAAGCGAAGGCATTTTTGGTTTCCTAGCCGTGGAACAAGTTGTATTTATCAAGGAATGAAAGTGAACTCCTTTTAGGATTATTTTTCTCAGTAATTTTTTGTGACAAGTGAGAAATACCTGAGGTCCTAGCACATAGTTTGGATGGACCTGCCAAAGCCTTCTCCATTTAAATATCAAACTTCTTTCTCAGTGTTCTTAATATATAAGTATGACTAAAACCATAAGAAAATAGAGAAAGGGAATTCCGAAGAAAACTTTTGATAGAAAACAAAGCAGCAAAGAACAAAGACTGATAAGACAATGTCATCAACTAGAAAATATCTAGGCAGTGATTGGCATCTTCAATACAGAAGCCACAGTAAAAAATTCAATACAGATGGCATACACACAGAAGAAGATTGTACAGAGAAAAATATTGTAAAATTGCAAAGACTGAACCTTAAAAAACAAAAAGCAAATGCCACATGGCAGGTACACTTCACTGGACTTCCGTTCAGTTGCCAAATGTATTTGCAGAAAGAATATAGGGGTAATTTCTCAGAAGCTCACAGTTCTCTAAAATAATCAAATTTTGGGTGCAAAGGACCATTGAAAAAAAAAGGAAAAGGATAGTGATCGGATAAGCTTATATTACTCTCATTTCTTCCTAAATTTTAACATCACATTAAAAATTTCCAACAGTGGTTGCCATGCTTTATAACAAAATGCACTCAAAGTAAGCCCTTGACATAGAAAACCAGAGTTGGAAGAGAAAAGATAAGAAGTCAGATTCCCCAATATTGCCTCACTTTCTGTTCTCTGCCACAAACTTTTCTGAAAAGAAAAATAAAGATTAAAATAACTGCAGATTATGGACATGAGTCTGCAAGCTATGAACATCCACCTTGGGATTTAAATAACAAGCAGTCCTTGTGCAGTTTTAGTAAATAAAACAGGAATCACCGAACTCAAATTCTGTGATGCATAACAGATTATATCACATCTTTGTCTGCAAGTTACGAACCCAACTCCATTCGCTAAAAATAATGTCGACAATACTGAATTTCACCCTATGTGTTTTCCATCCTCAATAAGCTAGCACATGTTCTAGGGAATCAGATTTCACATTTGTTGCTGGATGTTCATATTTCTACTCTAATAAATTAGTTAAAAAAAAAATAGTACTTGAAAAGAGTCCATACAAGAACATGATCCAAAACAAGCTTGATGACAAGTTGCTCCAGTTCATCTTTTTTCAGATCCAGACCTGGGTAAATATCAAGAAGAATACGTTATCCGTTTTGTGTCCATTATTCCTAAAGTTGCAAGCAAAATAAGAGAATCAAAAAGCAAATAGTAGCAGAGTGATAATGAATCATGAATTTGAAAAGAATCTGCTTTGTTTGTCTGACATTAAGCTCTCAATATAAGCATTGACCACGACAATGAATGAAGGGGGGAAACACACTCCAGCTAATGGGGGAACACAATCCAACTTTGGGGACGAGAGATAGAAGCTATATCCATGTGAAGGCTACTTTTAGTAGCCATATTTTCCCCTTAACTTAAAGCATTGATTGGCCTAATAATACCAAGATTGTCTGTTTTGGACTTCCTTTTCTCTAGGAAATGCATATTTTTTGCAATACATGATCCTGCGAAACTTACTTAGGTTCTTCTGCTTAACCTTTAGTTTTTCCACCAGTTGCAGCATTGTGACCCTCTGATCATTCTCTTGTATATCTTTCAGCATAGACAGAATGACCTTTGCATGACCTGCAGACAAATAAAGCGTAAGGAGAAAGGTACTTCCCAAAGAGAAACAAGATTAAGTTTGAAACATCAGATTGTAGATATGAAAAATCTGAAAAGGTACTTCCCGGAAGGCAAACGGGTTACTTTCGCTGGCAAGGGATTTCGAACTTGAGACCTCATACATGGAAGTCTCAGGCCCAAACCACTAGGCCACTTCAAAGGGTCATATTTTCTATGACTTTTGACAAGTTATATTGTATATTCATGTATATTTTCTATGATTTTTGGCTATTATTTATGTAAATAAAACATGGCTATATTTGTTGTAAATTAATTAGTTTATTGTATATATTTGAAATTATTTAAACAATTAACCGGCTTATCAATGTTTAGCTCTGCTACCATATCAAAATCTGAGCATCCAACCACGTAAGGCAAGGAATGAAGCAGCCCAAAATCTTTAGAAACAACTTTAGAGTCCCCAAATCAACTTTAGACAAGAAGGACGCCTACACTGAGTGGTTTCAGTGTAGGGATGAAGATGAAAAGCTAAAGCTTAAGGCTATCGATAAGAAGGCCAAGTCAGAAGCTAAGATGGCGGTTACAAATGCTAAATCAGCAGCATTTGAGTGACTGTATGAGGAGCTTAACGAGAAAGGCGGGGAAAAGAGAGTGTATAGGCTTGCTAAAACAAGAGAAAGGAAAGCTCGCGACTTGGACCAAGTGAGGTGCATTAAGGATGCGAAGGGTGAGGTGTTGGTGGACGACACTTCCATTAAATCAAGGTGGCAAGCTTACTTTCATAAACTTTTAAATGAAAAGGGAGATAGTGACACTGAGCTGGGTAGGTTGGCTCACTCTGAGCATCATCGTGATTTTGGTTATTGCAGGCAGTTCAAAGTTGAGGTAAGACGGACTATTAGTAGGATGAGGAAGGGGAGAGCGATCGGTCTCGATGGGATCCCGGTAGACTTTTGGAAGAATATGGTCAAGGATGGCATTGAGTGGTTGATTAGATTGTTCAACGCTATTCTGAAAACTGTTAGGATGCCTGATGGAGGAAGAGTACAATGGTCCCATTATACAAAAACAAGGGGGATATTCAAAACTGTAACAACTACAGGGGTATCAAGTTGCTAAGCCACATGATGAAGATCTGGGAGAGAGTAGTGGAGATGAGGGTGAGAAGAGTAGTATCTATCTCAGAGAACCAGTTTGAATTCATGCCGGGGCGGTCGACTACTGAAGCGATTCATCTTGTTCGGAGGACAGTGGAGAAATATAGGGAAAGAAAGAAGGACCTCCACATGGTGTTCATCGATCTCGAGAAAGCATACGACAGAGTCCCGAGGGAGGTCGTATGGCAGTGTCTAAAGGTGAAAGGTGTCCCAGTGACTTATACCAGGGTGATAAAGGATATGTACGATGGAGCTAAAACCTGGGTAAGAACAACGGGAGGAGATTCTGAGTATTTCCCTGTAGAGATGGGGCTCCATCAATGATCTGTGTTGAGCCCTTTCTTGTTTGCCTTGGTGATGGATGAACTGACGCGATCTATCCAAGAGGAGGTTCCGTGGTGTATGCTTTTGGCAGATGACATTGTGCTTATTGATGAGACTCGGTCTAAAGTTAATGAGAGGTTAGAGCCCTGGAGACACGCATTGGAGTCCAAAGGATTCAAATTAAGCAGGACCAAAACTGAGTACTTGGAGTGCAAATTCAGTGGTGAGAGGGAGGATACAGACTCTGATGTGAGGCTTGCCACTCATCCTATCCCTAAGAGGGAAAACTTTAAGTATCTGGGGTCCATCATCCAGAGCAGTGGCGATATTGATGATGATATCACACACCGTATTAGGGCAGCATGGACTAAGTGGAGGCTTGCCTCTGGAGTATTGTGCGACAAGAAGATACCTCTTAAACTC
>JAOTQR010000100.1:17200039-17219575 GCA_025774065.1 Solanum ossicruentum
AGGATTGTTGAAAGGTGTTAAATCTGGATACTTGGATTTTTTTGAGCATTGTGTGAAAGGAAAGCAAACAAGGGTTAAATTTGGAACAACTATCCATAATACGAGAGGTATTTTTGGATTATGTTCACTTTGATGTTTGGGGTGCTTCCAAAACACCTTCATTAGGTGGGAAACACTACTTTGTAACCTTTGTTGATGACTTTTTACAAAGGGTATGGGTGTATACGATGAATACTAAGGATGAAGTGTTGGGAATCTTAATCAAATGGAAGACGATGATAGAAACTCAAAGTGGCAAAAAGATCAAGTGTCTTCGCACAGACAATGGCGGAGAATACAAAAATGATTTTTTCCAAAAGGTTTGTGAAGAAAATGGCATCGTCAGACATTTCTCCGTCAGAAATACACTACAACAGAATGGAGTGGCAGAACGCATGAATCCAACTTTGCTGGAGTGCCATTCGATTCATGCGTTTTGCTGCTCCATTCTGTTGTGGTGTATTTCTGACGGTTAAATGTCTGACGATGCCATTTTCTTCACAAACCTTCTGGAAAAGATCATTTTTGTATTCTCCGCAATTGTCTGTGCGAAGACACTTGATCTTTTTGCCATTTTGAGTTTCTATCTTCGTCTTCCATTTGATTAAGATTCCCAACACTTCATCCTGAGTATTCATCGTATACACCCACACCCTTCGTGAAAAGCCATCAACAAAGGTTACAAAGTAGTGTTTCCCACCTAATGAAGGTGTTTTGGAAGCACCCCAAACATCAGAGTGAACATAATCCAAAATATCTTTTGTATTATGGATAGTTGTTCCAAATTTAACCCTTATTTGCTTTCCTTTCACACAATGCTCACAAAAATCCAAGTATCCAAATTTAAAACCTTTCAACAATCCTTGATCTGATAAGATTTTCAAGGATTTTCCTCCTGCATGTCCCAAGCGCATATGCCATAGCCTGGTTGCCTCTGCCTCTCTGTCAACACTAGATGTTACTGCTGTTGTCCCAATAATTGTACTACCATGATAGCGGTACAAAATTATTATCCTTCCGAATAGTATTCATTACCACTAGTGCACCAGAGCATATTCTCATCACTCCATTATCTACGATGATTTTGAACCCCTTTGAGTCTAGGGCTCCTATAGAGATAAGATTTTTATTCAAATCTGGTACATACCGAACATCTGTCAATGTTCTGCACAATCCATCATGATTCTTTAATCGGGTTGAACCAACACCATATGCAGTAATAGGGCTATTGTCTGCAGTGTGAACAACTCCACGTTCTCCTTCTTGTAGATCAACAAAACAGTCCCGATTAGTTTACATATAATAGCTACAAGCTGAGTCCATCAACCATACATCAGATGATATGGATGGCTCCATTGTAACTTGTGAGAAATCAGAATCATCACAGTCGGCTAAATTTCAATCCATGACAGCTTTTCCATTGGCCTTCTTTTTCAACTTTGGACAATCTTTCTTCTAGTGTCCTTTTTCTCGACAAAAGGCACATTCATCTTTGTTGGGTCTGGATGATCTTGACTTGGATCTCCCCTTCTTCATTACCTCTCATCACTAATGTTTCTCCTTCTCCGTTCCTATGTTTCTCTTTCTTTCTTTGTTCATTGCTATGCAAAGCTAAGAGAAATTTCATCCACTTCATTCCTCCCATAAAGTAGAGTAGTTTCAAGGTGCTCGTACTCATCAGGAAGGGATGCCAACAACATCACACTAGATCACCATCAACATATGTTACATCCATATTTTGCAAATCTGTAACTAATTTGTTGAAACTGGTGATATGATCATTCATTGTGCTACCAGAAACATAAGTGAAGTGAAATATTCTTTTCTTCATATACAGTTTATTTTGAATATTTTTCTTCAAAAATTTATCCTCCAATGTCTTCCACAATTTACTAGCAGAAGTTTCCATTGTGAATGGATACTTCTGTTCTCTTCCAAAGAGGGACCAAATGGTACCACAAGCAACACGGTTGATGTATTTCCAATTTGCATCTCCTATATTGTCTGACTTCTGTTCTTCTAGAGCAAGATCTAATCCTTGTTGAAAAAGAATATCTTCGACCTCACATTTCCACATCCCAAAGTGTCCTGTTCCGTCAAAAATTTCAACTGCAAACTTCGTATTTGTCTGAATTCGTGACATAAAGCGAAGATACCAACAACGTGTTATTGACACTTGAGTCCTATGGCTTGTCTGAGAGGGATACTTCTTTATTTCCCTCCCCCATTTTGTATTACAGATACTATTTAATAGCTGATTTCACAGACCAAGATAATACTTTTCTGATGTGGATGATCAGACTATGCTGCAACCATAGAACATACTAAGAAAAAAATATCTTGACAATACAGATCCAAGAAAAAATCTTTTCTGATGTGGAAGATCAAGCTATGTTGCAACCACGGAGCATACTCGGATAGAACCTTGGCTCTGATACCAATTGTTGTGGAAGCAAACTGGGTAGAGTAATTATTTCACAATTACTACCCCAAAAGTAAAAGCCGCTAAAAAATAGTAAAAGAGGAAAGATAAAAAGAACAACGAATTTATGAGGTTCAGTAAACGCCGCTTTGATACCATTCATTGCTTTGGCTTAAAGGTTGTTCTCATAATGGAGTTTCTGCTTCTTCCTTTCCAGTCATACCAGTCACCCACAGTTCCGAGTGTTCGTGTGATATCATGTGATTTAAATCCAAACGCGATTGCCCATTGAGTGTTAGCTCTGGAGAAGTGACGATAGAAATAGAGAAGGAAAGGAAAAGGGTTAGAATCTGGTGATCAAGATCAGAAGGATCACCAGAGAAGAGGAGAGAGAACGAAAAAACAGACCTCTTATAGTTCAGGTTTCATCATCACACGAAATTAAAAACTTCTTCATGCATTTTTTCCAATACCTTTAGATTATTTCTCCGCTAGAGCAACCACAAAAAAGAAAAGAGGAATACAAAACTTCGGAAAAGAAGGAAACTTTTGCAACGCAGCGGAAGCTTCTTGGGTCTACAAAGATCATAGAGGCTTTAATAACATGTAAAAATAAGAGAGAGAAAACTAGCATTGAATTGATTATACACAACATACAAGAGTGATCCTTTAATAAGGGTTATGAAATAAGGAATACTATTCTTAGAAGGAAATTATGCAAATATTGAGACTCAATTTCTTATCTTTTTTTAATCAAGTAATATTAAAATTGGCACCAAGTAGGCACATTGGAATGCGCATTACACAAAGAAAAAGCTCAAGACCTTACAGTGATATTGAGTTCCTAATTATGATACACTTTGGAAATACAGTCTATATCTTTATATCTAGAATGAATCTAGAGAATTGTTACATGTAACTTGATTAATTTTCTTGACCTTCAACAAGCAAAAAAGTCGGAACTTGAAAGATTATGTGGGACATGTAGCATCTGTGGTTGCTTTATGGGTAAGCAGGAAATACCCTATGGATGGTTTACAAGAAAACCGTAGATAGACAAGTTTCTTGTCCTTTACTCACTACTGTCGAATTTTCTTTTAACCCATAACGGGGGAAAGAAAAAAAAACAACTACACTTGATTCTTGCCACATTCATCAAGTTGTACAAAGAGAGATCACAACTTTTTGACATTTTAAATCGGGATACTTAATCCTTATGAGATATTATAATTTGACTTGCTTTTTGTCATCAGTTAAAGTTAAAATTTATACTTCAACTTTTTTATTCTTTGACACACTTGTACCACTTTCATTCTTTGGTCAAGATACTAAGGCTTCGAAAAAAAGTAACAGATTGACAGGATTTAAATGTGGCAGGGTCTCCCTTTCATGCTTGAAGAGCAATGCTCCATTAAAAAAAATCCAGAAAAGTCACAAAATTATCCAAGCTCGTGCATATAATTTAAAGCTTATGTAAGATCAATAAATATACTACTCCCTCATTCCCATTTTATGTAGCACCTTTTGACTTAGCACAGTGTTTAAGAAAAAATGAAGACTTCTGAAACCTGTTGTCTAAATAATTCTTAGATATTTGGTGTAGCTGAGAATCATTTCATTAAGAGTAAATAGGAAATTTTAAAGTTAAATTTGTTTCCAATTAGAGTAAGGTGGCATTCTTTCAGGGACAGACCAAAAAGGAAAGGGTGCCACATAAAATGGAAAAGAGGGAGTATAATATACTCAGTATATTTTATTCATCAAACTTTCTTTTATCTGTGGATATCTTGTCCTCGCTTCTTGTATACACGCATGTACTAGTCAAATGTTTTTTTCCTCTATCTTCTAAACTGGAAACATTAGACTGATTCCACCATGAAGCCAATCAGATAATAAGTGATATGCACAGGATAGGCTGTTAGCCTCTCAAAGATGGATGAGAGGACAAAAAAGAAGAGATGTCCTTACAGATTTAAGTCATTTAACTATAGTATACTGGAAGTGGGAAAACACACAATTGTAGACTTACATCAATTGAAATTAGAGAAAGACGACCAGCATGGTGACACTTTTCAAGTTTTGACATAAATCTCTTGCTCTTTGATATCTTTTCTGGTGTAACATATAATATTTTAAGCTCATCGTCGCCCTTCTCCAAAGCCTTGTATATGAACTTCTCTTTCTCCTTGGTAGTTGTTGATGTCAACATGAAAGCTGGGATGCCTAAAGCTGATAGCCCCATGACCTGAGGCAATTTCTGTCAGCAGTTGTTGCATATAAAAGGAAGATGGATTGAGTTCTTGGATACCTGATCTTGAATAAGAGAAAGCAAAGGACTGACAACAAGAGCCACACCATCCCGCAGAACTGCTGGAAGTTGGTAGCAAAGACTCTTGCCCCCACCAGCAGCCATGATTACTAGAACGTCCCTTCCACTCATTATTGCGTTTATTATCTACGAACATATTACTGACATCAGCAAATCTCTAAATGGAAAATCACAAGTATATTTTAAAAATTCACCAGAAGATGATTTAATGTAAATCTTTACTATGTGCTCTTTGGATTCAGTAATACCCCAACAGGAAGTATTTTGTCTATCAATAAACCACAGTAAGATGAGAAGGAACACGGACTAATCAATCGAGATGAATAATGATTTGAGAATACTGCCACACCCAACATTTCAATCTCCACAACCACTTCAGGAGCAAAATCATAATATGCTGCCTCAAATTTCTAAACTCAGCTTTTCCTCCTCCTTGTTAGCAATAAGAGTGTTCCATTTGACTACGTTAAAGCATCTTTATTCTTTAATTCATGCCATATGAATTTCTCCTCAATGAGTCAAGTCTTCTTTTCCACCTGGCCAATTTTTTCTCGCATCGCTAACCCCTAGCCTAATCTCCGGAATTTACTTTTAGCAACTAAAGGAAACCCAAATAATTCGTTGGACAAAAACTAACTTCAGATTCCAGAATCCCTTACCAATACATGAATTTCACTAACTTCATTGACCGGATATAACAAACTTTTTCACTAATTTACATGTAGACTTCAAAAACTGTTAATATTACTCTTAAATGCCTAAACTGGTTCTTAGCCTCACAAAAATATCAAAATATCAAGAGCATAAAGCAAATGGGAAATCCCTAAATTGCTACCTCTAATATGTCACTTGAAGCTACTTAGCCATCCACGTTGATTTGCCATCCTTATCATACTCCCAAACCCCTCCATAGCAATACTTAATAGGGATGGTGTCAAAGGATCCCATCATAACATTCTCCTTTGGGATGAGAAAGAACCTTTAGAAGAACCATTTATCATAAATTCACAATAGACAATCTAACAATACTAATGGTGAAAAATAATCCATCTAATCTATTTACTATGAAAACCCACGTCTCTTCCCACCTTGGATAGAAAGTCGCAATTTACATGATCATAGGCATTTTCATTATCCAGCTTGCAAAGAAGCTCAGGTACTTCCTCCATTGTTCTTGAATCCACCATACAATTGCATCTATGATATGTTTGCCCTTATTATCCATTGACAAAGTCCTACAGCCTCCAAGGGAAGTATGACTACAACCACCCTAGATCCCTTGGCAATAGGTGCCAAATGTAATTTTGTAACAACCCAACCCCTTGTTTTAAGTGCTTGTCTAACAACACAACCGGTCGTTTTGATTTATGTAACCTTTTTCCCTATCTGAGACTTCTCGTAGGTTCATTTGGTTATTTATGACTTGCAGATATGGGGGCACAGGTAGCAAGAAGTTCGGGAGCATTTTGCAACATTTGAACTCAAACTAGAAGCATAAATTCCATAGAGTGTACCGAAGTCAACAATATGGGTAAATGAACTTAGAATCATGGATCAAAGGTTAGGTACGTATGATAATTTTGGACTTGTCTGTATGTTTGAATAAGGACCCGAGGGGCTCCGGTGCAATTTGACACTATTGTGAGAAAGTTGAAAAGTTGTGGATTTTTAAGAGTTCAAAAGTTTGATTTGGACCTTGATTTTGAGTTGTGACGTTTCCGTACATGTTTTTGATCCTTTGAAAAGACCATATAGGGTAATGTTGTTGGAGGGGAACCCAAGGGGCTCAATGAGTTTCAGCGCGTTTGGAGCAAATTTTTAGAAGATTCGAAGTGTTAAAACATGATTTGGCCTGATTTCACAAGAGAAAAACACCAATCTATAGGAATTTGGAGATGATTTTTGAATGGAAATTGTAGCTTTTTGAGTCTAGTTATCACTGGTTCAAACTGTTCATCATTTCCACATTTCTACAATAAGTTATGGTCATTTTACTGGAGAGCGTAGAGCATTTTCTTATACAGAAACTTCATGACACTACTTAAGTCAGGTGCTTGTGATTTTTATTTCATTTCCCAACTCCTGGAGTTCGGTTTTGAAAGGTTGAAGTTATGGTTTCATATACAAGCTTGGAATAAGTTAGTCTAACTTGAATCTAAGATTATTGCATGAATCTAACCTTGGATTTGTTGTTTGAACATGAAACCAGAGATGGACTTGTTATACCTATTTTTCATGATTCTTGATTGTTACCTGATTACCTGAGCATATTTTCATGCTAGTGATAATGTTATAGGCATCATTTTCCACGCTAGATTTACTTTCCTAACTAAGTGCAAGTTAGATTACATGTTTAGCTGATAGTTATGTCGTATTGTATCCTTTGCGACTGCATACCTGATTTCAAACCTTGATATGAATTTGGTGCGTGAGTTGTTTTGCGTCGTTCATTAGTTCTCATGTGAGTTGTCTGTTAGTTATCGTATGACACATGAGTTGTCTGTGTTGGTTATCAGTTCAAACGTTAGTTGTCCGTGCTGATTATCTTGATACGTGATTTGTCCATGCAACGTGTGGACATGGAATTATCCCCCTATGGTCACTGCTTCTGGCCACCCTAGGCAGTGTGTCGTGCTGAGACCACTGGTTATGAGACAATTGGGAGAGTCAGTATCATATGTATTTGATTTATTTACACGTACTTGCATATCATTATACATGTTGTACTGGTGTATAAATTGATACATTGTTTAGATTGACTTGCCTTGTATTGATATTCTTCTTATCTGTTGAGATTATATTATCTGGACAGGTCCAGACAGTAGGTATTTTGAAACCAACCTGCCATACTTTGCTGGGGTAGGCCAATGATACTCACAGAGTACACACAAGTTAAACTGTTTTGTGGTGTTTGTGAGAAAGCATTGGAGATCATACCAGTGTTCCCGTGTTGAGTTGCCAGCTAGTTCTTCGTAGTTTAGAGTCATTCATCATGTTGTATTTCAAACAGATGATGTACTTCTCATACTCAGAGCTGTACCTTCCCTTCTTAGTAGATCATGACTTGTGGCACCAGTTCTTTGGGGCTGTATCAATTACTCCGCATTGTATTCAATTTAGTGCCATCTGATTTATACTATCTTGTGGTTACATCAAGATTGGTTTGCCTGAAGGGTTGGATTAGGTGCCGTCACGGGCCTAAATGGGATTTCGGTCATGACAAATTCTGGGAAGACTATTGTTGCTCCTTTACAAGATTAGCAAAATGGAATGCAGCTGATGCAAAACAACCCAAAGATGTCAGAGCATAAAGGTTACAACGAAGGTGACCAGTAATCAAACCATGTGAAATGAGGAGGATGAGTTTATTGGCTTTTGAAAAATAATATTATATTCCACAGAAGGGGAAAAGAACCTTGTGGAATATGGATAAACAAAGAACCTTAGAAAGAGAGAGCTTTCTAGTTTCTACAATGTTCATCTTATCACATATAAAACTAGGAACCATTTGGGTGTTCCAAGCATACACAAAAAATGAAGTCATCAAACAATCAAGGAAGGTGGATCTATTTTAACAAAGGTCTGGGAAGATAGATCTTATGCCAAAGAGGAAAAACAAGGTGAGATGACCGACAAAGAAAGAGGAGAAAACAAAAATAAAGAGGAGACAACACCATTTAAGGAAAAAGGTATGTTCTTATTTTTTATTGGGAAAAGGGGCAAATATACCCCTCAACTTTGTGATTAGAGTGGATATACCCTCACTAACAAAGTGGTGCATATACTCTGCTCATGAAGCTGAAACAAAACAGATTAAAGGAAATCCAGCAAGCAAAAGGCAGTTCCCCCCAATAAAAACAAGAACATGCCAAAGGAATTGAAAATTTGATCTTTGATATGAAATTCAAAGATGGAGAGCCAAGGATGAGAGGGAGAAATTTATCCATTGTGAAAGAATGATGGTTAAAATAATGAATTGGAATGTGAGGGGGCTAAAATAACAGAAAAAGGGTAGTAGTTAGAAATGTGACAAATCAATGGAGGCAGATGTTTATATTTTGGTGGAAACCAAGCTAGAAGGCAATGTCAGTATGCTACTTCTGATCATCTGGAGTAATAGATGGACTGGTGAACTACACTTGGAAGCAAATGGCAGTAATGGAGGGATCATCATTCTTTGGTATGAAAGGATTTGGGAGGGTGAGCTAGTAAAGAGTGGAAATCAATGTATTACCTGTAAATTGACAGGTAAAAATTAGAAATTAACATGGTTCCAGACAGGTGTTTATGCTAAACGCATTAGACTAGAAAGAAGAGAATTAGGGTACAAATTGGGAACCATGATAAGTCTCTATACTGGACATGGGTGGTGTGTGGTGACTTTAATGTCATCAGATATCCTTCAGAAAGAACAACTTGTTACAGAATTAATGGTGCAATGACAGAATTCTCCGATTGCATGGATGAACTACAACTCATAGATCCTCCTTTATTTGGAGCGTCTTACACATTGAGAAGAGGGGGAAACCGTTGGACAGCCTCAAGGATTCATAGATTCCTGTTGTCCTCCCAATGGGAGGAATAGTTTGTCAACGTCAAACAAGAAATTCTCCCAAGATTGGCATCTGATCATGTTGTGGATGCCTGAAGCCAATAAATTAAGTATTTAATTATATATTTAATAGCCAATAAATTAAGTATTTAATTATATATTTAGTAGCTTTCTTTGTTATTCTAGAATAGGATTTATGTTTCATAGCTTCATAAGGATTAGGTTTAGCTATAGTAATTAGTTTGGAATAGGGGTTTCCTACTAGCTATAGTTTTTAGTTTGGGATAGAATTTACATTTCCTACTTTCATAAGGATTTAACTTCTTATTGTTGTTATTAGACTCCTATTTAAAATAGTTTCTGACGAATAAATCAATAAGTCATATTTTAGCAAAAAGCAAGAGATCAGATCTCTCTTCCATTGAATTCTAAGGTTTCAATTTCCCTTCAACGAGCTGAATTCTATATACAAAAATAGGCTGATCTAGGAATTCGAACAAAGGCAAGGAAAAGTTGAAGTCAATTGATTTAGATTTTCCCGTTCATCGTCTTGTGACTCAATCCTTCTCTAGAAATCCTAACAATTTGGTATCAGAGCCTGACACAATGGACGATGAGATTAATTCTAGGTTTCAAAAAGAATGTGTAATTACAAAAATATTGATGGACTCTAAACTTGCATCCATGGAACGTCTCGGCGAAAAAATTGTCCAAGTCATTCAAGGACAACTTTATAGCTTAGGAATAGGCTTCACAAAACCAGTAGTCCACGGGACTAAGTCCCACAGTGCCCCAACAACAGGTAGATCAACAAATCCTACTGCTACTAGATGCAATGTGCTGCCTATTCAACTGGCTGATCAGAATCATCAAACTAGTGGCAATTCCCATTCGACAATACCAAGGTATGCAAGGATAGATTTTCCTAATTATGATGGCACCAACGACCCATCAATTTGGGCACATCATTGTGAGCAATTTTTTGAAAATCAACATAAAACAGATGTGGAAAAGGTCGGAATGGCTGGGTTTCACCTGTTGGGAGAAGCACATAATGGTATTATCAGCTTAAACGAGCAAAGGGCCCAATGAGTTGGGAAGACTTTCAGAAACATTATTTCCAGCGATTTGGACCACCTAAGAGTAGCAACCCAGTAGGAGAATTGGTCACGCTTCAACAAACAAGTATAATTGAAATTTATCAACGTCAATTTCAAGAAAAGTTAGCTAGGCTGATGAGCTTATTCCAAAACACTTGCATGTGGGAATATTTATGGCAAGGTTGGATGATTCAATCCAATTCGACGTGCAATTGCTCAACCACCTAACTTATCAACAACTACGAGTATAGCCAGGGCTTTAGAACAAAAGCAACAACCGCAAAAAGTAAGTAATGTTCACGAGGGGGCATGGCAGCAGCCTCAGACAAGTCTTGGCAGCACGACAAACTCAGCAAAATCTGTTGTTAGTTTAGTCAGTTCAATTACATCGGCTAATGCCCAGCCCAACAACCAAATCCCTTTTGTCAAGCGATTAACTCACATAGAAATAGCAGATAGAAAAGCTAAAGGATTATGCTATAATTGTGACGAACAATATTCAGCCAGTCACCGCTGCAACCAACTTTTCTATTTGGAATTGGATGATTTAGCTAACAACACTATTCTAGGAGTTCTCAATGACAGTCGTGGAATTCAAGCTTGAGGACAAGCTCTTTCAACTTGAGGGTAATGTTGTAGATGTCTAAATTAAGTATTTAATTATATATTTAGTAGCTTTCTTTAATATCTAGAATAGGATTTATGTTCCATAGCTTCATAAGGATTAGGTTTAGCTATAGTAATTAGTTTGGAATAGGATTTAGGTTTTCCACTAGCTATAGTTTTTAGTTTGGGATAAGATTTAGGTTTCCTACTTTCATAAGGATTTAACTTCTGATTGTGGTAATTGAACTCCTATTTAAAAAGGTTTCTGAGAAATAAATCGATAAGTCATATTTTAGCAGAAAGCAAAAGATCAGAGTTCTCTCTTCCAATGAATTCAAAGGTTTCAGTCTCCCTTCAACGAACTGAATTTCATATACAAAAATAGGCTGATCTAGGAATTCGAACAAAGGCAAGGGAAAGTTGAAATTGATTGATTCAGATTTTCCTGTTCATTGTCCTGTAACTTGATCCTTCTATAGAAATCCTAACAGATCATAATCCAGTCCAGTTGACTTGTGGTAATATGAATCTCAAGAAATCTTACTTCAAGTTTGAAAATTGGTGGATGGGAGTTGATGGGTTCGAATGGAATGTGAGAGTGTGGTGGCTCTCTTTCAAAGTCAAGTGGCATACCTCGCTACATCCTAGCAGAAAAGTTGAAATTGCTAAAAGCAAAACTGACAGAGTGGAGTAAAACCAACAGGGGCAACTAGAAAAGAGGATATCATCGACCAAATTGCAAATTTGGAGACTATCCAGGAGCAAAGAAATCTTACAGATGATGAAATGCTACAAAAAAAACAACTTGGCTCTAGATTTTGAGGAGGTGGCTAGAAGAGAAGAGATAGGTTGGAGACAAAGATCAAGAATACAATGGCTGAAACAAGGGGATAAAAATACTAAGTACCTTCACAGAATAGACACAGCACATAAAAGGTTTCATTCAATTGACAACTTGATAGTGGATGACAATAATATCAAAGATCCAGTAGAAATTAAGGAGGCCATCCAAAGCTTTTACCAGAATTTCTACAAGGAATCTGAAGTGTGGAGGCCATAATTGCTTTTTGACAATCCCACATATATAACTGAAGAAGAACAAGAATGTTTACACAAACATTTTGAAGAGACGGATATACTGGACAGTTGCAAGCTATGTGAGATGGAAAAGGCTCCTAGGCCAGATGGCTTTTCAATGTCTTTTTATCTTGCTTTTTGGGATCTGCTTAAAGAGTATATTAAGAATACTTTACATGACTTTCGTGTTCATCAAAGGACTAAGAAAAGCTTCAATGCAACTTATGTGGTTCCAATCCTAAGAAAGCAGGGGCATCAGAACTAAAGGACTTTAGACGATTAAGTCTGACCACTGGCATCTACAAGGTGATAGCAAAGCTATTGACCGAAAGGCTGAAAAAAAATGTGGTGGATAGGCTAGTCAACAAACATCAACATGGCATCCATAAAAGGGACGCAGATTATGGACGTTGCCCTCATTGCTAGTGAGTGTATGGATTCCAAAATGAAAGGAGATAATCCTGGCGTCATGTGTAAGCTAGACACTGAAAAAGGCTTATGACCATGTTAATTGGAACTTCTTGATAAGCATACTCAGACAAATGGGATTTGGAGAAAAATGGTTGGACTGGATCAATATTTGCATCACTACAGTCAAATTTACTGTTTTGGTGAATGATGATACCGTGATTTTTTGTGAACCTACTGATTGTTACTTCTATTCTTTGAATCCAATTCTGGTCCGAAAGTAAATTAGGGAAAGACCAATCTTTTTCCAATTAAGGAGAAGCTAAACATCCAGAGCTTGACAGATATACTAGGATGCAAAGTGAAACATCTGCCTACAGTTTACTTGGGTATGACTCTTGGCTGCCAACATAAAGAGATAAGTGACATGGGATGGCATAATAGAGAAGGCAGAAAAAAGATTGACAAGGCGGAAGACCCAATATTTGTCAATAGGAGGAAGATTCACTATCATAAAATCAGACCGTGATTCTTTACCTACTTATGTAATGTCTTTGTTCCCTCTTCCCTGGAAGGTTCTGAAGAAACTAGACAAACATAGAAGGAACTTCCTTTGGCACAATTATAAGGACAACAATTGATACAACTTGGTGAAATGGGACACTACACTGAACAATAGATACTTGGGAGGTTTGGGCATTAGAAACCTAAAGAAATAAAATGATATTCATTTGCTGAAATGGATGTAGATATATAATGTGAAAAAAGACTATAGAAGGATGTAATTAAGGGCAAATACAGCGAGAATCCATGGTGCAGTAATGACAGCTCTTTACCTTATGGGGTTGGGGTATACAGAACAATTAGAGATCTCTGACCAATGATAAAAGAGAACATGGTAATTAAAGTGGAAGCTGGAAGAAAAACAAAGTTCTGGGGAGATGCATGGAACAACCAGATCCCTCTGAAAGATATTCTCTTGAACATGTTCATTATCTCTAACAACCCTGAAGCAACTGTCAAATAGTGTTGAATTGAACAAGGGTGGGATCTATCTTTTAGAAGACTCTTGAATGACTGGGAAGAAGGGGAGCCTTGAAGTGACCGGGAAAGTTGTTGCCATGTGATAACAAGGTCATGGGTTCAAGCCTTCAAAATAGTCTCTGATAGAAATGCAAGGTAAGACAGCATACAATAGACTCTTGCGGTCGGATCCTTCCCCAAACCTTGCATATAGCAGGAGCTTTAGTGCACCGGACTTGCCTTTTTTGAATGATTGGGAAGTGGACAAAGAGGCCAACCTACTTTATGAAGTAGGGACTTCATAGGTACTACTTCAGTTCCAGACTCTATGAGATAGAAACACAAAAAGATGCAATTTCAATGTTAAAAGAGTCTATGAAACAGTTAATATACAGCAAAACAGAAGATAATGAAGTCTATGGAAAAATGTCTGGAAAAACATTGCACCAACAAAAGTAAAATGCTTCACATAGAAAAGCTTGTGTGACACAAGAGGTTTTGAAGAAAAAGAGGAGAATTATAGTATCCAAATGTAAACTTTATGAGAAAACAGATGAGACAAATAGTCATCTTTTCTTGCATTGCCAAGTCGCTACTCAGTTATGGAATTTATTTCTTACTCTCACAGACACAAAATGGACCGTGCATGAGCACACTGTTGATCTACTTAATTGCTGATTAGAAGAGGTGGAAACAAGAGCAAGAAGAGATGGTGGAAAATCATTCCACATTGCATTTGGTGAACTGTGTGGAGAGAGAGAAATAGTAGATGTTTTGAAGATAAGTCCAATTCTATTCAAGGAATTAATAGAATTAAATGAAATTGTATGTATCTTTCTGTTTTTGGTGTAAAGAAACAAATATAGAGGAATTGGAGTTTGTAGACCAGTTAGGCTCTCTGTAAGTAGTTTCTCCCCCAATTCTCCTTTTGAAGGTCTTCGACATATCCTTAATGCTGAGGGATACAACATTACCAATTCTCTTTTATGCAAGGGTGGGCATTTGGTTCTTCAGTTCGATTTTAGCAAATTTCGATTTGGTTCTTCAATTTTCGATTTTAACAAAGTGTGCACCATATACCGAACCGAACTAATTAGTTCAGTTCAGTTTTATTCGATGTTTTTAAATCAATTTTTTGGTCTGAACTAATGAAAAATAAAATGAGGAGAAAATCAAAGTATAAGACACTTAAAAACTTAAAATTATATTAAGTGGTGATGTGACCCCATGGAACGCTTATTGTACTTAAAACACTATATTTATCTTTGTTAAGAACTTGCACCTCCAACTATTGCTTGAAAAAAACAAACACGAAGATGAATTCCTTTACATGACATAAATCAACAAAAAAATATTTGAATTTCTCTTGGAAAATAATATTTCAAGTTAACTATATGAATTATAAATTTGTTGCTACTTTGACTTGTCTCATGAATGATTTAATTGCTAGTCAATTCTTCGGTGCACCAAAGTTTCGAGACCCCTACATCGAATTGAACTTTTAAAACAAGAACACCGACACCGAACCGAAGAACCGAATTAGTTTGGTTTGGTTCGATTTTTCGCTTTTTCAGTATTTATGCCCACCCCTATAGTTTTATGTTCCTCTTTTGAAGGTCTCTAACATGTTCTTAATGGTGATAAATACAACATTACTAGTTTTAAAAAAAAAAAAAAAACTAAAAAGAGGTGCATATATATATACTCGTCGTCCAACAAATAATACATGTTTACCCTTATTGTCAACAGACATACATCAAGTGAAGTAAAAGATATTAAAACTAGTTTTAAACTACAAAAATATGTCACATGGCTTTACAAGATTAATTCACCATTTTCTCTATCCCTCCCAATCTGACAAAACTCGACCCAAATAAGAAAAACTCAATCCCTCTTCTACTTGGTCATAAAATGGATTTGGGTCCGATTTGAATAAAAGAGGGATTGGATTTTTATTCTAATTGGGTCGAGTCTAGAGGGGTAAAAAAAAATGGGTGAGGTAATTTTTTTAAGCCAGATGACATTATTTGAATTACAAAACTAGTTCTAAAAAAATTTTAATTCAGTAAATATATGTTTGTTAACTAAAAGGTAAATATGCACCATTTAGTAGATGTCGAGAGTATATATACAACATTCCAGGTATATATACAATATTGTTAACTGTCAAGGGTATATATGCATCACTTTTTAAACAAGGGGTATATCCACTCTAAATCACAACGTTGAGTGGTATATTTGCCCATTTACCCTTTATATTTTTTTATGATGGTGATGTTTGGGTTAGCTTGCACATACCTCAACTATTACACGTTATTTGCTACCTCCCACCAACACAGGTGCCAGATAATTTTATACATCAGAGATTTGGAAGATGCAAAACATTACCTAGTGTTTTTACCTCCGTGGAATTTGAACTTGAAACCTCATGGTTATTCGCTACTTCGTTGACCACTAGACCACATCCTTGATTGCAAATAAATTTTCTTAATTTGGTTTTTAGAGAAGAAATTTAAAGAGAGGATAGGATATTTCGCTTCCAATCTGTCAAAATCGCACACTACAACACGTAAAGATAGAAAAAGAGTGTCACTATGAGCAGCACGAATAGCCTACAAGTGGAACCTATTTTAGGCACTAGCAGCACAATCCCATCCCACTTTGTCAATTCAATGTTCACCTCTTATATTGAAATCCTTTTTCAATAGGTTCACCAATATTAGAATTCTTTTTTTAGAAAAGAACAGACCTAGGCCATACTCAACCTCTCGCTTTGTGTTGCCAACTGGCACTTTGCTCTTAATGATGAATCTTAAAGTTTTTGTAAGTATGCAAAACCTTGTAACTTAAGTCGAACAGTAAAAAAACAAATGTAGACAGAATGGACCAACCTCTTGCTGGTTTGCCCGATATTTTGATATGCCAAAAACATTAAACCTAATGTCATCAGCTTGAGAGTCCCATTCAAATGGCCTTGACCAGTCATCTACTGAAACAGCAGCATTATCAGCACCCAGGCCACTAGATGATCCACAACTTTCCACCAGAGCTTTAAGTTCAAATTGTCTCTCATGCAATTTCTCTTGTCGATCTAGCAAATATTTTATTTGGTCTGGACAAGAAGACATTGAAGACCGTGCTATCAGAAGCACAAATAATTTACATTGCAGAAGAATTGGAAGATCAAACACCCAAGGACAGAACTCCATCACGAAGACAACACAATGAAAAGGGAAAGAAAAAATCAACACAAAATCATTTTAAGATTAGTCGTAACAAGGTTCTGAAACTCTTTGTTAATAAAAATAGCAGATGAGTGAGGATTTAATGTCCAGAGTAACTTGTTATCAGAGTGATATAAATCACATTGACTAAAGTTATGTAGAATAACACTTCCAGAAGCCAGTGATCAATGTTGAACACCATCTCCATAAAGACAAGCTGGAGAAATGGGTCGCGCAGGCAATAGTTTTCGAGTTTTTCCGTTCCTTGAAAACATCACACAACCTTGAAAAGTTTGTGATTTGAAAAAAGTGAACACTTTTGATGTGACACAAAAAGAAATGGATGACTAAATTTGGAAACTTTGATGACATTGGTCCAATTCAATAAGAAAAGAAGGAAGACTCACGGATGCTAACTGCTTAACTTTTTTTTTTAAAAAAAGTCTAGACAGTGCTTTCCAAGATTCACGGGTTGGTTTCCTCTTTGCTCGACACAAGAGGCGCTTGTGTAAATCCTTTCTTACAATATGGAACACCATCTCTTCTCTTGTTTGGTGGGTAGTTTGGAAAAATGAAATGTGATATATTTGAAGACAAGAAGGATAATGTTGTTAATCTCAAACACATGCTAACTTTTGCCCAGCTTTTGCTGCAACATGTGCTCAGCTTATGTTTGAGTCGGAGGTCGTGATTGATGTTCTTAGCTACTTACACTCTTTGTAATGTTCCTCTTTTGGATATAATTTCACCAGTTTTTAATGGCACAAATCAATCAAATCCTCCTCTCACCTATCCATAAAAACTACCATGCCCTTCTAACCAAAGCATCAAGTTGGTTATTCACAATAACGTAAGAATCACAAGCTCAAACCAAATCGATGAATTCATCGCAATACAAATTAAAACCCCACCTAGCTTCTGTTTTAGCTCGATTGTAACAAATATTACCCAGGTAGCATAGTAACTAATATTGTCAGATTCCTGACGCCAAAATGCTGAAAAAGTATCTCAATTATGATAAGCAAACAATGTAACTTTTTCTCTCTGATTGTCTATAATTTTTCATGAATTAATGTATGATATGTAATGTGTATTGAAGACCTTATGAACTAGTGATCCTATCTGTACATAAGAAAATTTAAGACTTCGGTGATCAAGTCAAACATATTTAAATCTGTTAGCAAGTCTGAAACTAGGACACCTACAGTAAACTAACAATACCAACCTTTCTAATTGTTGCCAAGAAGTAATTTGATTCACAAAATGCTCCCAAACTTTGTTGACAATGATAAGGACATATTATTATCCCACCATCCCATGTAGCAACATTCATTCTCTTTCTTTTCCATTTTCTCAAGAAATTGTCCACCGTGTTGAGAACTCAAAATAAAAAGTTATTCTTGCTGCTATAGAAACTACAGAGCCCAAAACCTATCGTAAGATCTAAGGTGGTAAATTGCTCAAAGGCTTAACTTTAGACGCAAGAAAGAGCTGAAAATGTTATCTAGGATAATAAAAAGGATTTATTTACAAGCATCCAGGGCGTGACCTAGTGATATATAAAGTGGATTAAAAAAACCATGAGGTCTCAGGTTCAAATACCAAAAAGATGTTGGAGTCCACGTAGCGGAGTGAGCAATAAAATTTAGGAGGAATAAATAGAGCAAAATGGACACCAGAAAATTTAACGTTGTTCACCCAAAACTTTTAAACTACGTCCACAAATCAACATTTCTACTATATTTCTTCTACTATAACAAATAGTAGGTACAAGTGTACAAATTCTTCTACTATTACAAACAGTAGGCTCTCAGAGAAAAATACCAAAAATAATGAACTCACTATTTCTTTTAGGAAAAAATATTTCCTAAGCATACACTCTAATTTTTTTTCACAAGCCATTTTATTTTATAGTCTATGGTATACCTCACAGAAGAAAAATACTCACTTTCTCTCTGTGTCTCTCTCTGTATTTTTCTCTCTATCTGATGATCTTAAAAACTAAGGAGCAATTGCTCCTTTTATAGAGATGTCGACAGGCTCCTTTTTTAATTGTCAAAAGTTGGTGGCCAACTTTAAAACAATATCCAAACCAGGCGACTTGAGAAGCCAAGTTCAAATTGTGTTGCAAAAGTTGAATTGAAATTCAGGGAGTTGCCATGTTTGAAACATTGGCATGTGGGTTGTGTTTGAATTATTGCATGTGGGCCCTCCATTTAGAGGGACCCACTTAACAATTCTCCCCCTCCCAACAAATGGAGGGCTCTGTCAATCCTGCAGCTGATCGACAATACTCAAACTTCTCTCTTGGCAGAATTTTTGTCATCATATTCGATCCATTTTCATCAGTATGGATCTTTTGAAGTTGTAGCAACTTCTTCTCCGATGCATCAGTTATCCAACAATATCTTATGTCGATGTGTTTGGACTTTGCATGAAAAGAGGCATTCTTGCAAAAATGGATGACACTTTGATTGTCACAAAACATCTCAAGCTTGTTCTGTTTGACACTAAGTTCCTTAAGAAATTCCTTCATCCATAA
The DNA here is from genome assembly GCA_025774065.1 of Solanum ossicruentum. NCBI lineage: Eukaryota > Viridiplantae > Streptophyta > Magnoliopsida > Solanales > Solanaceae > Solanum > Solanum ossicruentum. Next base: position 17,219,362 of record JAOTQR010000100.1, read on the forward strand.
CAACTCTTTGCAAGCTTCTATTGCTGCTATAAATTTTGCTTCTGTAGAAGATAATGCAATACATTTTTACAATTTCGACTGTCATGATACAACTCCCCCTGGAAATGTAATGAGGCATCCCAATGTAGACTTTCTCAAGTCAACATCGCCAGCTAAATCTGCATCTGTGTATCCAACTAACACAGGTTCTGCCTCTCCAAAACATAAGCATATT
>JAOTQR010000100.1:17228444-17238682 GCA_025774065.1 Solanum ossicruentum
AGTGAACTACGACGACGAGTTCGAAGGAGCTTCTTCACCACCCACAAGCTTTGTCTAGACAGTTCTCGACCAATAATCCCCAAACTTCTGACTTTCGAGAGCCAAATCAGCTTCTCGAGAGCTCGATTGAAAGATGTGTGAATTGTTTCGAACTTTGGAATAAGATTGACTCGTCAAAAAAATAGGCTTGTTTTTATGTTTTCTTAAGATTTTTGACCCTGATTTCCAGTTTTTCCCTGAAGATCTCCGAAAAAATCTCCGAAAATCTCTCCAAAAAAAAACCCCCTCCTCCGAAGAAGAAGATAAAGTGGCTATATAGCCCTCGAGAACTGAAGGAAAACGGTCGAACAACCTGGAATCCACTATGGATTTTCCGAGTTCGAATCAAAAGACTCATTCTTCTTCCCCTTTTTCATCAATTGCGGAGTAAAGATTGATTAAAGAGGAAAGTGGGTGCGGGTTGTCAGGAGGGTCGGCGCATGCGTGGGTTTTTCTGGGGAACGAGGGCGAAAAATGGGGAATTTGGTCGGGGATCGGGGACGGCTAGGGTTTGGGTTCAAGGGAAAGGGAGAAATGAGGAAGAAGAAAGGGAATTGGAGATATAAGGGGCGCGTGAGTCACACGCGCCCGTAAAACTTTTTTTTTTTTAAAGATTTTAAATTTAAAAAGTGATTAAAAAAATGCATGTTTTGTCAAGATAATTGTTTCAAAATTGTTCCCAATTTGACGAATGATTTATGAAAAGGCCGGACAAAATTGGGTGTCAACAACTATTCCTATTTTGTATTTTAATTTTACTATATTTTACTTGTTATTGCTATTCTAGGAGGAGGCCTTCTCTTCGTTTTCTTTCTCTATTTTTCTCAATTTCCTATTTTGATTTATAATTATATTTTTATAATTATTTTACTTAAATTATTGGTATATCAAAAATAATTAATCTACCTATATAAGATAGAAATAAATTTTTATCTACATTATCTTTTTAAGATTTCAGTTATAAAATACTTTCTTTATCCCATTTTATGTGGCACCTTTTTCTTTTTGATCCATCCCAAAAAAGAATGTCACCTTACCATAATTTGAAACAATTTGGATTTAAAATTTTTTCCTTTTACCCTTAATGAAATGAATCTCAACCACACAAATTTCTCAGAATAATTTTAGACCACAAGGTTTTTTTTGTTAACTAATATTTTATTAACCGCCAAAATGATCATTACATTGTTATAGCAATTTTACATCTCAATTGCTATCTCAGCTTAGACTCTTAGTACTAGCAGCTAACTTAACTACCTTTTGGAAATCTACGTCTAAAACACTAGTTGTTGTATCTTCTTTTACAACCAGTTTATCTTTTACATTATATACGTATGCTATCTCTCTAGCTATATCTTCACTTTGCCTTTGTTTGTTCTCAAATGCTCTTTGGTTCCTTTCAATCCAGATTATGTAGGTCACTTCTGCATACATCATTTTGAATATTTGGGCATTGGTCGATCTACCTTTTGAAGAATTGATTATTATCCTTTCAATTACTTTTTTCTTTAAATATCATCTCAAATTAAAGGATACCACATAAAATGAAACGAAGGGAATAACACGGAACAAGTTGATGTTGTTTGTTATACTTATCTTGGGATTTTAAATTTTAATTGAACAGTTAAATTTTTTATAACTCCCGATAATTATTGGATAGTATAAATATCAGCACTTTCTTGGCTCTATTTGCTTATTTCTTATAATGTAAGTAGATTCTTTTTTACTTCTCAATTTTAATAAATTAAAATAATATTTTTAATTAAAAAATTATTTTAAAGACATTTAATTACTTTTTTTAGTTTAAATTAAATATTTATAGAGTTTAAAATAAATAATTTATACATATTTAGAAATAAAAAAAATAAAGTTCAGTGATCAAATTTGAAGATTTTTTAAGAAAATTATTTAAATATATAATTTATATTCGAATGTCTTAATATTAATGCAATTAAATGAGGCCTAATTTGCCCCCAACACAGGGACGCCAAGTACAAAGAAGTTTTTTGTATCAACCTATGCATATAGGAGTATATGTGTATTTAGAGTTGGTAAGAGTTATGCATGCATTAATAATATAGAAATTAGTTAATATATGTATAAGTTATGAAAAAAGTAATTATACGTATATTGATTATTTTATCTTCTATCCTGTTATCTACATAAAATAATCATAAACTTTCTCATAAAGACATAACTTATACAAGTGCTAGTTATATAGATTTTTAAATAGCAAAATAGATATAATATTAATTTTACACGTAAATAATTTTTTTTTATACACCTAACAAACCTAATATTATTTATGTGATTTAATACTTGTATAACACACTATCAAACTACAACTAATCTATCATGGTATAGATCTTAATCACCTAATTTTCTTTAAGAAATTTCGAGAAAGACAATTTGTTTGTTTTTATTTAATTTTAAAATGTTTAATTAAGAAACTAGTTCAATAACGTGCTTGATGATAAAGGCAACTATATTCTAATGAATGTCAAAATTCATGTAGTATATATAATAATATGTGGATGGTAACAATAATAATATATTAATGGTTAATGATGACCAACCAAATCAAGGTAAGAAAAGGGAAATTTTGTCGCATCTTTAGTAATTGATTAGACTATCTAGTTGGCTTTAGTACTTTGTTTTCCAATAAAATAATTAATTTTTCATAGTTATATTAACTTATGAAGATCACCAAAGGTTTCCTTTGAAGTATATTTGTGTGTGTGTATATATATATTATTTTCGAAGATCTTGTATAATATGTGGACCCAATAGTTATTTATGTTATTGATATAATTAAATGTTATTAAATTTTCTAATTAAGTGTAAAATTAATATCCAATAAATATTAGTAATATTGATTAAATTTTAAATTTAATGATTAAGTAATTTTAAATTTTTTATATACATTTGTAGTACTACTTTTTTGACACAAATATAATCACGAAAAGATATTAAAATAGTTATTTAATTTTACTTATCAAGTTTAAAGAGAAATTTATTTTATCCTAATTTCAGTATTTGCTTAACTTAAAATAATTGATCGGGTGATATAAGTAAGTAGCTGCCTTAAAAGATTAAATTAAAAAGTCCATAAAATATTATTATAGACTTCGTATAATATATAAGAAAAAACAGATAACTCAAATAGGCACGTTGAGGAAGAGTTACCTTTTTATCCTCCAACTCCTACTTATATAATAAGAAAAATAAGATAATATATTCCAGCCGTCCATGCAATGACCTAATAGATTAATTAAATTATAATTGATTGTGTTGTACATAAGAGAATATATAAGAAAAACATTTTTCTTCTTTAAAAAGGAAGAAGATATTTACTTATATATTGATGTATACTTATACAAGAGATGAGCAAACGAAAGTTATATTTCCTAAATACAATCAAACTTGTTGTTTGTTTGATTGGATAAGGTATGATATCACATAATTATATTTGTGATTAAATTTTGTATTTTATTTGATTAAATATATGACTAATCTCGTGATAAACTTATGTCACAAATTTATCATGGAAATTAAAAAAGACAAATCAAAATTAAAATTTTAATTTATTTGAGGCCCTCAATTATCAAATTTGATGTTATTTTATTTTATTTAAGAGATGAGATAAATTAATTAAAACATTATGATTTTATTTGACCATTTTCGTAAACTAGACGCTGTGCAATTAAATACTCTCTCCATCGCAAAATTAGAGTCACCTTTGAAATTCAAGAGAAAACTTTATATTATTTTTCCAATCATACCCTTATATTCAACTTTTTAATAGAGTTGAATTCTCAAGAAATATTTATTAAATATGGGTAGTTTAGTAATTTTCTTTACTGGTTTCTTAAAGAATACTTACTTTGTTTATTTTTTACTTCTCATATTTGATTTGTCACGTCATTCAAAAAATATATGATGATTGATATGACTATTTTATCATATTATTCTTACTAATTAACGTTAAGTCTTAAAAAATGATTATGAAATGACTAATCAACATTAATCATAAATGTAACAACTCATATTATCCTAATATAACACCCTAAGTTGTCCTGACTAAGACCAAATCTAAAACCAAGAAAACAAAAAAGATAAAATTCAAAAAAAATATACTAGGGTAAATCAGGTCTGTGATATGGACTTGGGTAGAAATTTTGTACGTGAAATTTTCGAAAAAAGTTTACGAATAAAAAACGTGCACCAAGTCTGCTATAAATCGTAAATGAGTTATTTATAAGTCGTGTGTCTCGACTGCATTTTATGTGTTCTAAAAAAAATGAACGAAAATGAAATAAATGTACATCACGAACTTGTTACAATCTTAGTACCCATTTTTAAATTCTAAGTGGCCAGGGGGCATTTCCATGTTTTTTCACATTTTCTTGACTTAACCCACATCGTTTTTTGAACGAAAAATCATCCCATATCAGTAATCTGCGCTTGTTTTCTCTCAAAATACATAAAATTTTCTAAGAACTGAGACTAGGGAGAAGAGGAGAAAGTTCAGGGTTTAAGCAGATGTTCCAAATTTTCAAGAAATTATCGTATTTCAGGTATGTAAGACTATTCAGAGCGTTAGACTAAGTTCATCCTCTAGTTCTTTATCTAATTTCAGTTAGTAAAAACTTAATCTAGAAGAACATATGCTTAAATCGATAAATGAGAAGATCCTAAAATTTATGAATTTTCATCAAATTCCAATAACAGATTATTATTCTATATAGTTTTAAATTATTCTTTTAATCCTAGTCTATTTTCACGTTTTGGTTTTCGATTGTAAAACACTATATCAAACTTTAATCAAGCATTTTGTACAAGTTTATATTAATATATATCTCCAAATGTCATTTTTAATCATCAAGCTTTAGTTAAAATATAAAATAAGTTAACCTAAAAGGAATAATGCCAGATTTCCGGTATGAAGAACAAATATTATGATAAAGTCGAAGGAAAACCACTTTGATATTATAAATTTGATGACTGCAATTTTGATAGAGACGTGAAAGCAAAAGCCTTTGAATTCTCAAACCAGACAATCCGCACAAATTTGCTAAACATAGGAGAAAAGTGTTGGGTAATATGCATTCCGCGTATATTATATTCTTTTCAAACTCGATCAATAGATTTCCCTAGATAAGTTATTATTGTTAACTGAACAATCATATTTTATTTCACAATTTCTTAATTGTTAATATTACATTGAATGATAAGGTATTTATCTATTCTTTATCAAAAATTTCATATTTTGAATCTTTCAGCATATGAAATTAATTTTTATAAAAAACATTTTATCATTTTGAAATTTGATTATGTGAATTTAAATTCATCAAAACTCGAAAATGAATACTAGATATCAGCTAAAAAAATAATTTTCTCTATCCCATTTTATGTGACACCCTTTTTTTCCGTCCCAAAAAGAATATCATCTTACTCTATGGAAACAATTTGACCTTAAAATTCTCACTTTATCCTTAATAAAATAATTTTCAATCATACAAATTTTTAAGACTAAAATTAGATTATAAATTTAAATATTTATTTTTAAAACATAATATAAAATTAAATAATATCACATAAAATTAGATGGAAAAAATATTATAAAGCACCTTTTCTCATTTATGATTCTTTTCCCTCTTTCCTCTATGCATACCAAACAATGGCCCCCTTTGCCCACTCCCCTAAGATGTTGGCTCTACCATATCTACTCTCTCATCTTTCCATTTATTATTGTGTTGCTTCTCTCTCTCATCACCTTTTCATTCACCCAACAGGCCAACATGCATTCATTGATAACTCCAAATCCACCTTTTTCCATTCTTATGCTGAAATTATCTTCTTGCCCTTCGTTTGACTTTCTTTTTACATAATTATACTTCCTCCATCTAACAATATTTATTCATAATGCACCTTCCACACTTCTTAAAAGATAATAAATATTTATTCATAATGAACCTTCCACACTTCTTACCAGATAATAAATACAAAGATAATTTTATCATATCACTCTTTTAATATAATATCTTGAAAAAATAATTTAAAATAAATTAAGAATTAAATATAAAATTATCTTTTAATTTCATAAATTAAACAGGACTATTATTGGATATTGAGGACAAATAATTACGGAGAGAGAGAAATACTTTAATTGAAACTTATCTTCTTGCTTTCTCATTTTACATAGTTGGACAGAGCTGAAAAATTACACAAAAAAGAAATTTATGAGTTTTGTAATATTTAGACTAGTTGAGTGGCTCATTTTATTGAAGATTTTAGTTCAATAACTTTGATAATGATAATACAATACAATGAAACATTATGAAATTACACTTTTGTTGACTTCTCATTCCTAAAAGATTACTACTATTTTGGTATATTAATTACTACATGCAATCTTGTTGACTTTTTCTTCCCTAAAGTCCTTTTTGGTTTAAACAAAGAAAAGACAAAATCAATTAGATTTGCGTCTCTGTCAACATTTATTGCCCTAACAATTTCAAATGTGACAATAAAACCCAAAAGAAGAAACAAGAAGAAAGAGAACCTAATCTTTCATCTTTATTTATTATTTTGGGATGTTCAATAATACTTATCCACTTTATAAAATCAAGAGATAATTTGTCACTTATTTTCTCATTTACTCTTATCTTTAATTATAGTTATTTTTTCATTACATTTTTCAAAACATAATATTTGATAGAAGAAAGACAGAACTCTTTTTTCGATAAACAAAGATGAGTCTTGTACCAGAAGAGTGCGGCAAGGAGGAGAGACTAAGCAGGGATGCAAGCGCCTATTAGCTATGATAGACAAGGAGAAAGCTGATATTTGATAAAATTACTCTATAATTTACTACTTCTTAATCTCTGTATTAAGTCAACAGGATCAAGTAAAGATAGATGGGAGAGTATCTCTTTGTTCCTCTTACTTCATTAAAAATTTTACATCTCACCCAAAAATTAGGAAACTATTAAATGAACAACTAATACTCTATAATCTCATTTACGAACTATAAAAAGGAAATCAATAATTTATTTAATATCAAATAGAGAGTATTTTTAAAAGATCAATACAGATATCCTTTTAGTTTGATTTTTGAATCTTGATTTTATTTTTCCATTTCAATCTAAACTCGAAAAATTATACTATCTACATAGATTGACACTAGAATTGGCGCAAGTAAAAGCTTTTAAGGACAAATGTGAAAATGAATAAGACTTTAAGAACAATATGATAAATTTCTAAATTTTCTCAAAAACTTGTAAGTTCATATTGAATCTACCGCACTAAAAGTCATCCCAATTTAATACTCCATCCCTTCAATAATAATATTCTATCTTAATTTGATATATGAATTAAGAAGTACTAAATGATAAGGAAAATTTTATTAAATTATTTTTTAATATAATAAATATAATATCTTAAAAAAATATAATAAATAAAAATTATAATTTATAATAAAATATATTAAAAATTAAAAATCAAATTATCAATTAATTTTATGAAATAAATAAATATTATGAAACATCTATTTTAATACCATTGATAGGGGAAAATGGAGAGAAGTATTTAGAAAGAAGTAATGAAACCTTCTTTAATTAGAAAAACAAAAAGAAAGGACAAAGTGGGTAATGCGCATACTACCCAACTTTTGCCTTTTATTCTGATCCTTCTTTTCTCTCTCGTTTTGCTTGTGGATGTGGATATACTTGCCTTCAATGACGACATAACTTTTTGGCCATTAAAGTAATGATGTAAACTCCAAAGATTTTGGTTAAAATAAACACTTCCATTATTTAATAATAAGTTATTTCTCATTGATTAATATAAAAAAATAAAATGATAGAAATAAATTTATTTAATATAAATTATTTAAATATTATTGTCTCATTTTATACTCCCTCCATCTCATATTATTTGAATTTTTGAGAAAGGTTCAAAATATTTGAATTGTTCAAGGTTCAAGGTGAATGTTTGAAACTTTTTTCATATTTGCTCTTTCATTTATTGAACTTCTATATTTTCTAGGACATAAATTACACTATATATTTATAATTTTACAAAGGCCAATAGTGAAAAGTATGATATAAATTTTATTTTTAAATATTTTTTTGCGCATTACCTCATAAATTCAATTAAAATGAGACAAAAAAAGTATGCCCTAAAATCATTCGATCTTGAAATTTTTAAAGATAAATTATTTATTATTAAAATAAAATAATTTTTTTTAGATAAATAAAAAAAGAATATATCACATGAAATAAAATAAAATAAGACAAAGTAATATTATTTCCCCTCGCCTATAAGACCACCGTCTACCTCTTACACGGTTTTACTCGTTTCCCCTCAAATGAACAACACAGAAACCACCAGTACTGCAGCCTCAGACGCTGGAGCTGCCGTCAAACGCCGGGAAAAAGTTTACCAGCATAGTCAGTATCAGTCCTTGATCCCTGGACTTCCTGATGATATAGCTCAAATTTGTCTCGCTCATGTTCAACCTTCGACTCTTTACTCCGTTTGTAAATCATGGCGCCGCCTTGTTTATTCTCCTTCCGTTACTCCTTTTTTATCCATATATTCTCTGCTGAAGCCATCTATACCGGAGGAAAATTCTGTTCAGTTCGCGAATTTCGATCCGATTTCTGCAAAATGGAACTTACTTCCTCCTCCACCGCTTAATCCACCACTCCGTCTCCTTCTCCGCCACCGTTCATTCATCTCCCGCCACCTTCCGATTCAATCGGTGGGCGTTTCCGGCAATTTTATACTCCTCGCCGCGACGACTGACCCTTTGTCACCGGCCTTATCTCAGCCTCTTGTATTCAACCCGCTCACCCGAAAATGGACCTCCGGTCCCCGATTCAACACTCCGAGGCGGTGGTGCGCTGCCGGCGCGTGGCGAGGCGTGGTGTACGTCGCGAGTGGGATTGGATCAAACTATAACCCGGAGGTAGCTCGATCAGTTGAGAAGTGGGACCTAAAAAGTAACAGCTGTAACCATCACGACAAAAACAAGGGCTGGAAATGGGAGAAAATGAGTGGTCTCAAGGATGGCAAATTCAGTAGGGAAGCAATTGAAGCCGTTGGCTGGAGAGGGAAGATGTGTATGGTGAACGTGAAAGGCGATGCCGCGAAAGAAGGAATAATCTACGACGTCGGAAGTGACACGTGGCAGGAGATGCCGGAGGGTATGTTAGTTGGTTGGAGAGGTCCGGCGGCGGCGATGGAGGAGGAAGTTATTTATACGGTGGATGAATCTAAAGGAGCATTGAGAAAGTATGATCCGGGGAGTGATAGTTGGATTATGATTTTGGAGAATGATATGCTTAAAGGTGCACAACATATGGCTGCTGCCGGCGGTAGAGTGTGCGTGGTTAGTGGCGGCGGTGATGTGATAGTGGTGGTGGATGTGGTGGCTGAGCCGCCAAGGTTGGTGGTGGTAGAAACTCCGGTTGGTTTTCAGGTTTTGGATGTACATATTTTGCCAAGGATGAACCAATTAGAATCTGAATCACGTAACGATGAATGTTGAATACGTAGGAGTATTTCTGCTTCTATTTTCCAATTTTTTCATTTTTTTAAAGATAAATTCAATTGTCTTTTTTTTTTCTGGGTTGGTTTCTAATATTATATGCTCACACATCTATCTTACTATTTAATGTCTCAACATTAGCAATTTTATTAATATATTGGATCTTAAAAGGTCCAATATTGCTCTTAATCCAATATTTTCAATTCAATTGATCATTTTGTCAATGATACACTAGTATGCAAATTGTATAAGACCATGATCTCTGTCGGATAATGTTAACATCTTGCTCAGGCCTGTGAGGAGACTAGGGTAGTTTGGGTCGGAATCATAATCAAACATAACGTTAGCATGATGAATTTGGTTAAGAAATAAAATTGTTTCTTTGCTATCAGTTATAACTTTTGACATAATGATAAACGTTTGATCCTAACAATCTTCATTTGCGTATCATCATGAATTAGTTCATCCATAATCAGGTAAATAAATAGATGTAAAACTGCAATCCTAGAAAAACATTAGCTAGCAACTGTGCTCCTTTGTATTATCATGTCCAAATATTTTCTTCTGCAAAACCAAGGAACCATCACACAAAAGTGACAAGCATTTTTTCTTGTATCATTAATTTAATTTAGTATATTTACTA
>JAOTQR010000100.1:17262447-17273992 GCA_025774065.1 Solanum ossicruentum
AAGGGAACTTGTAATATGGAATTTTGTTCAAATCATCAGGAGTGGGAGCGCAACAACTGTATGACACCTCCTCAGTTTCGTTAATCTTGGCTATACTACAAGACGAGAGATCAGGGGCCGGTGTAGGAGCAGCTGATGCAGCTAATGGTGCAAAATTAGCAGCACCATACATCCCTCCTAAACCAAGAAGAACATTTCTTCGATCAACACAATTTTTTTCAACTTCGTTTTGGTTTTGGTCACCGTTATTATTGGAAACTTTGCATGAAACTTTGAACGTTTGTTTACGTTTTCCATGGACGAAAAGTTGAGAGGGCTTAGGAGTGGAACCTAAACAAGTGAAGGGAGTTTTGAGGGTTGTATTACTACTATTGCACAAACTTGCCATTTGCTAGCTTGGTATGATTATTCATAGGCAACATCTTGCCTTTTATAATAAGTATAAATTAACACAAAATAAATTATTAATATTAGAGGCGGCTAATACATCAATAATTTGGTGACGCGGTAGGTGGGGAATTTTTTTAATAGCGTTCATACATCATTAAGTTTTTATTCGTAGGAGCTTTGTAGTAAACATAATTTGGCGTACATCTTTTAATCTTCGATAAGGAGTCATATTTATCCCTGTACTCTAACGAAAAGGTTATATTTACCCTTAGTTATAGTTTTTCAACATATTTGCTCTTGTCGTCTAACTTTGGACTCGTATATACCCTCTCCGTTATTTACCATGACATTTCTTTACATCCACCCACCCACAAACGATCAAAGTAAAGAAACAGGTTTTCTTTAATTTATCAAAATCTATCTTCTCTGGAGTATTTCCAACCCTTTTTAACAACAAATGGATTTGAGCTTGAAATTTCAGATCAATTGTAGAAACACTTCAAAACTTGAAGCTTTTGGCTATCAATAGTGGTCTTTTAGTTTTACCACTCAAATCTTGTTCAATTAGTAATGAATAATGACAACTCAAATTTTAGCTCAACCCCCCTCCCCCCTCCAAACACATATATTTCTTACTTGTCTTCTCACTCATAATTTTTTAAATTTACTTTGCTAGTTTTCGTACGATACTTAATTATTTTGATCCTAAGAGTAGAGGGCTTTGTTATTTCCAAGCTTTTTTTCTTTTTTACTTTGTTTCCTTTTAAAAATGATGCGAAGTGTTAGAAGGAGCCTTTAGAAACCTTCCTAAAATCTTAAGGCCATGGTGCAATTTTATCATGTTTGATCTTTTTTAATTCAAAAAAGAAAGCTACTGTAGATAATTTTAGGCTAACATGGAGTTAGTTAACGGTGAATATTGAAAAGTGTAAGAAAGGATTAAAATAACATTTTTATAAGAATATATGTCTAAATGTGACCCTACTTCCCATTTTTCGTTTAATCTTTTATGAAATTATAGTGTTTCTTCTTGGGCTTGGTCTTTTTTTATATGCTATTGACTTAAACCTTCAACATGGATATTATATTTTTTTGCCAACATTTTCAGTAAATTGCAAATTATCGATAGGTAATAGATTCATAGACAAAATATGCTCCAATTGGATCATATTTATTAGAGGTTGACTTACGCACTTCGAAATATATTTAGGACACGATAGGTAAGATGATTAAATATTTTGTGAGTTCAATTAACTATAGTAGTTAGTTACAAGCTACTATGGTTAAAAAATTAGTTACAAGTTTCTTAGAGTGGTTTGGAGCTGAGATTGTTAGTCTATAAATAGGTGTCATGTTTAGTGTGTTAGTATAAACGAACAATGTAATTGCTTTCTTCTTTTTCAAGTTAATGGGAGCTCTCATCTCTTCCTCTCTTCTTCTCTTTTCTTAGCTACTATTACTACTTGTTCAATGCTTCCGTTTGTGAAGTTATCATGGTATCAAAGCCACAACGTTTCTGAGAATTAAGCAAAGCAAAGTGTGCTTAGATTCAATACTGAAGAGTTGTTGAATCGAGAGTAAGCAGTCCAATGAGAATCTGAGCAAAGTAGATAGAAACTCATAGACAACACAACTGAAATTGCCTCTGACTCAATGGAAACTGGCAATCTGAACTCAAATTCTACACAACCAGCTTGTGGACAACCAGCTACTCAACTCCAGTTATAGATCATAACCATCCTTTATACCTTCATCCTACTGACACTCCAGGTAGCTCATTAATCAATGTCCAACTCACTGGTTCTGAGAACTATACTTTTTGGAATAGATCCGTGCGTATAGGATTGTTAGTTAAAAGTAAATTGGGATTTGTTGATGGAAAGTTCCCTAAGTCTAGATTTGCACTTGAATTGTTTGATATTTGGGAGAAATGCAATGTTGTAGTTCTGTCCTGGATAATCAATGCAGTCCAACCTAGCTTGCTTAGCAGCATAGTGTATTGTGGTGATGCTCATAAGATGTGGAGTGATCTAAAGGAAAGATTTGATAAAATCAATGGAGCACATATATTTAGCTGCACAAGGAGATCCATAGCCTAACTCATGGAACACAGTTACAAGTTACTATATCATGCTCAAAAGCTTATGGAATGAGCTTGACTCTATCATGCCTTGACTAGGATGCTCTTGTGCTAAATTTGTGAAGTTCAAGGAACATAGTGAAAATCAAAGGTTACTTGAGTTTTTTATGAGATAAAATAAGTCCTATACAATAGCAAGAGGACATATCCTAATGCAGTCACCACTTCCCAATGTAAACAAAGCATTTTCACTCATTGTTGATCATGAAAGTTAGAGAAATCTAGCATATGCAGGTCATGCTATAAGTGCTAAGATAGTTGAAAGTACAACTCTGGCTAGTGTAAAAGAAAGATTTGTTCCAAGTCTAGGAGGTGGCAATCATGGACATCAACCTGGTAGTGGAGGAAATCCTAGTTGAGGACACTATGATAGTCAACTCAGACCTACAAAGTCTTAGAAACCTCTCGTATTATGTGAAGTGTGTGGCTACAAAGAACATACTAAGGGGCAATGTTACAAATTTATAGGATATTCAACTGGTTGGAATCAAAGAGAAAAGGTAATATCTCAAGTTTCTTTACTAATCAAGTTGAAACACCTCAGCTTGCAGGTGCATCTTATGCCGGGAACATCACTCCTAATGTGAAAACACCAGCTCCTACAACCTTCTTTCATAGGATCAATACTATCGGATCCTATAACTACAAGCTATAGGAAATGAGGGGAAAGGAGATCAGTCATCTAAAACAACTACTGCAATTAGAGTATTATTTGTTCTTGTATCCAAATATGTAAACAAGGAGTGAATAATTGACACTGCTGCTACTGATGATCACATGTCATCTAGTTCTGAGATGTTAGATAACTTTTAATAGGTTCCTATATCTGAAATGAAACAAGTTCAATTACTTACTAGAGATGTGGTATCAGTTTCATACATTGGCAACATTAACATAATGGGTGGTCAAGTCATTGAGAATGTCCTGTTTGTTCCATAATTTAAGTGTAATCTCTTATTTGTTTTCTAACTCATCAAAGAAATCCAGTGTATAGCAATTTTCTTTCTTGATTGTTGTTTTTTCTAGGATCTCTACAGTGGACAGATCAAGGGGATTGGTAGAGAAGACCAAAGACTCTACATCCTCAAGGCCTAAACATTATCTCAACCCCTCACTCAACTCTCAGTAATGCTAATACAACTAACTGTTCTGAGTCTATATCTTTGTGGCATAGGAGATAAGGACATGCCCTTATAGATATAATAAAGAAGTGTTTTCTAGACTTAACATCATTGATTATGATGTTTTACCTACTTGTACTGTTTATCCTTTAGCTAAACATACTAAGCTTCCTTTCAGTTCTAGTACTCATTCATCAAAAGTTGTATTTGAGCTAATGCATTATGATATATGGGGCTCTTATAAAATTCCCACGTATAATGGAATGAAATACTTTGTTACTCTTATAGATGATTTCTCCAGGTTCACCTAGATCTTTTTAATAGCATCTAAGTCTAATGCAATAGCAGTACTAAGAGATTTCTTTGTTCAAACTCATAATATATTCTCTACCAATGTTAAGACACTAAGAATAGACAATGGTAGTGAGTTTTTTAGTGATGAGTTTAAGTCCTTGATGGCTACTCTTGGTATCTTTCATCAGAGTACTTGTGTATATACTCCTCAACAAAATGGCATTGCAGAGAGAAAACACAGAACAATTCTGCAAATGGCCAGAGCTCTCAGCTTTCAAGTCTCAGTACCGCTAAAATTTTGGAGTGAGTGTATATCTACAATAGTCTATCTCATCAATAGACTACCTTCAAAGCTTTTTCATTACAAAACTCCTTTTGAATTGTTATACTCACATCCCCCTTCTCTGTGTCACATCAAAACATTTGATTGTTTATGCTTTGCAACTTTTCCAAAAATGCTAAACAAATACTCCCTAAAGCTAACTTTTGTTATGCTTCGCTACTCCTTATCTTAGAAGGACTATGTATTATTTGATCTATACTCAAGTCTATCTTTGTTAATAGGCATGTTGTATTTAACGAAGATCTTTTTCCATTCAAAGATCTCCAGACCTCTTCTAATCCCATCTTTCCAGTTCTCATTATGGTATATCCTGACTCCTCTTCTGTTACATTGCCTCACAAGTCCATTATACCTACTATGCCTCATCCTCTAAATGACTCTTTTATTTCTAGTCCTTCTACCTTTTATGATCATGATCACTCTTCAACCTCCTCAGAACCTACACCTGATGCACCCGCTCCTATTTCACCTACAACTAGTGTTTTTACTCCTATCATACTTGTTCCCTCCAGAAATTAGTCCTCTAGAGCTACTAGACCTCCTTTGTGGCTTAAAGACTTTATCACTCAATCCAAAAGTAATGCTTGCACCTACCCTCTATTTCACATTCTTCCCTATTATAATCTGTCTTCATCTTATCTCACTAGTCTAACTGCCTATTTATCAGTGACTGAACCATCCACTTATAAAGATGTGCTCTTGATCCTCAGTTGGTTAAAGCCATGGAACCTGAAATTGCAGTAGAAGCCAATTATACTTGGAGCATAGTTTACTTACCTGCAGGAAAGAAACCTATTGTGTGTAGATAGGTATACAAGGTGAAATATAAGTCCACATGAGAGGCTGAAAGACTAAAGGCTAAACTAGTTGTCAAAGGTTTTAGTCAAAAGAAATGCCTTGATTATGGTGAAACCTTTAGTCCTATTGCTAAGATGGTTAATGTTAGATCAGTGATTGCTCTTGTTGTATCCAAAGGTTGGAATATTCATCAAATGGATGTTCACAATGCTTTCCTAAATAGTGATCTTCTTAAGGAAGTCTACATGACAATTCCAACAGGATTTGCTAGTCAGAGGGAGTATGCCAAGGTCTGCAAACTACATAAATCACTTTATGGACTTAAATAGACACCTAGATAATGAAACTTGAAGTTGACAGAGTCTCTTGTAAAGCTAGGCTTCAGG
This sequence comes from Solanum ossicruentum, assembly GCA_025774065.1. Classification (NCBI taxonomy): domain Eukaryota; kingdom Viridiplantae; phylum Streptophyta; class Magnoliopsida; order Solanales; family Solanaceae; genus Solanum; species Solanum ossicruentum. The sequence continues at coordinate 17,267,920 of JAOTQR010000100.1, forward strand.
CAGAGTCACTATGACTATTCATTGTTCATCAGACATGTTGAGAATGATATCCTAATTATTCTAGTATATGTGGATGATCTTCTAATCACTGACAGCAATCAAGAACTTATAGATGATATAAGAGTTGATTTACAAAAACAATTCAAGATGAAAGACTTGGGAGAGCTTAAATTCTTCTTAAGTATTGAGGTGGAAAGATCAAGCAAAGGTATTCATATGTCTCAAAGGAAGTATGCATTAGAGCTAATAGCTGAATGTGGATTATGGGGAATTAAACCTATATGTACTCCTATTGAAAAAAATCAGAAGTTTACTTCTGTCAAGTATGATAAGTTGTTTTCCTAGGAAAAGAAACCTACAGATCACAAACTCCAAGATCCAAGCAGATACCAAAGGCTAGTGGGGAGGTTACTGTACTTAACCATGACCAGGACCTGTCTTTCTCATTCAAGACATTAAGCCAATTCATACACTGTCCTAAAGAATCACATATGGAAGTAATATTCTGGGTAGCCAGGTATATCAAAGAGGCATTAGGCCTTAGACTTCTGATGCAAGATGAAGATACTAACCAACTAACTGCCTATTGTAACTTAGATTGGATTGCCTACTTGGAAACTAGAAGATCTGTTAGTGGGTATATATCTAATCAAGTTTGGTGGCTCTCTAATCTCTTGAAAGTCAAAGAAGCAAGAGACTCTCTAAAAGCTCATCAGTTTAGGAGTATCACAAATTGTGCAGCTAAGGTCACATGACTAGTAGGTCTCTTCAAAGAACTAGGAGTGCATATTGAGTCACCAGTTAAGATGTACTGTGACAATAAAGTAGCGATTCAAATTGCTGCAAATCCAATCTTTCATGAGAGGACTAAGCACATTTACATTGATTGTCATTTTGCAAGAGAGAAAGTTCACCAAAGGATGATCAAAACTGAATTAATTCACACAAGGGACAAGCCAGCTGATCTACTCACAAAAGGACTAGGAAGATCACAACATCATCTACTACTAAGTAACATAGGTGTTATGAATCTGTTCCAACCATAGGCTTGAGGGGGAGTGTTAACTATAGTAGTTAGTTTCAAGCTACTATGGTTAAGAAGGTTAGTTACAAGCTTGTTAGAGTGGGTAGGAGTTAGTTGAGCTTGTTAGTCTATAAATAGGTGTCATGCTTAGTATGTGAGTATAAATGAACAATATAATTGCTTTCTTCTTCTTCTTCTTCAAGCTAATGCAAGCTCTCATCTCTTCCTCTCTTTTTCTCCTTTCTGAGCTACTACTTGTTCAATGCTTCCATTTGTGAAGTTATCATCCTGTAGGAGCCAGCTCCTCTGCAGTACGCCCTTCTCTTGTTCCTTCAGTAGCATTCTCGATTTAATACATATGTTAGTCATGATATTATTTAATCTTTGTGGACGAGTCATATTTATCCTATACTCTTAAAAAAAAGGTTATATTTACCCCTACTAATAGTTATTTCTCTTTTCATCTAACTTGAGCTCGTATATATCCTCCTCTGTTATTTACCATGACATTTTTTTTCAAACTAGTTTTGGACACGTGCATTGCACGTGTATCCCATATTAATAGATATAATCTTATATTATTCAAAAGTAGTAAATTATATTCTTGGTCATAGCTCGTTAAAATTTATTATAAAATAATTATAAGTGTTTTAAAAAATTAAAATCGCCTCATATTTCTAGCATCTCTATGAATGAACAATATCTTTTCAATTAACTTATCTCCAATTTATTCTTTGACTATCCACACCATTGCTAAATTAAATAAAACTACATATTGTATTTGCAGAATATTAGATGAATATTAATTAAATAAATTAATTAAAAGTAAATTAATATTAGACGATACATTTGAATAAAACTATAATTAATTAAATGTAAAAGTGAAAGAAGAAGAAAGAAAAATTTAATTCCATACCAATTGTTCTAAGCTCATTATAATGGCTAAACTTTCACAACGCAATTTTGAATTGATCAAAGTTACAAATGAATAGTCTTACAATGATAAAAATCTTTACAAAGGAAAAATAAATCGTGTATGTGAGAAATTATCTGACATTCTCAAAAATATATAAATTCGTTGTTTAGAATGTGCATATTTCATAAGATTTACTATCTTTCAAAATTTGCTTTGCTAGTTTTCGACACTTAATTATTTTGGTCCTAACAAGAGGCTTTGTTATTTGCAAGTTTTTTTGGTTTTGTTTTGTTTCCTTTTTAAAATGATGCGAAGTGTTAGAAGGAGCCTTCAGAAACCTTCCCAAAATCTTAAGGCCATGGTGCAGTTTTATCATGGTTTGATCTTTCTACAAGAAAGACATTAAAAGGATTGGCTGTTCTTTTAATTCAAACAAGAAAGCCACTGTAGATAATTTCTATAAGAGTATATGTGTAAATATAACCCCACTTCCCATTTTTCCTTTAATCTTTAATGAAATTATAATGTTTCTTCTTGTGCTTGGTCCTTTTTCATATGCTATTGACTAAAACCTTCAATCTGGATATTATATTTTTTTTCCAACATTTTCATTAAATTATAAAATATGCTCCACTTGGATATATAATTAGGACACGGTAGGTGGGGTATTAAAAATAATAAGTGGGGGGAAAATTTAATACTAGTTTTTAATCTTAGAGATCTGTAATCGACGAATCAAATCAGAGTAATAGTACATTTATAATTTTGATATAATATTAGATCTTTTCGAGTACACTTGCACTCCAATATTCTTCATATAACAAGATGTCCATGTGATTACCCCTCTGGACATGGAGAGAGATTGTTGAAAATGAATGCATAGAAAAATTATAGAAGCATTCGAGGATTTTGAGTTATTGAGTCACAATTTTCATTAAAATAAGTAATATGCGGATTCGAAATACACAGTATCAAGATTCAATTTCTTCTTTCATCAATACTACCTCTATCAAGTTGTGGAGCATATTTGGATGTCATAAGTTATTTTAGCTGAAAAAGAGAATATGATTTTCGATCAAGTTGCAGTTAAACATCTTTGTTTTTTGTAGACATAATAGTAACTCATTTATTAGTGATAACAACTGCAAGGAAATCAAGCGTCAAGCTGATTTCAACATGGAAAAGCTAGAACAAGGAAACAGGAACAGATCATCATTCATCAAAGTGTAATCTCATAGAGTAGACTAATTAACAATCCACAAGATTAATTGCCACACTTTCAATGGAGATACCTTCTCCACCTTTCTTTGGTACCAGAGTCACCGCAATAGTGTCTTCATCTTCCAAACCAATGTCCTCCAACAGTTCAGTTATCGCAAGCTGCAAAGTAGCAGTTGCGACATGATCAGTCTGGCCAGCTCTGTGAACATGTGGCAAATTAGTATAGCTCCCAGCGAACTCCGCCTTGTCAAGCTCATTGGCATTCACATTGTTGTCTACATTCAGGAACACGTCGAACCTTACGTACTCTCTATTATCATATTTTATGTTGTTGAATGTTAGCATCTCCTCTTTTTCATTTTTCTCTTGTTGAGTCCTTGATGAAGACGGCCTGTTGATGGAGAACGTTATGACTTTGTCCATCTTCGCAAGTGGGAATACCTGACTTGCTGGGGGAAGTGCACTTGTATTCGCTTTCCCTGATGATGCCTTTGTTTTTGGCTTGAAGTTACGCCATGGTGTTGGCATTGGTGCGTAATCATACCCCATTTTCTTCGTGTCCAAACAGTCTCGGACCTTCACACGGTAAGGATTTTTGTGTTCATCGAAGAAAAAGAACTCCGAGTTCAACCAATCTTTCTCTGGGATATCCCTTCTTTTCCCTCCTATTGCCTTCCATTCGTTCCACATCCTGTCCACATTGCTGTGGTGGCAATAGAAAGACGGGTCCAAACCAGCTGAGTAGAAATTACCCATATCCTCACCGTATGACGTTGAACCATCAGGTAAAGTTGAACCTCGCGCTGTACCCACCCAAATGTGTACAGGAGTGTGAGGGATGAGTTCAACGGTTCCCGGCGCTTCCACATTGTCCCCGAGAACGTAACGGCCACCGAAGAATAAAAGAGGGCATGGAGCATTAGTTACCATTTGACGGTACATTAGAGTTAAGTTGTTACTCATCAACTGTAATTGAGTTGTTTGGACTTGGTCACCGAAAGAACCAAGATCGAGAACGGTTCCATTGCGGACTTGAGGATTACGCCTTTCGTCGTAAAGGGCAGTCCCTTGACGATCGAACATGGGAGGTAGACGCATGCCCTTTGGATGGTCCCAATTCCAGTATGGCAAAGCGAAAGTTGGATCATCAATAAGTTTTCCCAACATCCTCTCGTAGAAGTACAAGTACCATCTATGGAACGGGAAGAAAAGCCATGAGTTATGAACTTGTAACTCTTTGCCACCAATTTTGTAAGCACCGTTACAATAAGCACAATGGATATTGGCTTGTTGCTTAAACGCAAGAGGGCTGAAAGGATCTGTCTTATCTAGTTCCCTCATTCTGCTAATAGCCAAATTGTACTTGGCGATAAGCTCCTCATCAATAGCATGAGCAGGCTGACGGATACGGAGCTTAGTGGCAGAAGGGAACTTGTAATATGGAACGTTTTCAATATCTTGTGGCATACCAGGGGGGCAACAAGTATAGGGTACTGGAGGACCATCAGATATGATGGCTCTACCACAAGATGGGGCATCAGGGGGTGGTACAGGAGTAGCCGATGCCGCTAATGGTATGGCATTGGCAACACCATACAGACCTCCTAAACCAAGAAGCACATTCCTCCTATCAACAGAATTTGTATCAACTACATTTTGGTTTTGGTCAACCTTGCATGAGACCTTGAATGTTTGGTTGCGCTTTCCATGGAGGAATAGTTGAGAGGGCTTTGGAGTGGAACCTAAAGAATGAGGGGAGGGAATAAAAGAAGATTTGAGAGTTGTAGTACTAGTATTGGACACACTTGCCATTGCTAGCTTTTGGATGAAGATTCATTGTGTGCCACCTTTGCCTTTATATAATATGTTGCTACAAAGTACAAGTTTAGAGGCTCACCTACCACTCCAAAATCAAAATATATTTGGGACGCGGTAGGTGGGAGATTGAGATGAATAAGTGTGGGCAAAATGTAGTTTTTATTCTCATTGACATCTGGAGTAAATGAATCAAATAAGAGTGTACTTTATTTCAAAATGGAAAGATAATAGTACTAGGCTACTAGCGTAAATCTTGTGAAGATCTCAACATCAATACTGACAATTTTGACAGATTCAAAATATGAAAAAATAAATATACAAAAAAGCTAAAGAAATTTAATATTTAATATATATATATATGAAAAAATAAATATGCAAAAAAGCTAAAGAAATTTAATATTTAGTATGTATACATGAAAGAATATTTTAATCATACATACATACATACATACATATAGATATATATATAAATGAACTCCTTACTCTAGTGATTAAAATACTTATTATTTCCTTTCAGATAGTTCATGTGTTTGTTTTTTCAGATTTTAAACCTCTTTAATTGAAATCTTTGCTCCGATCCGCGCAAGACGCACATGTACATGCATGTGGTTTCCCTTTGGAACATGGTGAGCTTCGTCGTACGTACCAGCTAAAATTGTTCGAAATGCATAGTATAACTAAGATAATGAAGTTACAATTGATATCTCAAGTGAATAGTGTAGTCCATAAATTCTTCATTTCTTTCCTTAGCTTAGAGAGATGAAACGTACGTTAGCAAAATATCTCGTTAAATCAATTTTTTTTTTATTTTATGCATCTCATATAATGGGTCGGATCGACCCTTTATGCTGATGGCGGACGGATATACTCTCTGTGTTTCTATTTGTTTGAATTGATGGGGAATATGAGGATTGAACAAACTACTATTCAATGTGAATGAGGATATAAATTCTTCAATTTTTAAAAACAACATTTTACATATTCAAAAACTAAATAATATAACTCACAAAAGTTAACAATTCAAAATATTTCCAAGTAATTGAGAAAATTATATCTTTTGACTATTCAAATAATAACTAACTTGGCTTTTGATC